>CM041002.1:2897219-2919734 GCA_022985145.1 Pangasius djambal | reverse complement strand
GGTTTCCCAGCAGAACATTGCCCAGAGCATCACACTGCCTCCACCAGCTTGCCTTCTTCCCTTAGTGCATCCTGGTGCCATCCCTTCCCCAGGGAAGCAACACACACCTGGCCATCCACATGTAAAAGAAAATGTGATTCATCAGACCAGGCCACCTTCTTCCATTGCTCCATGGTCCAGTTCTGATGCTCATGTGCCCATTGTAGGTGCTTTCAGTGGTGGACAGGGGTCAGCATGGACACTCTGACTGGTCTGCCGTTACTCAGCCTCATATGCAGCAAGCTGCTATGCACTGTGTTTTCTGACACCTTTCTATCATAGCCAGCATTAACTTTTTCAGCAATTTGTGCTACAGTAGCTCTTCTGAGGGATCAGACCAGACAGGCTAGCCTTCGCTCCCCACCCTCATCAGTGAGCCTTGGGCACCCGTGACCCTTTCGCCAGTTCACCTGTTGTCCTTCCTTGGACCACTTTTGGTAGGTACTAACCACTGCATACCGGGAACACCCCACAAGACTGTTGCTGTTTTGGAGATGCTCTGACCCAGTCGTCTACCCTTCACAATTTGGCCCTTGTCAAAGTCACTTAGATCCTTACGCTTGCCCATTTTTTCCTGATTCCAACACATCAACTTCGAGAACTGACTGCATAATATATCCCACGCCTTGACAGGTGCCACTGTACCGAGATAATCAGTGTTCACTTCACTTAACCTGTCAGTGGTTTTAATGTGACGGCTGATACTGACACTGACACTGATACTGATAGTGTCCACTAGGGGGAGACTGTGGGTGCATTCAAAACTTAACTATAATCCAGACCAGCACAGAAGAAGATCTTTGTTCCCTGATTGGCTGTTGGGCCTTCTGGGTGTGTGTCAGGGAGAAAACGGATGGAGATGTGACTAGGTAGGAGAGTAAATAAAAAAAAAAAAGAAAAAAAAAAGGACCTGCTCTCCTGGGTATCCTGGGGGTGGAGTCACGTGTGTGTGACGCAGCACACAGCCATCCTTTTCCATGTGGTGAGAGGATTTTTCCATCTCAGAGTCTCAGGCTGAAGAGAGGAATGACAGACTGAGTAATCTCTTCTCTTCTACTCCAAGGTGAGCACATGCTCCATTTCTGAGCTGGAGAGTAGCTTAGCAGCTAGGGAATGGGATTACTGTGTGTTTCCATGTGTGTATGTGTGTAGGCTAGTAACCATGGAGCTGACCCTTACTTTGAATTGGATATGATATGATATGATATGATATGATATGATAAGTGTAATGGGTGTAATAAGGTTTTGCTGTTTGCTTATTTACTCCATTAAACACGCCGCTGACTGTAAACAAAGCGCACAATGTATGTCGTTCTTGGCTAAGAGGAACTGAAATATAACCTAAAAGGCTCACTTTAAACTAAAGAGAGCTCTTTCAGAGTCCTCAGAAGGCTAGAATTTCTTTATATTGATGTATTCTTTACATAATGTAGATTTCAGTGTACCGGAAGTTGATTCACGTATAGACCGCGTGGCTCGTGAATATGACGTCATTGTCCATAGCTTGACAGCTGGCAAATGGTGCTAGAGGGAAATTTGCTTTAAATGAAACACCAGAATTATCCTACTAAGTGTTTCCTAAGTAAAGTACATTTTAAGAAAGTTGGGAATGTAAATAACTAAAAAAAAAATTAATAAAATGTGGCTATTAATGGGTCATAAAATGATTAATGGGTGTGTTACATTGAAGACACTACAGGTAGAAACAGTGGTAGTAATAACAATATGTACAACAAACTGTAGTAATAACAATATCTAAACTCAGCAAGAAAGTGATTTTGTACGCTCATATCTTATATAAGGCTTAAGGTCTGCTCCCTTGGCATAATTATCTATATACGTCTAGAACCAGACTGGTTGGAGCTGACAGGAAGTCTGTGGGGTTGGAAAAAGACCCGGTGATGTGCCCAATGTAACCCCAGATTCCTGTTCCTGTCTGACAGGAGTGGAATCTGATGAGGTCTTCTGCTGTTGTAGTCCACTCCGCCTCATGGATTGACGTATCGTGTGTTCTGAGATGCTTTTCTGTTCACCACGGTTGTAAAGAGTAGTTATTTGAGTTCCTGAAGCGTTCCTGTCTGCTTCTCAGGCCTCTCACATCAACAAGGCGTTTTCGCACATAGGACTGTCACTCACCGGATGTTTTTTGTTTTCCACACCATTCTGTGTAAACTTTAGAGATTGTCATATGTGAAAACCCCAAGAGGTCAGCAGTTTCTGAAATACTCAAACCAGCACATCTGGCACCAACAATCTCGCCACGGTCAAAATCACTGAGTTCACATTTTTCCTTATTCTGATGTTTCATGTGAATATTACTTGAATCTCTTGACCTGTATCTACATTAGTTTATGCATTGTGCTGCTGCCAGATGGTTGATTTACAGGCGTTTCTTTATAAAGTGGCTGGTGAGTGTATATACAGTGAGGGGAAAATAAGTATTCAGACACTTTTGTTTTCGTTTTTTTAATATACTTCCAGTGCATATATCCATTTCAGATTTACACACACAATGTCTTTGTCTTTGTGCATGTAAATTTGAATAATAATTATCTTTTATCTGGTTTCTTTGGAGTTTAGGAGGTTGATATTAGGTTGGCATTTCCTGCAGAACAAATTATGTAGTACAAAATATATTTATAATTAACTAAAATAAATTCCACACTCCCTCCGTACATTTTGTGAACACAGTACAACCGTTCTCAATATTAGGATCATCATTAAAGTGTGCACAATGATAATCTGGCTGTTTACTAGAGCCATAGAGATTTTTTTTCTTCCTGAACTTTGCATTCACAGCACACATTATTTTATATAGACCGAACTGTTTTTCAGTTATAGAGATTTGGTGTAGACAAGTTCAAGTGACCAGTCAGACTATAGGCATAGGAACTCACATATACGATCATAGGGAAAAAGAAAGGACACCCCCTTTCAATTCTATGTATTTATTTATCAGGGCCTAAATCACAATTGTGTGGTCCTCAACAACGTCTATAAACAAACAACCTCTGGTGCCAAAAAAATACAACAGATTTCAATATGAAGTCATTTTTTTCCCCAGGTTTCCCAGGTTTCCCATGACTGTAAATGTAATAGCTGTAACACTGTAACAAAGCAAATGAACAGACAATCACAGACCTCCTGGCTATGTTTTGTAGACCCCAGGCGGTCCCAGGGCCTCAGCCTTCTACAGGCCTTGACCTGCGAATATGTATGAGATTCATATTTGATAAAGAACAAAATGAGGACATTTGGGGCCTGGAGCCAGACATAATGAAGAGAGATTAGTCATTACTGGGTGTGTTGAAGGTAACCGAAGGTCCTGAGCTCAGCTCATTGTCTTCTTACTGTATTATTATTATTATTATTATTATTGTTTTATTCGTTCTGGTCTGATTAGTGAAGTGCTGACATGACTTGTTTTAAAAAACTGGTGATGAAAACAATGTTTAAAGATGAATGGTCAGAGACGTATGTGTGCATCACTGACAGGTACAATCAAAAATAATAACTGTTGGAGTTGTCAGACTGTCTATGGCCACTCTCACAGATAAAACATGACCACTTCAAACTTTTTTTATAGCTGTAAACTAATCACTAATGACGAAGTATTCAAATATAATGGTTGTCACCTTTCAGTAATGTTAGCTGCTTATCGGGACCTTTATATGGAATTTTATGTAATTTAGAAAAATTTAGAACAATCTGCATGCAAGTTAAACCGCCCTGTGACAAGGAGTACACTTTCATTCCTCTCCTCATAGGTTTGTTTATTCTAAGTACTCTCACCATTGCATAGTTTCCCATGGCTCCCATTTGCATTTAATGTGAACCACATTGTTAGCCAAATATACTACACACACACACACACACACACACACACGAAGCTTCCAGCACTCCGGCTGTGAAATATATAGAAAGTATACAGTATATCTGGCTCATGCAAAGTAGGAGGTGGACATTTGGGCGAGAGGGATGAGATGAGTTAAAAGTCTGTATAGTAAAGTCTGGCCATCTTGGCAACGCTCCCAGGCAGTTATTTCCAGTCACACAAGAGCAGGCTTCAGTCTACTTGAATGAAGAAAGACGAGAAATGGATTGACAAGATGACCTTTCAAACAGATTTAAAATGTCTGCAAACAATTGCGTATATAATGGTCTTTGCTTACATTAACATATAAACATGTTTTTTTTTTGTTTGTTTTTCAGGTTGCTCAGACTACCGTGCATGCACATTTTTACATGACTAACAAAGCAAAGCATTGTAGATATGCACATCTATCAGTGTTAAAATCTGCCAGGAGTTACTGTCTAACCCACCCAGATGATTGGTTCTTTTTATTAGAGGGGCGGGACCTGCATAACACAGCTGCCATTTTGAGCGTTATGTGCTGCCACATTCATATTTTAGGCAGTGGGTTCTCTCAGGGACAGCAGAGACACGGGAAAAGGTTCTGGATAAAGGAATTTAGATGGGTGATTAAGAGACTAGAGATTGGTACTCAAGTTCTCGCAAGTGACAGCTGTGATTCGCATTCATTTATTCATTTCTTTCAGGAAACAAAGTCAACTTTCATTTGAAATTTTGTGATTGGTTACAGTGGCATTGGGTTCCAGAACTGGAGTAGGTCCTGAACAAGTCCTGGTTCATTTTTTCTGTTGAGGACTTGTGGTGTTAAAATAAAAAATGATTAAGGGTTCTTTGGATAGTTAATGGTTCATGGTTTCTATTTGGTTCTACCTGGAACCCACTCTAATAGGGGAAACACTATGTTGTTCCCCAGAGGGATGAACCGCAAAAACTCATACTAGGTCCAACTTTTTCCCCCTTGTAGTGTAGTTACTATATACAGCATCAATGCTTTTAGAAAAAGGTGTTTGTCAAGAGTTCTTTGGATAATTAAGTGTTCATAGCTTCCTGTAGAGGTTCTACTTGGAGCTCACACTGTAGGATTTTTACAAATAACTTTTAATGGTACCACAGGGGGGAAAAAAATCAAAGAACCCCTTACAGATCTTGGTTGAGCCATGGAACCTTAAGAGTGTAGATACTATATAGGGACTGCACTCTTAGAAAAAAAATGGTTCCTTAAGGTTTCTTTGGGTGCTTAATGGTTCTAGCTATCGACATAGAACCATTAATAATTTCACCAGAGAGACAAACCAAAGACCTCTTTAAGGTTCTAGGTTTAACTGTTTTCTCTATATAGGGCGTTCTTCAAGGGTTCTTCTTAGCTTCTTGTTGTTGTTGTTGTTGTTGTTGTATGTTAGAACACTCCTTATCAAAGGACTTCTACATAGCACATTTAAAGATACCACCGGGGATGGGAGGGGGTTCTCAGTTGAACCCTTAAGGAACCCCTTTTCCTAAGTGCGTAGTCACTATACTGTAATTACTCTCTTTGGGTGCTTAATGGCTCTAGCTTTCTGGAGAGGTTCTACTCGGAACTGTTTCTTAAAGCAAAAATTGTTTTAAATGTCTTGTCCCAGGAGAGACAAACCAAACTACCAATGTTCTAGTTCTAACTTTTTCTAAGACTGTGGTTAATATACAGGGACAGTTTTAAATTTTTTTTGGAAGGGTTAACAATTCTATCTTTCTAAATGCATTCTACTTGGAACTATTTCTCTGAATGTGTAAAGTTCTAGCTTAGACATTCTTTTAACAGTTTATCTTGGACTTGTTGTGAAAGCTGATAGTGTATATGGGATGTCGAAGTTTGAAAGCAGTGTTTGGGTATGGGTTGTTAAGATGGCATGCGTGGCTGACTTAAGTCACCTTGGGGCAAGGCAAGTACTTTCGATAGTTAACAGTTTCTTGAGCTGGCAAAAGAATAATTTTGTTCCTCAAGCACTCCTTGCATAGTTAAGCGTTGTTGGCTTCCTAAAGGTGTACTTCCTGGAGCAATAGAAGTTTTAGGTTGATATGATCTAAGGTAGGCCACTTGTAAAGGTCAATGAGGTACGCTTTTTTTTTTTTTTCTTTTCATGAGGTAGTCTGTGTGGTTATAAACTGTTTGATAGATCTTGTGAAGAGCAACACCTGCAAAGTATGTTTTCACTGGGACGTGCATAGCGTGGCTCCAGGTGTGAGCAACAAATTCCATCCCTGGTTGTGAGTTCTTTAGCTTTCGTAATGCTACTGTTTGCACCTTTGCGATTGGTCAGATGTGGTCTGAATAGTGTGTTGGCTTGTCTTTTTTGTGCTATCTGTTGTTGCTAGTTCTTCTAGGTCTTGGCACTCACTTTATTATTTTTTTTAAATACATGGGAGTTGAGGATATTCAGAGTTTTCTTATTCATAAAATCCAGATTACTTGAAGAGAATGTGTTTTTCTGTTTGTTCAGTATAGCAAGTAATCCTCTTTAACTTCTGTGTCCATTAGGCATGTAACGATACATTCAGGTCACAATTCGATTCACGATACTAGCTTTACATTTCGATTCACAGAATATTTTGAACAAAATTTGAATGAAGAAAAGTGACGGCTGAAAAGACTCCTTTTTATTTCTGAACAAAACAATACAAAACGACATGCATTTTCATTTATATAAAACTAAATATATCAAAAATTGCTGCAAACAGAGGTTTAATAGTGCAAACTAAATGTACTACAGGTTCACCATATCTTTAAAATAAATACGTGCACTTTTAAATTCTTCCAAAAATTTTATTGAATAAACAAAGTCTTTGACCCAGAGAAAATGATGGATTGAAACCTAATAAAAATCTGTAGCAGTGCCTGAGGTGTCGTGTTTTTTTATTTATTTTATTTTTTTAACAGCTTAATTTCTTTCGAAACGAACAATCTTTAAAAAGTTTTGGTGTGCAAATGAGTAAAATCGGACCAATGTGAACCTGCTGTAACATGAGCTACACGTGAGAAACACTAATTACAGTGTAATTACAGTCACTCATCTTTTTTGACCATTTAGGACAATAACTGATGCAAATATCATTTGGCGATTTTGAGAAAATCGTCGCTATCTCGGTTCTTCTCGCAGTTAGCCGTCCACTTAATTTTTTTATCAGCAATGGTTTGAAGTGTTTTTGCTGATGGTGGAGAATCTAATCTAAACTGGCTTTACACTTTGGTCTGGGTGAACCAAAGCAGATAATCTGCTCCTGAAAATGCCGCTTGACTTTGTTGCCACAGAGCTCTGTTTTGTGTTTCTGGGAACTTTTCACATGTGACTGGGCCTCTTGTTATAAACTCTCCCCATGTTAACTCATGCAAAGCGTCAGTAGTGGGTTGTATAAACGTTTACTCAGGGACACCAGTAGGAATTTCGAGCACCTTGACCGGTTAATCCACTACCTCCACTGTCCACTAACGTTTATTCATTCAAAAATAACATCATTCTTTTTTTATACAGTTACATTCAACGTTCTGGGAAGTTCACAATCCAATTCCTGTTAAATTTAAACTTAAATTATAGCTATAAACAGATATTTTCCTTATCTTCAAGTCATTAAGACAAAAACAACGCAGCTCTTATCATGTCGCAGTGAAACCAAAAACAGCAAATCCATCCATCCCTTGGCTGAAAACGTAGTTACGCCTTTACCTCTGACTGTTCGAAAGCACTGAAACTGGAGACTCCTTACAAAAAAGTGCTGATGTCTCCTCACAGAAAACTACACCATCAACAATTACAAAGATTTTTTTTTTTAATCTAGAATGTGAACCATAAATGTGTTTGTGTAGGTTGTTATTATAGAAATGATAATGTATTAGAACTAAAAAAAAAAGTAAAAAGCATACTGAACGTTCATTCTGAAAAGAGAAACCCTCTGGTGCAGGGTTCTGCGCAGAGTCTTTATGGGTTCCTCCTCAGTGGGGCAAGTTTATGGAAGGCTAAGATTCAAACTCATGCTCTTTAGTTAAATACTCTTGATTCTCTTGCACATTGTCAACATGTAATTACGGTCTAAAGCTTTATTTTAGCCACAAAAGAAAAGTCACCTAATTTTCCCTTAATATCTCTCTGATCCCAAAGTGTCTTTCAGTTTTGTGCTCAGGCTATTGGGCTAATGTTGCTACTACAGGTAATAAAGCCTAAATAATCACACGCTTGGTACTAAACCCTTAGTACTGCATCAGATTTGGAATCTCAGACAAAACTAAACTTTAGATTATTATGCCTAAAGACACAAACATCAGACATTGCGTTACTGACATCACGGTTAATGGAGCAGCACGACGCTGTATGCTCAGCCTAATCAGAACAAATACAGTATGTTTGAGTTTACTGAGACGACACTGTCGACATGGACGTCTGCATTTTGAGAGGATGCTGTTTGTTCTGATTTATGCAGGTGATCCGGAAGGCTAATGCACAGCGTCGTTACAGTTTAAGCACGCCGGAGGATTTGCTTAAGACGCTAGGCTCATGCGTGTGTCCATTAGCTCATGCTGCATTTGACTTCCAGATACAAGAACCATGGACGCCTCATTATTCGCAACAAGCTAGCCAGCTAACTGTGACGAGTGATACCAGCGTATATACCACCTCAAAACAGCAAACTGTATAGTCAGTGTTAGAGATTTAACAAGGTAATACGTGTGTATGTTGATTGATTTAAAGAGTCGGCATTCCAAGTTGAAAGGACGCTTTGTTTTGTTTCTGTTTTTCCAGTTGGAGGTCAGAAGTTATGAGTTTCAACCTTTAGTCGCATACAGCACAATAATCGGTCATACAAAGACTTTTGCGCCGTGTACTCTCGGGTTCTCGTCAGTCCTTGAATGCACCATGAGGACAGCTGTCTTCTAAGGGTGCTTTTGGACAAATTTAATTTTGCGAGTTTAAATTTAAGTAGCTATGTGCGATGCAGTTCATTTTAAATACGAGGCCGTTTTCAAAGCCCTTTCTGTCATTATATTTTTTTTTCACCTAAATATGAGCTTGAAATGAGAAATGACTCCGTTCAGGCCAACATCGAGTCTGATACTGAAAGTAAAATTTTATAGAGATGGTTTGACATTAGAGAATAATACTGGCACATGCTCACTATCCATCCTTTTTTTTTTTAGTTGTTACATGACTAAATCCTTCCAGAATCAGAGATCCCCGAGAGATCCCTGTACTGTAGTAAGCCCAAAAGGTCACCACTGTCATTATGTTATAACAAGTATTTCCCCATAAAGGGAAAAGAATTGCCGATTAAGGACGTGTAATGGTTCTGGTTTAGTGCTTCTTTAATTCCCATGAATTCCCTGGGTCAGCTGTGGATTGTTGAAGCATCACAGTAATCCTGGTTCTAGGATTTTTTTTTTTCTAGAGATTTTTCGAGATGGAGCGCTCGCCCCCTTTCTGTTAATGTCCTTCTAATATTTAGAGGACGGGATCACAGAGATCATGGACGAGCTTCTCTTCATCAATTTTTAATGTGCTACAGGAAGCACAAAATGGAAACGGGTCATCCATCAAAACCAAAAAAAAAACCAAACCACCGCCCACGTTATTTAGCGTGTCGTGGTTACTCGCATAATGCACTTCCTGTTACAAGATGTTCGAGTTGCTGCTGCAACAATGATTAACTGTCAAGGCTTTCGCTAAAAAAGAGTCTTGACTGAATATTTTTATTCATTCATATCATTTTAGAAATAACCGGGTTTTATGTATACAGTGGTCATAAAACGTTTACACACCCTCTGTTAAAATGGCAGGTTTTTGTGATGTAAAAAAAAAAAAAAAAGAAACCAAGATAAATCATGTCAGAACTTTTTCCAGCCTCAATGTGAAATTACAGCGCATAAAAATTAAGTGAAAAACAATCAAACATTTTAGGGAAAAAAAAAACCTTACAATAACCTGGTTGCATAAGTATGCACACCCCTAAACTAATACTTTGTTGAAGCACCTTTTTTTTTATTACACCACTCTGTCTCTTTGGCTAAGAGTCTATCAGCGTGGCACATCATGACTTGGCAATATTTTCCTCATTCTTTCTTGCAAAAAACATTCTAGAGCCATCAGATAAGTGTAAGGGCATCTCCTGTGCACATCCCGCTTCAGGCCACCCCACGGATTTTTAGTTGGATTCAAGTCTGGGCTCTGGCTGGATCATTCAGAAACATTAATCTTCTTTTGGTTAAGATCTTGGTTAATCTTCTTTTGTTGATTTGGATGTGTGCTTTGGGTCGTTGTCGTGCTGAAAGGGGAAATTCCTTTTCATCTTCAGCTTACTAGCAGACACCTGAAGGTTTCGCACTAAAATCAGCTGGTCTTTGTAGCTATTAAAAGTATTCCTTTAGGGGTGTGGCCACTTACGCAACAACGTTATTGTAAGTTTTTTTTGTTTTTCCCTAAAATGTTTCTGATTGTTTTTCACTTAATTTTTTATACGTCGTAATTTCACATCGAGGGTGGAAAACCTCTGACATGATGTATCTTAGTTTCATTTCACTGCCTAAGAGGGGTGTGTAGACTTTTTATATCCATTGTAGATGCGAATTCGAAGCGTCATTTACAAGCATTAAATTGAGCTTGCTGATACCTGCAGACCCCCCTGGGTCCTACCATGCTCCTAAACAGCTCTGGAACAAAACAAACAGTCTCCACGTACACTCACGTCCGCAAGAGACGGGGAGAAAGACGTTTGTCTGGTTTTGGGACTTATTTGTCCATGCCTCGTAGTGTGTGGCATGTAATCCGTGCACATATTTGTATATTCGTCATAATCATGCTGACTCAGCGTTTCCTGCTTTGTTTCTGCCACCAGCTCCTAGGACGTGACCAAACAATGAGGACTAAAGAGGACGCACCAAGCGACCGGTGAGTTTGATTCACTGCCTGTTTGTACACGTAACGCTATGATATACTTTCATACTTTAACACCCCAATATTTTTTTTTCTCTCTCTTCACACAGTTGGCATTTAGTAGGAATCATTTTCTTTATCCTTGGCCTGGGAACACTGCTGCCATGGAACTTTTTCATGACTGCCTCAATGGTAACAATCTATATATATATTTACCTTTGAACCAAACTGCATAACACAGCTCCACAGTGCAGACTATCAGATTTCACACCCTCGTGCTACTGTTTTGCATGACAAATGAACTCCTTTTCCAGCAACAGGAAATCACCGCTTGTTTTTGTAAGAACGCCTGCAGTGAATAGTTCACCTGCTTATCCGTCGCTGTGCATACAGAGCGCTTCAGTGAGACAGTTGGCTTCCTGGTGTCGAAGTGCTTTCCTGATATGGAGATTTATTTAAATCTGATCCTTTCAGCCTCGTTTATGTTCCAAACCTGAGGAATCTTAAGTTTATCTGGAGGTTTTGGGCTTTTCCTTTACAAGTCAGTGCTGAGACCACAGTGCTTTAACTACTTCTGTAGTCTCAGCGAGCTCATGCAGCTAAAGCGATTTAGTTCGGCAGTGGTTTACAGTAGCCTGACCTGAACACTGTCTTACTGAGCTCCAGAGTAAAACCAGCAGACCTGCCGACCTTTGCACTTTGTGAAGGAGCATTTTAAGGAGTAATCACTCAAAATATGCAAAAAGAGCAACCCCCGACCCCCAATTAACAACAGCAAATGCAAATCTAATCTTTGCAAAGGGAAGGCACTGAGATAAGGCGGGGGGAAAGGTTGACTTTGTACAATCCACCGGCTCAAAAACAATCTCCTCTTAGACCCCCCCCCCCTTTCCGTCCTCTAAACATTACATTTCGTCATATATTTTGAATTATTTAGCTATCATTTTTCGATATTTATGGAAAAAATTGTCAATGAATATTTTTCATCTTAATTTGCATCATCGTATCAATTCTATCCTAGTTTTTCCCTACTTCTGTCCTGTGCAGTATGTTTGCAGTGTTGCTCTGTTAAATGTGAAGAATAAGAAGAACATGTCTGTGTGTTTGGATAGTACTTTAATAACAGGCTGAACACGTCTGAATGGAGCAATGGCACAGTTACGGCCAGGAAGGAGTACTATTTCAACAACTGGATGACTCTGCTATCCCAGCTGCCCTTGCTGCTCTTCACCCTGCTCAACTCCATCCTCTACCCACGGTGAGACGCTGTATTACTGAATACTGAACAGTGGAGTTAGAATACCCGATAATGTGCTTTTGCGTACATTTCTTTAATGTCAGTCAATAAACACAGCCAAGAATCGCCTTCTTTCACAGAAAGAGGCATATGACTGATGACTCAATTCAGTACAGTTTTATTTATATAGTGTTTTTAACAATGGACATTGTTACAGAGCAGCTTTACAGGAATCCGGATATAAAATTTAAATTTATCCCTAATGAGCAAGCCAGAGGTGACAGTAGCAAGGAAAAACTCCCTGAGACAACAAGAGGAAGAAACATCGAGAGGAACCAGACTCAAAAGAGAACCCATCCGTATCTGGGTGACACTGGCTAGTGCGATTATTAATTATTTCTCTCCTATAACTGTATACTCAGCTATATAGTCAAGCAGAGCTAAGTGTGTTAAAAGGAACTTGAGAATGAACGTTAAATCTCATTGTATCAGACTGAAGTTATTAGCTGTTCAGTGACTGAGACTTGAGTGTAAACTGTTCTGAGCGGTTGTTGTCTTTAGGCTATCCGAGATGACCAACCACAGAACTTTGAAAAAAAATAAATAAATCCAGTAGCTGTATCTCACTGCAAAAGCCTCACTGTGTTCAGGGGTTCAGCTTGTTTTCCTGCTGGAACCCAGGGAACGGAAGTGCAGAGAGCCAGAAACACTGCAACCTTCAACATTCTGAATCTTGTGGCCAGAAAAGTGTACAAAACATATTGTCTCAGACTTGATGTTACCTCTAACTAATATAGTGTAGAACTAACATATAAAGTGATAGTGATATTATCTTATATAGTATATTAGTATAGATAGTATATTATCAAGGACGGAAATAGTTGCAGCCGAAGGTTAAACGCGTGTTTTAGTTTTACGATTTTTAGCTTTACGACTCCAATACAGTTGATTAATTATCTGACTCCAATATATATTAACTGTTAACATAATGCTACCGATCCCAAAGAATAATCTTTGTTAGTGAAAGTAATAAATGGGTTTATTGTACAAAACGCAAATACAAGATATACAGAAAGTAAAAACAAAGAGACCTTACAGAGTCACTTGATGGTAAAAGGATCCACATTGTACAACGCATAACCATTTTTATACCTAACTCAACACAGACTCTATAAATAACAGCAAAAAGCTAATGATTATTAAACTGTTTTATAAAAACTAAGTTTGAGGGACTCTTGAGGTCATCATTAACCCAGGCGAATCTGTTTCTGTCAGGATCTCAGAGAAAGTGCGGATCGCAGGCAGCCTGGTCTTCATCCTCATCCTCTTCATCCTCACAGCCATCCTAGTGAAGGTTCCAATGGAGCAGGACTGCTTCTTCTCCATCACCATGGCAACCATTTGGTTCATAAATTGTGAGTACTGGTGATTAGATTTTTTTTTTTTAAATTAAAAAAAGACGTTGTACTTTTTATCCATTT
The DNA here is from genome assembly GCA_022985145.1 of Pangasius djambal. NCBI lineage: Eukaryota > Metazoa > Chordata > Actinopteri > Siluriformes > Pangasiidae > Pangasius > Pangasius djambal. The sequence continues at coordinate 2,906,210 of CM041002.1, read as the reverse complement.
TTAGTTTCATGGAAAAACAGAAACTGCTGACATCACATATTAATTTGATAATTGACTGCGTGTGTGTGTGTGTGTGTGTCTGTGTGTGTGTAGCATTCGGAGCAGTGCTGCAGGGGAGCCTGTTCGGTTTGGTAGGCTTGCTGCCTCAGAAATACAGCGCAGTGTTCATGAGTGGACAAGGTCTGGCCGGGACGTTCGCCGCTCTCGCCATACTGTTCGCCATCGCAAGTGAGTCACGCAAACACAATGCTACACTGATGCACACTGTGTCTAGTGACACACCTGTGCACACAGTCAGATCAATACCGAATGTGGCATATCGTTAGATGTGTTTTGTGTAACAATGTCACAGGTGAGACAGATGAAGAAACTGCAGCTCTTGGATATTTCATCACTCCATGTGTGGGGACTCTGATAACGCTGATCAGCTACCTGCTGCTGCCCAAACTGGTGTGTGTGTGTTTGTCTTTCCATAAACAATGCCACTGAATTTTCACTCAGAGATTTAAATGCATATCAATGAGCCTAGAATGTTAGACTACTGCATCACATAAACCATGGAAGATGACAAAGAAAATTACCAAGACGCAATATCATAACTTTACTATGAACCTTAAGAACCACAGAAACATTCGCTATCTTTACAGTTTGCCCGAATTCCAAATGGCATCGTATTCACTACATATGCTTACTTCGTCGTGTATAACCTAATAACATTGTAGAACGTACACTATATGATCAAAAGTTTGTGAACACCTGACCATCACAGCCACATGTGCTTGTTGAACATGGCATTCCAGATTTATTCCCCCTTCTGCTGTTATAATAAGCGCCACTCTTCTGGGAAGGCTTTCCACTAGATTCTGGAGCGTGGCTGTGGGGATTTGTGTTCATTCAGCCACAAGAGTATTAGTGAGGTCAGGCACTGACCTGGGGCACAGTCAGTGTTCAGTGGGGTTGAGGTCAGGGGTCTGTGGAGGACACTCGAGCTCTTAAACACCAGACTTGGCTAACCATGTCGTCATGGAGCTCTCTTTGTGCATAATGGCCGTGTCATGCTGGAACAGGTCTGGGCCTCTTAGTTCCAGTGAATGGAAATTGTTATGCTACAGCACACAAAGACATTCTGTACAAATATGTGCTTACATACATGGCCCTTAGCCAAAATGTTTAAGGGGAAAAAAAAAAAATTCTTTTGACAGGTGAGTAAAAGGAGAACATGGGATTGTAAACAACTGTATTTTTGTCCTTTAATAACATAAAATTCAGTGTACATTTAAATAGTATTTGACAATGGAATTCCTCCTGACAGCTATAGTGTGTATATTTAGTGTGTATATATAATGTGTATATATAGCGTGTATATTGGTGTGTGTGCGTGCGTGCAGGTGTAGAGTTTGTTAGTCAACAAAATTGATACTAAAATCTGAGTGATCCATTTTGTATGCTTTATACACTTGTGTTTTACAGGATTTTGCTAGATTTTACCTCAACAAGAGCAAAGGCCAAAGCTACGACGCCAATGCTACCAGGGAGCTTCTACCTAAAGGTACAACAATACACACACGCGCACACAGATACACACCAGAAAGATGTGTGTGAACCAGCATGTAGTAGTGTAAGTGAGTAGTACGGTAATGACTTCACAGTAATGGCCTCTACAGTGGATATAAAAAAAGGTTTACACCATGAGATAAATCATGTCAGAACTTTTCCACCCTCAATGTGGAATTACAGCGTATTAAAATTAAGTGAAAAACAATCAGAAACATTTTAGGGAAAAATAAACAACTTACAATAACCTGGTTGCATAAGTGGCCACACCCTTAAACTAATACTTTTTTGAAGCACCTTTTGATTATATTACACCACTCTGTCTCTTTGGCTAAAAGTCTATTATAAATTGACTTGGCAGTATTTTCCTCATTCTTTCTCGCAAAAACATTCTAGAGCCGTCAAACCCTCGGTTTCATTTATTTATTTTTTTTTTACATCGCAAAAACCTGCCATTTTAACAGAGGTGTGTAGACCTTTTATATCCACTATAGCTGCCAAAAAAAAAAACCACACAATTATGACAATCTATAATTATGAGGTGTAACCGGATATGAATACATTATTTGGATTGAACAGATAATGCGTCCAAAACAAATAAAACATACACATACAAACTGTAATAGTTGTGTTTTGTTGTTTGTTTTTTTACTTAAATGTGCAGTTTTAAAGAACAGCTCTCAGTAAAAAGTTTGTGGGAAGGGCTGTCAGGAACTTCAACTCAAAAGCCAGTCAAGAACACTTGAAGCTAGCCCAGAGTGTTCAGACAAGAGGAAAAGGTGGATGCAGTTTTCTGCTTTTTCTCAGTCTACTCATGGGAAGCAAGTTAAAAGTGGTGCAATTCGTGGAACCTGCCAACCCTGCTCACAGAATAAAGATCAAGTTCATTAATATAGGGATAAATTCACAGGGATAAATTCAAATATTTACAGTATATTTTTTGTGAATCCATTTATTTCTGTAAAGCTGCTTTGTGACAATGTCCATTGTTAAAAGCGCTATACAAATAAAATTGAATTGAATTGAATTAACATTAAAAAAATCAGAGATGCATTCATCGTCTGTCATCAGTGGTCTGCTCCACCGATGGCAGTGGAGTAAATAAAACCATATTTCTACCATATTTCAATAGGAATGCTTTTATTTATCAGCCATTGCACTTGTTTTTCATCCTTCTTAAATGATTGTTCTCCAGCATTATTAGAAGAAATGTTCCTGGAAAATCATACAGTCATTATAATGAATTGCTGCTTAAAGGATCCCAGAAGCACTCGGAGTGCGCCCAGGTCTATAGATGATTCAGTTAGCGTGTCCCGTGAACTTTTCTGATCTTTCTGGAACATGACACACCTAAAAACTAAAGTAAATCTGATCAAATCTTATTAGATGGCTATTGTTGTCAACTGTCAATAACAGTTTCTTTATTGGGGAAAGACATTACAGTATCACAATTATGACCTCAGCATCCAACGTCACAATTACGACCTCAGCATCCAACGTCACAATTACGACCTCGGCATCCAACGTCACAATTACGACCTCGGCATCCAGCGTCACAATTACGACCTCGGCATCCAACGTCACAATTACGACCTCAGCATCCAACGTCACAATTATGACCTCAGCATCCAGCGTCACAATTACGACCTCGGCATCCAACGTCACAATTACGACCTCGGCATCCAACGTCACAATTACGACCTCGGCATCCAACGTCACAATTACGACCTCAGCCATCCAATAATGGAATTATGATCTCACTATCTGATACTACAGCTATTGGCTCACTATCGTATATTGCTGCTTTTATGGAGTCATGATTTCACAATCCAATATTGTATCATTGATATCAGAAACCTATAATGACATTAGAACCTGATACCACAATAATGACATCACTGTGTAATATTGTAATAATGGCATCACGGTCTTATATCACAGTTAAGACACCACAGTCTGGTATTGCAGTTATAACATGGCCATCTGATGGTGATATGACATCACAGTAATGGCATCGCATTCTAATATCACGATGACCTCACAATCCAATACGGCAATAATGACATCACAGTCCTTTGTCACAGTTATGACATCACAATCTTTAGTCACAGTTATGACATCAAAATCAGATGCCACAATAATGACATTACAATCTAACACCAGAGTACGCTGGTCCTGAGTGTGTCTCGGGATTGGTTAGTATCATGTTATGAAATATTTGTGCCGTATTGCCCATGCATTCCACCGTGTTTCTAGACGCCATGTTTTTTCTGCTGCCATCTATCAAAAATCGATACATTTCTTGTAAGACTGAATAAACATTTCAGTTTCTTTGTTGCCGTGAGGTTTGCTTGATGATGGTTGAGCCATTCCCACTTTTTTAATTAGGCTTGGATTTTCCAGTTATATTACCATTAAACGCTGAAAGGAAATTACTGTCTAGCAGCCCAGAAGCGCTGACACATAACACACTCCCTACATTTTGGGACTGTTTATTTTTCATTCGGTCCTTATCTCAAATGCAGTAACATCATAGCGCCACTTATCGTGCCATAGCAACAGTGTGATGGGGAGCAGTAAAGGCAAACTAGTTTCTTGTACAGGCTGAGAACGTTTTGTTAGGATGTAGACTGTCAGTTTCCATGTCAGTTTAGATCACTTGTTCACTAGTCTTTTACACAACGTTTATACACCATTGCAAAATCACAACCTTAACCTGGTTTTCATAGGACGTGGACCCGTGGGTGTGTCCAAACGTCGAATCCTCATTGCTGTAACAGCGTGACTTAACTATTTACTTGCTTAAATTAGTTCTTTCCTCATTCTGGGAGCCTATCTTCTGGTCTGCAGTGGTTTAATTACCCAGTTCTCCACTGGCTCGTCACTAGCATGCAGCTTGGCTCTTAATCATTTTTTTTAACAGTTTTCACAAGCATGACAAACATCCATTACAAACAACACACCATCAAAATGCCTTAGATCTTCTTTTACGATGGAACACGGTCTCTGTCTTAATCATATATTATTCTGTCACTCTTCCTCATGGCAGGCATACAGGAGAATGGGGAACCGACCAGTCAGGCCACTGCTTCGGTGCCCAATGGAACTCCCAGCAGTTCGGAGAGTGATGGTGCCAATCAAGCATATGTTAGCATTGACGACGAGCATGCCAAGCAAGCAAAGAGCTCTGTGCTGGAAGTGTTAAAAAAGGTGCGTTGAGGGATTGGATCGCTTTTTCTGTGTCAGTGTAGTTCTCTACTAAAATTCGTAAGACGTGCTCCCTCTGAGATGGGTGAAGCAGTTAATTAATTCAAGGTCATAAGGCATCTGATCATGCTTGGTGGAGTCTGCCAACCTCCTGAAATTGGAGAGAAATAAACAATGATGTTGTACCAACAACATCCAACCAATTAGGCTAAAGAGGCTAACACTGGTTGGATTTCAGCTAATTTCCACCTAAACTGCTGACGGCACCTTTAAATCGCTTTCTGTTTAGATTTGGGTGATGGCGTTCTGTGTAACATTCGTGTTCACGGTCACACTCTCAGTCTTCCCCGCTGTCACAGTGGACGTGAAGACCGTTTACCCGGGAAAGTGGGGTATGAGCACTGACATGCACGTATCACTCTTCAGTAAACAAAAACAAAAGCTCAAATTCAAACTTACCGTAGATCTTCACTGAACTATCTTTTCACTCTTTCTCTCAGAAAGTTATTTTATCCCCGTGTGCTGTTTTCTGCTCTTTAACGTGATGGATTGGACCGGGAGATCCGTCACATCCGTCATACAATGGGTAAGTGAAAGTTGTGTGTCTATTACGTGCTTTTCTTTCTTTCGTTCTTTCTTTTCTTTTCTTCTGTTAATGTTTTACAGACTCGCTCTCTTTCTCTCTCTGTCTGTGTCTCTCTCAGCCCTCTAAAGAGAGTCGGCTGTTTCCAGCGCTAGTGGTCTCCCGCGTCATCTTCGTTCCTCTGCTGATGTCCTGTAATGTTCAGGAACGCCACTTCCTGCCTGTACTCTTTTCCAACGATGGGTACTTTGTCATCATCATGATGCTCTTCTCCGTGTCCAGCGGTTATTGCGTCTGTCTGTCTATGTCTTACGCACCACAGTAAGTAAATAAATACATCTTCAGTCATGGTCATCGATCACAATTCAGGCCGTTACCTTCACATTAAATGATCCATGTTGCTTCTTATGTTAATTTATTCTCAAATTTATATTCGCATCACACCTCTCTCCCAGGCTGGTGGCTCCACAAGACGGAGAGACAGCAGGAGCTCTGATGACGTTCTTCCTGGCTCTGGGGCTTTCTTTGGGAGCCGCTCTGTCTTTCATGCTGCGATTAATCATCTAGTCTAGTCCGCACACAACGTACGAGGTGACCCGGCCCGATTTACGCCATCTCTTCCTGCTGAATCCTTCACCCACTCCATCTGAAAGGTGTGATCCATTACCAGGAAGCACCTGGGACAAAAAAGTGCTAATCACTTCATTCTGTAAAATATTCCTGCAGACGGACTGAAATGTTAGCCATTTTTATTGAGATTATTCTCTGTAGTGTGTAGGTTTATTTTCCAGAAGGGAAGTCTTGACAATGACGCAACAAAAGGGAACATAGACATAGAACTTATTCTTGAAAAATAACCCTCAGTTCAGTTTTTACCAAACACTGCCAGAGTAGTTAATATACAGTAGAATGGATTGTTCCTCTCTCCTGTCAAGCAGATAGATAGTAGATAGTGCGGCATTCTGGTGGCTGGCTTCATGCGTGCTAGCGTTCATCCTCTGTGGTTGTTAACTGTTGCATGACAGGCAGGAAAATTGTCAGGAAAATTTTTTTAAATAGAAGTGATATACAGTTTTGCCACAGAGAGGATGGATGGATGGATGGATTGGGAAAAGTATGTGAATCAGGATGGATGGATGGGAGAACGAATGGAAACCGACATGGATGGATTGATGGAGGTTTTTTTTTTCTTTTGCAATTTTAAGGATTGATTTTCAGATTTTTTTTTTTTTTTTTTTTTGTATTTAAAGTTTTTGACTGCAGGACATTTTTCAGTCTGAAAGGCTGTAAAGGCTCTGCAGACTTGTAGGAAGAACTGACAGCCATTTACCTCCTCACTGTGACAACAGAGATTTCCGTTATTCGTTTGTTGTCAGGAAATAAAGGGAAACCAGCGGTGGTTCCTTAACCAGCGGTGAAAATATAGATGCTGTTTATGTTAACTTGTATCCTAACTGTAGATAGTCAGTAACTATACCCTCAGGAGCACTGACATTTCACACCTCATTTCATTTCTATGTAAAAAGGGAAAAAAATTATCATTCTGTAGGGAAAAGGAAGAGAGAAAGGGAAGTTTTGTGTTTATTAGTTATGAGAAACTAAATGCTTTAACCCTGACTCTCAATGTACACAAACGTGCGCACACGCACACACACACACAGAACCAGGCTGATGCTGAAAAATGAAGAAAATTGTTTTGTATCTTTCAGAATGTTTCTGTTTACAAGCCTCAGGCTAGATATTTATTGGCTTAAATCATTTTAGTTGCATTTTAAAATTTGTTTCACTATTTATTAACACTTTGCTTTCTACACAGAGAATGGCCAATTTCTAAAAACATCACCAAGTATTAAACGTAACAGAAAAGTGGAAAACATTTAGAAATGTCTTCTAGTAAGGGGTGTGTTCTTGGAATAAGGGAAAGGCACATGCATGCACAAGTCATTGCTTGGTTTAGAGAAAGTACGTTTTCCACTGAGGAATTATTCTGAGGCATTTTGGAAGATGGCATGCAGCGACGCACACGGCGTGAACATTCGGAGCCAGACTTCTCCTCAAATGGCTTCCCATTTTCTCTGCGCTGTAATTTATGGTGGAGTAAATTACAGGCTTTTACAGAAACTGTTTGTCAGCTCTGACAGCTCATCTGCAAGGTCATCGCTGAGAGTTACAACAGCTCTGCACTTTGGCCCTGTTTGTTTCGACTGGTTTGAAATGGAGCAAAAGAGCCGAGGAGGACTTTTCTCACTTCTTTGCGTGCTTTTCTTCTGAATCCGTGTTTCCATGGTAGCATTTACAAGTGTAGAGCGCAGCACTGTGCTACAAATCCCATATGCAAATTCTGTGCCCTTGTAAAAGATTTGTGTTTGGCGAGTAGATTGAAATGTTCAGTGTTGTTCTCATAGATTCTGTCTAACAGGAATTAGCTGACAGTTAAGTCATCTGAGTAGTCCTCACATCTGATGCCTACATGTAATTTTTACCCATTAGAAGTAAAAAAATTTGCACTGCATAAAGTAAATTGCAGGAATATTATCCCGGTTATGCCTGTAAATACTGACCTGACAAGTTCAGTTACCTCTTATTCATTTTTTTAAAATTTATTTTATTGTTATTTTTTAGTGTTCGAGCTATGCATTATTAAAGAAGCAGTTGGTAATGTTTATAGTCCTTTGCCTTCAGGGAGGTGAACTGTAACTGCAGTTAAAATCACTCTTGAAACTGCATATTCCCCCCAAGTTTTTTTATTTTTTTTATTTTTATTTATTTCAAAAGAAAAAAAAGGTCAAGTTGAGCAATTGTGTTCCTGTGGGAGGCGGAACTAATTTCTGGTCCAGAAAATAATACAATCAACAGCTTGAAGCCGTTACGTGACAATATCTGAAATCGGTATTTCTATGATGTCCAGGTTCTAACACCTTTAATAAACATTACAAACTGCACCTTTTAATTCTTTTTTTTCAAATCACATAACATTTACTACCTTTTTTTCCCCCTTTTACTTAACTTGAGAGCTACAATCCACATAAACTTTCACTCGTTCGTGATTGTGCTGTAATCCATTTTCTTCTCTTCCTTCTGCTTGACCACTGAAGTTGAAATTGAAGTTTTTCAGTATTTTATTAACATATTGTGTGCTTTGTTGTGATTTTAAGCATGCTGACTTAAAGCAGGCTTACTTTAAACGAGGTGAAAATGAAAAGACTGAGTTTCCCCTAGACCTTTACTGTAATTCCATTCATGCACAGAGGAGTGTATGCTGAGCTGTGTTTTGCCCAGTGAATGAATGTGTACTTTGCAAACACTTACAAGAGCCTTTTTTTTTGTGTGTGGAGAGCACTTTACCCTTTAAGCTGTATCGCAGCTACTTTCAAAACTGTCCTCATAAGATCAGCAAGGACAACCTGATGAACTTGTTTCTTTCAGTGTGACAGATAAATGAGCTGCAACGCCTAAAATTATGCAGGTTGATATTTCATTCCGGATAAGACAACTCTGCTCTGCCCCCTAGTGGAGTATTGAGAACAAAGACTGTCAGAATTTTTCTTTTCATTATTCTTGAATGATCCTTAGGCTGTTAAGGAGACCATTAAACCCTGAAACACAGGAATCGGTTATCCAGGACTTTATGTATATGTATATTTGAA
>CM041002.1:2811974-2897119 GCA_022985145.1 Pangasius djambal | reverse complement strand
TAGTAACATTGAGTAAAAGGCTTACGGATAGACAGATAACATACTGAAAAACAAGGTTTCCTTCCATTTCAGAATCCAATCCAAAAATACTGTAAATAGCTCTACATGAAGACACAGTGTGTATTAACAGCTAGAACTCTATTAATAATAATAATAATAATAATACTTACATTTCTGTCTCACAGTCCCAATTGTATGAGTAACACACAGTATAGAAGGCTAATCAATTGTTCACATGAATTGTGTGATCAGTAATACTAGCTGTAAGAATATAGTCTAGGTTTTTTTGGGGTTTTTTTGCGGTCTGGGACTAAAACTGTTGCCTGAAGTGTTATTCAAAGAGTGAAAGAAAGCAGTGCTGGGTAAACCGCCAAAACCTGCTGTCTAATAAAAACTGTAAAGTAGATCAGGCAAAGCTGCCAAAGCAGAATCTGCTTTAAAAAGTAGCTAAAGCGAACTACATTTTATATAGCTAACGACATTACATAAAAATAGTCACATGACTCTATTCAGTAGCTGCTGCATGGGATTTTCTCTATGCTCTCATTAATTGCACCCCAAAGGTTAATTCATATGTTCGTAACTCCCACTAACTACTGATGCATGAAGCTAAAACAGTAGATAAGTTATTCAATCATTTCCCGACAGTGTGCAGGTAAAGAATTTGAAACGGCGTCTGTTGTCTTAGTAAAAGAATAAATAATGACGGATGATCATAATAAAAAAATGTTTCAGTACTGGATATTTGCAGTATTAATGTTAAAAGGTCACAGTGTGTAACATAAGCCAGTGTTTTTAATATGATCTTGTATAATTTAGTGTCCTATGAGAGTATGGTGAGCGTGATGGTCCCTTTGGTTTTTTTTAAAATACCGACAGCCTCCTCGTGCGTGACTCCCTCTAAACTCTGACCGTTGACTGCAACTATCTGATCGCCACGCTTTAGACGCCCATCCTCTGCAGCTGCACCCTACACACACACACACACACACGTTTGTATCAGCATACAAAATAGATTTCCTTTTATATCAAAGTTCTATATACGATACAGAATTCTGAATTGTAATAAAGCCTTGTACCTTTCCAAACACCGTTTTTACATAGATGGGCAGGTCGCCATGGGGACTGCCGAACCCTCCCACTATACTGAAGCCCAAGCCGTCTGGCCCTCTCTCCAGACTGATCGTCTTACACTGAGGAGGACTGTAGAGACACACACATGCGATCACAATTAATACTAAAGATGGTTCAAATAAAAATGATTTAAAAAAAAGTAATAATAATAATGATATTGCTCATTTTAAGCCATAAAACATCTTTAAGCCTTGCATCTCTATTAACCCTGTTTAGAATAATTCTATTTTGTGGGTCACATATAAAAGAATGAATTGCAATTAAAAAAGGAATTACCAGACACCAATTCCTTCTACTTTCACATTAAAATGATGTTTTAAGCATTCTGCTCATGTCTGGGTAACACAAGCTTTGCCACCTGATTGTTGGTAAGTGGTTAGATTAACTATCTAGCTTGGCAGCTGTTTGATTTGCCTGCTTTCTTAGCTTGCTCTTAGTGTGTGGACTGAATGCCAGCCAGAATAAGGAGTTTGTTTCTATGGTAACAATCAATAATTTTAGTGAACGCACATTAATCTTCTGACACCGCAAGAGTACATTCAGCCATAACCAGATTTGCACTTGTGATCTCTTGGTTAGTGTGAAACCTTAGAAAGCTGCAGCAGTTGGAGCTTCCAGGAAGTGAAGATTCAATTTATGTATTCATACACACCCCAGGTCATCATGGAAGATGCTGCTGCTGGTGAGTCCAGATGTTTGATCCAGAGCTGGACCTGTTACTGTAGTGTCACCTCCGACAACCTGTGAGTAAACATTACCCAACACGTGAGTACTGCATCTCAGTGCAGACGATAACGTGTGTGTGTGTGTGTGTGTGTGTGTGCACATGTTTATGTATCTACACCTGCAGGCGTATGGTTCCTGTGGTGTTTTTCAGCAGTGATACAGCTTGGCTGTGGGCCATGCCTTCTGTAGATGTGTCACAGATTGATATGATCCTATCGCCAACCTGTGTCACAGAAGCAATGACAGAGAGAAAGACTGACAGGTAAAGAGCATGGACTACTGTTGATTTAAATCATAACACAACTGTCTCAAAATAGCATGGATGGGAAACACACACACACACACATACTCTGAATTTCTGTGTCTGTGCAGCCAAACCAGCTGGGTTCATCATGGCAATGAAGATGGGCACATCGCCCAGTGGACTACCCACTCCACCTGCTATACTTATCCCCAGGGACTCAGATGGACCCTGAAACACACACACACACACACACAGCACAACATCTGTAAGGTCAGTGTCACATAAAACTCAGTATTTCATTTTCCTCATTTCTTCCTTACTTCCTCCCTCCCCTTTTTCTCCTTCCTTTGTTTTCTTTCCTTCAAATTTTCAATTCCTTCTTTCTTCCCTTCCTTCCTTATTTTCTTTCCTTTCTCTACCCTACCATTCATCCATCCATCCATCCATCCATCCAATAACTCTTTTACCTTGGAGAGCTCCACAGTTCGGATGTCCTGGTCCAGTGCTGAGAGAGAACACAGAACATGTGTTGAGTAAGTAAAAATCTGCGCTGTGCATGTATTCAGATCTTTCTCAGAGGATTGTGTTTTTGCTCACATTCTTGACTTCTGTGGCTGTTCTCAAAGTCTTCTTGTGATCTGCCAGAACCAGTGAAAGAGAGCTGGCTGGCTTTACAGCTTCCACCTTCACTGAACTACACACAAACACATACATATAAGCCATTTATTTTACAGGCTTCAAACTATGGTTTAAAAAAAAACAGCAAAAGAGGTTCAAAGAAGTAAAGAACTTCCAAAATAGCGACCCACCTGACTGCCCTGAGACAGGCGTCTCTCTGAGTGGAACGGCCCTGCCTTGAAGCGACCCACCTCCAGCTTGATTGGACCAACACAACACTAAATAGAGACAGAATGCAAAAGCTCATGTCCAGTGCAATGATCTTGCATTGAGTAAATTTCGTATGGTTATTCACAGCAAACAGGACATTTTGGCTTTACACTATAAATACGAAAAAGACATTGTTTTTGTGTTAAAGAAAAGTGTTTCGGTTTGTTACCTTCAGCAGGGCCGCAACGGACTCCTGTGTTGCTGTCCGAACGTCCTCACCGTTAACAGACAAAATCTGATCTCCCTGCAAGAGCCGGCCATCACTCTCCACAATGCCTCCCTTCACAATGTCAGACACAAACACACCTGTATCATTCCTGTAGGAGGGAAAAAATGGAGGATGTGAGCATTTTAATACATCTTTTACCAGTACTTTTTGGTAATGACCTAACCTGCTATCTAGATTAGATAGATTAAAAGAAAGATTGGTTTGTCAAGAGAAGAGAAGCTGATTGTGCACATTAAAGAGGGAAATCACACTGCGTACCAGTGAATGTCCCAAAAATAGGAAAGTTGTTATTTTTTTTAGTTACATTGCAACACTGGAATATTGGCAATCGAATATTTTCAATTTCAAATTTTCAACCAATCATAACTCTCCTTATAGTTGCTCAATAACAAGACAAATGTTTTTCAGTGGCATGTTGTCCTCCATCTTCTTACTTTCCCCCAAGATCTGATTGGTTGGGAGATAAAAAGTGCTTGACCTCACTTGACACTTTTCTGAAAAGTTGTGACCAAAAAACGCTGGCAGTTGAGAAAAAAACAAACATTAAATGTGAAACCAAACTTAGATTACATTGGAGTTGGTGGGTTTATACTTAATATACAGCAGATGGTGGTTAAATGGTATAGTTTGTGTTTAGTACATGTGCTTGGCATGATACAGATGATTATAACACTTCACGCCAGTTCACTCCAGTACCTTCTTCCGACGATACTGAGTCCGAGGCCTTGGCCTGGTTTCTTCTGTAGCTCCACTGACAGCACATCCCAGAGCTCCTCCTCCTTATAGTGTGCTTCATCACGGAACACAGTCAGACGCACTCGCTGTGGAGTCTGCCTCAACACGTTTATTGCTTCATCATGGGACGCTGTGCGCAGGTCAATACCGTTCACCTGAAGAGAAGAGAGAGTCAAAGAACTTAATCACAGTCTAACTGAAGGCTCCTCAAGACTGCATAACCATGACAATAACTACTTACTGTAGCCTATATTTATGCTTCACTGTATCACCACTAAACAAAAGAAAGTTTGAATAATATGTAATAATTATGCAGAAAGGAATATATTGTGGGCTGGCATACTTTAAAATGCTTGGATTGAAATCAGCAAGAACAGACTGAGATAACCCCGACGACACATAACTGCATCAACCATCACATAATCGTTGCCTAGTGATATGTGGATGACAACGAGTTTGCTATTTTCTTATAATTCAGTTCTGAGAGATTCAGAATGCTACATTATGTGTTCTATTTTATATATAAGACTTCGCTGGTGATGTCTGAAAGCTGTAGTATTGCACAGATGCTAATATAATGCTAGTGTTTAAATATTTTAGACTGAACAGTACCTCTAGGATTTGATCTCCTGCCCAGAGTCTTCCATCTTTAGCAGCAGCACCTTCCTCATACACCTCATGAATTATTATAGCGCCCTGTGAAGCATTTTGACATTAACACTCTGCAGGTAACAGATCAGGCCTGTATCTTGAGTACTCACTGCTTCTCACCCATATACTTACAAACATAAAACGAAATAATTTGAACATTTACCAGCAGAGTGTCACAGCCACCCACAATGCTGAGGCCGAGTCCTGTCCTTCCTTTAGAGATATCGATGGTAGTCTCACAACCAGGGATTATGGGGCAGGTCACAGGGTCGGATGCCAAGGTCGCAGGGGTGGATGATCTGCTGGAACCTGAAACACCATAGCCATAATAACCTATAACCATCAATAACCATAAATTTCAGGTGAAGTTTTTAACCATAAATGGTTCGTCTTTGACTTCCTCACTCTTGATTGATTCCACTTCTGTCGGTGTCAAGGACAGAGGCATGCTGGTGACCACCGCTGGGTCTGATAGTCTCCGTGTCTGATTGGATGAGGTTGATACTGGGGCGTGGCTATCTGTACAGAGAGTGAGCTTCCCTGAGCTCTTCGCTTTGCTTACTAGTGACGTTTCCTGCAGCATAACAAAATAACATTTCTTGTAGTTGACAAAATAAATCTATATATAGATATATTCTATAGATGGTGTGCATATTACCTTCTCCACAGAGAGATCTTGTGCTGTTTCATTATCTACTACCAACAATCTATCTCCTGCTTGTGTACTACTCTCCTGGACAAACCCACACACACACACACACACACACACACACACAAACACTACTTATTTACTATAGCAAATGTATAAATGGCACCGATATGATATCCAGTATCAGTGTTTAAATTCTGTAACACATCTACCTTGAAATATCACAACATAACAACACAGAGTAGCTAGGTATTTAGCAAAGCATGTGCAGGAGTTGCTAGGAGCAGGACGACAGGTCATGATGCGGTAAGAACAAAGGGCAGAAAATGAGCTAAATGAGTAAAGTTGCTAAAGCTGGGGTAGATTAGATCCAAGACTCACACAGAAATGCCCTTTTAGATTTACACTGCACTTATTTTAATACTGTAATTGTAGGAAATTGTCCACTTTAAAGCTTAAAGTGAAAAACAACAAAAACATTGGATTGGTATTGACTGATACTCAAGATTTCAGGACTCAGTATCAGGATCAAGGCATGGTGCCACCTCTAGCTCAATGCCATGGTGTATGTTAAATACCTAGCCCTAAAATTATTCTTATCCATATCATCTTAGGGATAAACAAACCAGGGAACTAACCACAGCAATGGAGTACACTTTTGAATAGAAGATAAAGTTTGTGCACCATGACCGCTACATGCCACTTCACAGCAATAAATAAGTTTAGCAGAATATCAAGCAGGAAACTGTTAACATTTCACAGGCCAGCACAGCAACATTCTGGTCAGGTGTAATGCAGCCAGGCGAGTGTGTGAATAGTGCTGCTGGCATAGTCACTCTTTGCTCAAAGTCAATTTTCACCAGCAGAAAAAAAAACAAGCGAGAGAACCTGTACATTAATGTACACTTTTATTAGCGATGAACTACACGCTGTATTAAACTGAATACTTGCCTGTAGCTTCATGGCCGCTCCATCTTCTTTAACATCCTGAATGATTATGCCATTCTTGTCCTCCTCACTGAACACCAGTCCTCCCTCTTCCTGTTTTGCATTTAAAGAAAGGATGATTGTGATTATATATTCAGTTACAGAGAGGAGATGAATATATTTGCTGTTGTCTTGTGCATAATGTATGGCTGAGCAGAGATCGTGTGAGATCTGTTTGAACTTGTATCGCTGTACTTGTGAGGATTCAAATAGCAAAAGATATCTGCACTACACATTTTGCTGGTCCACAAGTGTGTATGCATGCATTATATAACAACAGAACTTAGAAACAAAAGTGAAAGAGTGGTTTATAATAATGTTTTTACAGTATTACTGGAATCAGTATACAAATTCACAAGTATTGTAATGCATAGCGTGAGTGGGTGTGGGTGTGGTATGCATATCTGCAAACATGTGAGGGTGGATGCGTTGCTGTCAATGAAAAACATCTTGTGTGCTGACAAAGAAGAGAAGAAATGAGAGGGGGAGTGTGCGAAAGAGAGAGAGAGAGAAAGAAAGAAAGAAAGAAAGAAAGAAAGAGAACACATTTACTCTGGACACATTTAGACACAGCGAGGAGATGAGAGAGAAACATGTTTGGGACTGTGAGAAAAATGTTTTGATAATTGTAGATTATCAAAAAAATAAATAAATAGAAATTCTCACAGAAAATAAGTACTTTTTAAATGCTAAAATTACAGTCTTGTTCACTAACTTAACATTGTTGCTGACCACAAGACATATGCTCACAGGATTGTTGAAGACTCAAATAAAAAAGGATAAATTACTTTGGGACCTGTAGTTGTAGGAAAATAATCATCTTCAGGGTGGAAACAGTAACAAGTTGTTGATTATTTTCCCATAACAGCACACTTCTACAGTAACTCTTTTGATTTCTTCTATGTATACAGTATATGCAGTTACCTCTGGCTGTGCGTCCAGGACGTCTCCGAGTTCTTTCATTGGGATGACGGCCATCTGAGCGAGAGAATCCGTGTTTCTGAAGCACGCAGACACATACACAGTGAAACACTGTAAGACTCTGTACAGTGATAATAAGCTCTTGCAGTATTTCAGAGAACTGAGGATCACAGGCTCATTTTTCTGGTCCTGACACACAGACAATTCCCTTACTCCAAAGCTCGTGTCTCTTTTAAATGAACAGTTTGGTGAAAATTCTTTGCACGATGTTTCACTTACCCCAAATATATTACATCAGTCAAGAAATGTTTGTTAATGTTATTGGTGCGACTTTGAAAATCGAGTTGCGTTAGAGTTATTTGGTACTATTTGGCCTCCCAAAGCTGCCAGTAATAATCGTTTCACTCTGAACTAGAGATTTAAAATATGGAGTACTGCTAACTCTTTCCAAAGTGGTTTTATTTAAGAACATACTTATTTTTTTCATAGACATGGTTTTCATTTGAAGGATACTTTTTTGACTCACCTAATGAAGATGATTTTGACTTTGGATGGGGCGCTCTTGATGATGGATGAGGCATTTTGATGGGAGCGACCATACAGAATCTGACCATTGATCTGCAAAGACAGATAAGGAACTGAATAAGCTGCTCTCTAGTGGATAGTTTACAGGCGACCAATTCAGAGAGAAAGCATGTCCTAAGTTGCATTTTAATCAGCGAGTAACAACGCTAAACAAATATCTGTCTGAGCATCAGGCCTCACCTCCAGCAGCTCATCTCCTACAATGATGCGTCCATCTCTCCCAGCTGCTCCATTGGGATCGATGCCTACTACGAAGACACTCATTCTTGAGCGATCCCTGTTCCCTGCCAGACTCAGGCCTAAACCACTTCTGCCCTTCTCCAGCTCAATCATATGCAGCACACCGGGCAGACTCCCATAACGCTCGACCACCTTTTCTGCTTGCACACAAAGTAATCACGTCTTACTGCGGGCTGTGCTATCAAACACTGACTGATTTATTTTAAAGTGGGTTTTATAGGTTATATACAGCAAGACAACCTCAGGACTGTATTTTTGTTGATTTATCATTGCATTTAGCACCTTCTAAAATTTTGTTTGGGCAGAATTTCAATGATCAGAGCAGGTTTAATACCTCAAAAACCATGACATGCTTTATCATAATATCCCGTTGGTTCTGGTGTGAGTCTAGTGTGACCACACTGCCCTCTGGTGGCGATGTGCTCGTCATTGCAGAATTACTGAAACATGACTTACTCCAAGTGTAGCCAAACTCATCTTCCTCTTCCTCCACCGAGTCATGAGGAAGAGTGAGATGATCAGGGATCTCGGTCAGCGTGTCCGTGTCCGTCTCGCCTATGCGTGGCACTGAGAGGAACGGCATCGTCGGGGAAATTTTCCCTGGCTCTCGATTCAGCTGCCATAGCAACAAGAGGAGAGATAAAATAAACATAGTGTATACATACCAGTAAAAATTTACCACTTTTTTTTTTTTTTAAATTCAATTAAATGGAAAGAGCAGAACATATAAATAACTTCTGAAAACCATAATTAGGAATCTGTTTAATTTGCAGACACTTTTTTTTTTTTTTTACCATGATCTCTGAAAGCCAACTCCTGATTGGGGCATAAAGCAAGCAGTTTTATTGCACAGAACCAATGTCATTCATACCGTATTGCGTAAACCCCAATCACTGCCATCATCATCATCATCATAATCATCACCACCACCACCACCATCATTTTACTCACAAAACAACATTTTACGTCCACACTGTTCACCAAAGCCAGTGGGGTAAAGCTGAACTTACCACTGACGTGTGCTATAATTACAAACTACAGATCAAGCAGGCAAAATGAATATCATTAACACTCATGTTATGCAAAAGCCAGATTGTTTAAGGGCAATTCCACAGTTATATCATCTAATGGACCAAAAACAAAGTTTCATATTTCCACTAGCCTATTTTATAATTAGGCAGAGCACATGCGGTACATGATCATATGTTTTGATGTACTTAACTAGATAAATATCTTGCCGTACGTTAAATCGTTACATTAGCTACCACTATGTAGTTTAGTCAGTTAGGTTTCCAGGCAACCAATCCATGGGATTTAGCAAACAGACTGGAGCTTTGACTTGCCCCGTGGTAGTAGCTAATAAATGTATGCTTTGTCCACACACGCTAGTAGATTCTCCAGATATTTACCGTGATTACTGATTAGATTCACATACAGCTTGTTAGGCCGACTCTGAGAACCCAGGCTTGTTTGCTGTTACAGGTCCAAGCTGTGGTCTCCAGCAATTAGCCTGTACTCAGTGTGTTTGACCTTGCACTGTTTCTCTGGGGTATGTTTTTGATTTACCCTTGCACTTAGTTTGCATGTTTCCTGTAAAGTGTCTTGTTTCGGATGTTGCTTACTTTTATTTTGTTATCAATAATCCAATGCATATGAATCCTCACAACCAAGAATCAGCCACCCAATCAATATCCAACGTCTTAAAGAAATACGCCACAGCTATAATTATTTCAGCACGTGTAACTGGAAATTGCCCTGTTATCTGGCAGCCCGTTCGCAGAAATCATTTTACACTGAGTATCAAACAGACACACAGAAACAGGAAGGTTGTTAGGGCCACATGCAAGTGTAGCCAATGTGAAACACATAATTGATTAACTTCCTCACACCACGAACATGGTACATGGAGCGAGAACGCACTCACACATACACACACACACACACACACACACACACACACACACTGAGGCACAAACCTTAAATGGAGTGGGGGTGAAAGGGTTAGTTGGGGAGAGACGGAGGAAAAGCCTACTGTGACTCTCAACATCCTACAGAGAAAAGAGAAAGAGCAAGCAGCACCCGTGAGGGAGACAGAGAAGACAGAATAGAGAGAGAGAGAGAGAGAGAGAGAGAAGGAACAAGAAGGAAAGAGACACAAAGACTACAGATAGGGGACACACTGATATATGCATTGCTTTTAGTTAAAATCTGTCTGCCATAACTCCTATTTTAGTCTGTTTTATTTCATTTTATTTAGATTTTAGTTTAAACTAAGAAATAGGAACCACATCCCCCTTCATGAATTTCCTAAATGCAAATTGAGCTAACTGCACCAACATACTTCTTGTCACTTCAAAATACTGACCTTGTTGCTGGGGTTTGAGACTCGCGCTGCTCTGCCCTCGACGGAGTCTGCTGCCGATGTCTGTTATACAAGTACAGTGATTAAATAAAAGACGTGAAAGCACTTAAATGTGTCTACAGCAGAAAGAGATTCTTCATTTATAACAGCTGCAATAACACTGTCAATGTGCCTCTCTAGCAGTATGTAACTCTCCAAACAAGGCCATCCAGCATAATTAAAGCGTTCTTTAATGGCAGACTGCTGGCAAGGAGTGGCTCCAGTGGTTTATCCTTCTTGTTTAGAGACTTTCAAATGATGAAGAGTTTTAGTGGCCATCTGCACAGAGACAGCTGCAGTGGCGTGATGTAGAGAGACTCACTGACTCCACATCTGGCTTGGGCCTTTACAAGCCTTACACTGAGCATCGAGTTACAGGACTTTCACTGTAAATAAAATCCAAGATACACTGAACTCACTTGGCCAAAAAAAACATTATGTGCTGTTTGGAATCATTGGAAAAGTTGAGAAATGATCTTTCCTGTTCACTGTAATTTATGATAACTCCTTTCCAGAATATTCTAAGGCCAACAACTAGGTCTTAGTTGTTTTATTTCATGTTACCTTCATCAACTTCATGTATGTTAGGAACAAAACATGACAGGGCTGTTACTGATACCTCCCTGAAGTTGATTATTTTCCAATAACAGCATGCCAAACAGTGCTTTATTCCTCGTATACTGGAGACTCCTTTCCAAAAATGCTAAATAAACGTCTCCTCACAAAAAAATTCATCTTATCAATGATTGTTTTTTTTTTCTGTTTATGTGGATGGGCTTCCATACACATTCCTGTGTAAGTTGTTACTGTAAAAACAATTACATACTAGAACAAGTGTATTAATATAAACCTTGCAGCTGAAACTACTTTCCGAGCTGCTGTTGTAGAAAATTAATCAACACATTCTACCTAATCAGAATCGAACTTTCAACAGTGATGCGGTATGTACATACTGGAGTACATAACCTTTATCCCATGATGAAACATTTCTACAATGATGGGCGTGTCCTCAGGCGTGTCCCGGATGACTCTGCCCTCATCCACAGGGCACAAGGGCTCACTGAATGGTTTACTGAGTATGAAAATTATACTTTATTCAATGAAAAATCATAGGGTATATTCTCCTCTGGTACCAGATCAATCCAACTGAGCACTTACGACAGATTATGGAGCAACAGGTTACACAGCGCTCTTCACCCCCAGCATGAAAACAGCGGAAAAAGTGATGTGCGTGTCTAAACACTCGAGCCCTGAATAACTGTATTTCATGATGTTAAAACTGCTTTCTTGAATGAATCGTGTGTTTCCGTGGACTCAGAATAGTAAGAGTGGTGAAATAGTAACAGTGGTGAATTCAGCGTATGAGTTTATTATACACCTGTGAATTAGGACATATTCACACATACAGACATACACACACTCAGTGTTGCTCTAACCTGCGGTAGGGTGTTTATAAAGCGGCCTGGTGCGTTAGAGCTGCTGTTTAGCTGCAGAAAGGGAACAGGTGGCTTCTACAAGCACAAGACAGGATGTTAAGGCACTACTAAATCCTCTGCAAACCCCACTGCAGTGTGCAGGGCCAACAAATTACACTATGAGTGCTCCTCAAGACAGGAGTACAAAACAACTGGAATACTTTATCAACTAAAACAAGACAGTTATTTAAAATAAAGGAAATAATTTTGTAAATTGAGTTCAGAAGAACTAAATCTGTACGCTGATACTGCAGTGAGGATTTAAAAAAAAAAAAACCTCACTTTTAAAAGTTTTAAAAGTTAAACATGAGACCTCAAAGGCTCACAAAGATACTCTTGAAATGGTTTCCCAGGTTTGACTTCTCTTCCTGTTAGAGCGCTCAAAAATAATTTGTTGGCTAATTTGTTGTGCAATTTAGCAGACAGAGATGAACAAGAGATGCAGATAGGTAACCACCCGAGGTAGAAACGAATGGAATGGAAATTCTATGACATGCTAACAGAGGGAAGCGTCAGAGTGGCAGAATGTTTTTTTTTTCTACTGATAAACATGAAGAAAGATGTTACAGAGTTGGTGAGGAAGCGAGAGAGAGAGAGGGCAAATATGCTACACATCAACCTGTGTAATCAGAATTAGGCATTTGAACGGAATCAATCATTTTAAGATCAGGTTTATGAGTTCAAACGCGCTTTAAACTCTCTAGAAAGGCTGAGGTGCACATTTCCTGTCTAATATACTTTAATCGTCCCGTTCATTCCAGTTCACCTGCCATTAAAGCACTCCAAACCTGGAAGACCCCCAAATTTTCTCCATTAGTACGATAAGTGAATAAGTGAATTAGAGGGGTCATGGCATACCCTTTTAACAAAAAGCTTTGGCTTCTCATTAAGCTGTCAGTTCATTAGGAATAACAGATGTAATTGTGTACCTTGGATAACAGTAGTATTTGAAATGGTGAGCACACACCTACACACACACACAATAGTGAGCCTCATAAATGGCCAGCACTACTGTATTCAACTGCTAAGGTACGTATATTATCAGATGTTCTCAGAAAAAAGCTCCAAACATGACACTGTGCTTTGTGAAGGCAAAGCTGAGATAAAAAGTGACACTGACTTTTTGTTAACTGTAAACGTGTTAAGATTAAATGAAATATTCACTGCAATCAATCAGGGAGATTTCGGGACCCTTTAGTTCCTAGAAAGATTCCAGGACCTCAGTGGAAACGAGTACATAATGGAAAGCGTGTGTGTGTGTGTGTGTGTGTGTGTGCGCATTCACTGACCCTGGGCCTGTTGATAATGCTCTGCACCAGAAACACAACAGGGTTGCTAGCTTTACGAATGGCGTCTACAGCCTGCTCATGACTGGCGTCTCGCAGATCTACACCATCCACCTGAAACACACAGAAATATAAATATGAAAACATGTTTACATTGTGTTTCCTTATACAAATTTTTAAATTTAGACAACACTCAATTAACCTTGTGTCATAAGACTGATATGAGCATGTCATAAAAGTGTCATGGAAGATGAGCTGATGTAAGTTGCCACGATAGCTTACTTCCTGTGCAGTTTAACGTCATACCAGCAATTGTCATTATCGTTGCATTAGCTTGTATCAGATGTCTGTGCGTGTGTGTGTGTTACCTGTACAATTCTGTCTCCGGTTTTCAGAGTTCCATTGCGTCCTGCAGGGCTGTCTTCCAGGATGTGCTTGATGAAGATGCCCCGCATCACTTCCCCATTGCTCAGGCGACTGCCCATGCCCCGCCCACCAACAATGCTGATACCCAGAGATTTTCCTGCTTCCCTGTAGAGCTCCACCCTTTACACACACACACACACACACAAACACACACACACACACACAGTTTTCGTTACATGTTTTATATTAGGAAATTTTAAATATTGCCTACATGGAATATATTATATCCTAATTTGCTTAGTTCTCTATATTGTTCTATATGTATGTAATTGTGAGCGTGGGCACATGTGGCTGTGTGTGTGTGTGTGTGTGTGTGTGTGTGTGTGTGTGTGTGTGTGTGTGTGTGTGTGTGTACGCATGTGTACTCACTTCCTTGGTTGGTTCCAGTTATTGAAGTTTGCTGTCTGTAGTTCACTCTCCTCCCCTTCACCATCCTCCCTCTCAGGAAGCTCTGCTACAGACCTGAACATATTTCAGTAGTTAATTCATGATCATTTTGTTAAAGCAATGTTTTTTTTTTACTCAACGCTTATTCAAATGCGAGTACCTTGGTGTGCTTGATGCATCCACAGCATAGGTATTATCCTTGACCTGCTTAATAGCCTTGTATTCCTCTAAATACTCTGCTGGTACATAGGTAATGCTGTAAAACATGGACAAAAGCGTAGATTCACATCAACCTAATCACATGCACGCACACTCGTATACAAGCAAACCAAACACTGCACACACACACTCTCAGGTACATTTCAGCTATTAGATATGTCATCATCACGAGTTTTAAAAATACCCCAGAGACAAAGTGAACAGCTAATTATAGTAATTGTTTAACTTTTACTTGCAGGTAGATATTGTATTGGAGATTAAATTATAACCTTGTTAAAATAATTAGTATTCAGTGGCATGCTTGTCTTTGGACAAGCATAGTCTGGATTTAATGAGTTTTCTGCCTAACACAGCCCTAAGTGTGATTGCTAATAATGTCTTGAAAAACTTGCCATGCCATGTTCCTGTGTAACGAATCTTAGATATGTCAAGATTTTGTTGCCATGCCAAATACATAAGTATTTCAAAAGTCATGAGAGTTTAATCATAAGTTAATTAAAGAGCCACTTTGGTAAGAGGACTTGGTTCAGGAATTAAATCAACAATCAACCATTTTGGGAGACTTTTAATATTTTAAAGAAAGATGACAGATCTAACAGAAGTGAATCAAATCCCATTTGAATGGTTAAGTGCAGCATGCAAACAAATGGCATGACAAAAATGCAACGAAATCCAAACAAAATGGGTCTGAGTTAAGAAAAGTGAAATGAATCAGAGTTAGGAAACGCTGAATGAATCAAAGTTAATACAAGTGAAACAAATCAGAGTTAATACAAGTGAAACGAATCAGAGTTGGCAAGTGAAATGAATCAGTTTATTAAAAGTAAACAGAAAAAGTAAAATGAATCAGAGTTAAGAAAAGTGAACGGAATCTGAGGTAAGTGAATCAGAGTTGATCAAACAGTTGATCAAACAGCAGGTTTCAATCCCCATGGCTTGTTTATGATGCAATCAATCCCATGGATTTAAATGATTCAGCAAGCATATTAATAAACAGAATACTGTGACAGTAGTAATGAGGAGGCCATCAGACACACAACTGCATGCTAGGTGTAGATGAGATATGGCTAGAGTGTAAGTAGTTGCATTTGGCACTGATATTTTCCAGATATGAGCAGCAGAATCATCAAATTAGTTGAATTAACTGAACGTAATCACTACGAGTGTTAGGACTTCCTCAGAGTAGTTAATCAGAGTTATCCACAAAGTACAACTATTAAGCTTCAGAAGGCAAGTATGTGGCCCTATAAGAAAAATAGCTTAGATAAAAAGGTTGTATGCTACAATTAATGTTTCTCATTAGGTAAAACTATCTAATTAACTCTATAGTAGCTTAGTCAAAGCTTATGTTTTAGTACTTATTGCTAAACTATAGTAGTTATTACTAAACTATTTAACTTGCATATGAATTACCTAAGCTACAAATTTAAAGTTACCATAATGACAATTTGGCATATATTATCAGAAAATAATTGCTCTACTAAAATGGATAATCTGGGTTAGCTCATAAAAAGAATGAGTTAGACATGCAGTGAGACAGACAAACCCAAATCAAGATTGTGCACTCAGTAGGAGTTAGACATACTCACATATAAAAGGGGCAGAGCTCCTCTTCCGGAGCAACTGAAGATCTAGAAATGTTGAAAACTGTTTTAGTGCTGCTGCTGATACAGGAGGTTTAGTCAGCAGCACTCGAGAAGCTAAAGTGTGTTTCAGAATTCAACCAATCCTCTTGCAAAGTCACAGAAACCATAAAGGTATGAAGGTTTCTGCATGCGGGACCTACAGTGGCATCACCACTGGACACTGACTATTAGCTAATAACTACTAATAAATATAGAATTAATAATATTAATAATAATAATAAAATAATAGTAACTATGTATGTGGGATGGTCTATGATTTAAATTATCACCAAAATATTTTGGATACATTTCTAATGTGTACACTTTTACAAGGTGTATATCTAGTGAAATGCAGTATATTTACATGTGTTGTGCAAACTAATGTTTTAAATGGCCACACAGTCTTTTGTAAGGCTTTGTGATTGTTTGTCCATACACATTTCTTCCTCACCCCATGTCAGATCCAATGAGTGAGTGCCTGCGCAGCATGGCGCGTGCCTGTGCGTTGGTCAGGTTCCCGGTTGCTTCGCCGTTGATGGCGAGAATGAGATCTCCGACACCTAAACGTCCATCTCTGCTTATGGCCCCACCGTGAATGATACTGCGGATCAGCATACCCACACCATCCTTCACTGCGCTCACTGTCATACCTGGAACAGAGTTAACACTGACATGCATCACCTGTGCTACAGGTAAAAACACATATGAGTCTTGGTGCTGTATTTCATAGCAAAACAAAAGATGCTGGATGTTATTTAAAAATCTTAAAAAGGATATATAAGGTTATCTGAGATTAATAAATAACATACCTAAACTTGAGTTGCCCTTGACAACAGTGATGGTCCTCTCAAAATTGCTCCCTGGAGTCATTTCTTGTTGATCTGTTTCTTCCTCTTGAGTTTTATCCATTGGGAAATCATCTTCCTGAAGGTTTTGCACAGAAACAGAAAATCGCACCATGAAAAACACAAAAATTACTGCTCAAGGCGAGGTCATGCAGTCCAGAGTGAGGTGAAAACTACCTGGAAGGCTCTAAAGTAAACATAGTTTCTAATGGGATGGGCAGGGATGGGAAAGGAAGGGAGGCTTATACAGAACAGAACTGTTTCATCTGTGCTTTTGGTCAGTTTGTGATAATTTCTCTCCTGAAAACAACATAAGTTGTCTGGCAGTTGAAAATATTTAATACAGAACTCATTACCTCCTCTTGAGAAGCACGAACATAACCACCTTCATGCCCTCGCCCTTGGATCTCTGGCACGATTGGTCCCATCTCTCTATATAATGTCGTTGCAAGCTTCTCTTCTTTACAAGTGGAAGCAGGGTTTGCTCTACAAATCCCAGCTTTTGACATCAGTGGGTCCATGGAGTTCATTCTCTCTAAATCATTTTCCATAATCAGATTGGAGTGGGTGGAGCCAAGTCTTCCGGTCCCCGCTTCAAGCCTTACAGATGCTCCCTCCTCCTCGGGAGAAAATGGCTCTCCGGTTTCAGATGCCGTCATGAAAGGATACTCCATGAACGAATCCAGGTGAGCATTTCTCTAGATAAGACAACATGTTAACTTCACACTACAGCACAAGATTTATGATCCCACTTACGACCAAATGTAGGGCTGATAATCGTCTAATCAACACCTGGACCAATGATGTAGGGAAGTTTGTTCACAAACCAATGGAGGATAAATGACAATAATCACACAGGCCAAATACCCCCATTACTAACTCTGGCAGCATTTCAGACAGCTATAACACAGCTCCATTTCTCTAACTGATTCAGCAAAGGCTCTGCACTAAATTTCAACAGTAACCGAACCCACGAGGACCAATAAAGTCTCAAATAAAATCGGGGTTGATGGGCCTTACTGCAATATAGCCCCAAATGTCGGCACAGAGAGCCATTATACAGGAGACAAAACGGCAGGCTGAAGTGTTTACTGAGAATGGGAGGTGGAAATGGGCTGCTTTAGATAATGTCACTCAGTGGGTCATGGGGGTCATTTGGGTGAGAGAGGGATAATTCAAAGAGGGGACTGTGGCTTTCAAATGATGATACACTAGCTGATATGCACCCCAGAGGACAAAGTGGGTGGCACAGATTGACTGGGGCATGGCTCTATCAGGAAAATGGCAGGGTTACTAATGAAAAATACAGAGATAAAAAATTTGCAGCTCTACTCATTTGTTTGTGCTAAAATACTTTGCTCGGCTATAAATACCTGTGGGGTGGAGGTTTGTGCGGCCATCTGATAGGTGAGATCTGCACTGCAGGTGCTTCCGTGAAGGGCGATCATGGATGCCTGAAACGTGTCGTCTTCCTCGGCGTCGTAATGGCGATCGAACTTGTCGTCTGACAAGTCCACATCGCTAGTGTCAATCTGGAATATGTCGGTCATGCTAATCAGATTCAATCTTAAGCAGATTTACACCAAGGCTCCAGGCGTATACTGTGTGTGTCTACTTCTGTTAATTCAAAGCATGGGTAGACTTTTATACTGTCTCATATAGATGTAGATTGTTCATTTGAGCAGTGCTGTTTTCTGTTTTAATGTTATGATCCTGAAGCCTAATTCTCTGATGTCCAACATATTTATATTTACTTTAACCAAACTTAATTTTGCCTTGCACTAGTAACTTCCTTTAAAATCCCAAAATATCAGAAGTGATTTTCATTACCATACCACAGCACAGCGCTGACAGTAGTTCAAATCACGTGCACTAAAAACACGATTATCTAAGAAGAGCAGTGAAGTTTTCTGTAAGGCGACATTAATTAAACATTTCTTGAAGGAAGGAGTCTCCAGTGTCAGAGTTTTCTAATACTCAGTATGTTTTCTGCCACAGAAAAGGACAGAAGACTAGCTGCATTTTTTGTTTTATTATCTTTAAAAGAGAGAAAAAAATAGAGGCTGGTGAGGGAGCGACTGTTTATAGCTGCCATAACGTAAGTAAGGAATTAACTTGCCCTGTGAATGTTCCACCACATTAAATGTAACTATAAGCAGTTAAAAAGTATGACATGCAGACTATTGATAAATTAAAAAAATTGTAATTGTTGGTAAATTGCTGTGGTATAAGAAGAATAAAACACTACGGGGCATGCTGTTATTGGAAAATGATCAACTTCATGGTGGTACCAGTACCGTCACACCACCATGTTTTTGATTGCTTCCGTATAACAGCACACTCCCAAATGTTTTATTCCTTAATTATGAAGGATTTTGGTAACAGCATGTCCCATAAGCACTGACCAGTACTGGCTCAGCGCGGAATAAGACTTCTTCTTCCTCCTCCTCCTCCTCATCTCTCTCCATCCACCACAGAGCCGAGAAGATAGAGGAGGGAGTCTGCAAAAAGAGTGCTGTAAAACTTTTCTGAGCAATTAGCACATGTGCAACTCTTCCTGACAAACCTGATGATGTTTAATGCGTTAGATTGCTCTGGATTTAGAAGAATTATTTGATTAATAGTTATGTTTGATTGAGTAAATTAGTAGTGCAAGGCATGTTAGATAGACGACTAATTCTAATTCTGATCACTGACTGCTGATTTGATTTAAATTTGATTTGGGTTATAAACTACAGGCAGTGGATTTGTTGGAAATTTAGTGGAGAGAATTAAAATGTATTATCGTGGATCTTTCTCGTTCTCTGGATCTTAGCCATGTGGCATGTGAGCTTCAAAGTATTACTTCCACTTTAGATGAACTTCAACAAAACTGCAGTTCTGAGAAAGGCTTTAGGAATGAGAAGTTAAATATTGGCAATGTAGATGGCAACCCACCGTTTGCATAGTCCTTGAGAGAATGAGAGTCTGCATGTGTGTAGGGGAGGAATGTAAAAATGATACCACAATGAAAAGCAGTAATGGCCTTCAGAAGATCCAGAGTTACAGAAAAAAACAGTGTCAAACATGCGAGATTTAAGCTATCCTTTTGCTGAATAATGCACATCAAATTCAATATAATCACATGAAGCAAAAACACTGAGCTTTAAGTTTCAGGCACATGCAGGGTTCTGCCTAGAGCATGAAATATTTAAAGTACCAGTAGAAGAATCAGGTTACTGAAGCACAGGCTTCTATAGCAGAAAGAAGCATGCCCACAGACGCGCACACACACACACACACACATTAATTGTCATAAACACGTATTTGTGTCTTACGGGCAGTGGTTTGGCTACTCCAATGTGGACGGTGCCTAAGCTGGCCCCCTTCAGTGCCTGAACTGCTTCCTCCAGACTAGCGCTCTCGAGGTTGATGCTGTTGACATACATCAGCCGGTCTCCTGGCAACAAACGTCCGTCCAGTTCAGCCACACCTTCAGGCACCAGAGATCGGATCACGATCACAGTCTTAGCTGGGTCCATAGGGTCCTTTAAACACACACACACACACACACAGTAAAGATGGGGAGTTGTACTGCAATGGCTTGGGACTGCGATTACTGTGGTGGCTTTGGGGCTGCGGTTGCCACGAGCAGCTCTGTACTCAGGACTCCATCAGTGGAAACTATCCGTTAGCACCCAGATGAGGATGGGTTCCCTTTCGAGTCTGGTTCCTCTCGAGGTTTCTTCCTCATATTGTCTCGGAGTTTTTCCTCGCCACCGTCGCCTCTGGCTTGCTCATTAGGGATGAATTCACATTTTTACAATTTATTTTGGTTTAATTTAACTTGAATGTATTTATTTCTGTAAAGCTGATGTGACAATGTCCATTGTTAAAAGCGCTATACAAATAAAATTGAATTGAATTGAGTTTCAGGGTAGGCAATTTCTCAATAATTCAGGAATGTACTGTAATTCAGGAATGACACATTTTTCCATTTTCCATAATGGTAACATTGTATTTGTGAAAAAAGCAAAAGCAATAAGAAGAGCTTAAATCTCCATTCACGTTCACGGTGGTGATGTCATTTTCCTGAGCACTGAAATGTCAGAACTGCAATGTGCTGTAAAAGCAAACCAAGAACTATATAGTATATATACTATATACACAAATGCCTACTTTATTTTACAATGGACCTGCAACTGAAGTCAAAGACATAAGGTAGCTCAAATTCTCCCAGGCCATGTTCAGCACATTGTTACATGGTTTATTTGGTTTTTTCCTTATAAGGAAATTTACATCGCCATGTCTACTTTATTATCAAGATCAGGGATGTCAGAATCCAGTCCTACATGGCTACAGTGTGTTTTCCCTGGTTATAAAGGGAATATATATAATTATTAATTATATAATAATTCATAATAATTAATAATTATTATGCTGACTGTAATTTTATCAGTGAACTGCGATATCTTTATTATCAAAGTTGCTGGGAGAGAAAGAATATACCACACCTTCTATACTAATATCAAACCAGACATGAACATAATCAGAACAAGCTGTTTTTATGCACCACTTATCTTATCCCTGTCTGTTATTACTGTTAAAGGGCTTTGGCCATTAAACTCACTCCAAAATTCAAGCCAAAACGGCCCATTCTCCATACTCATTCTACTCGCTGTATCAGTTTTTAACATCTATTTCATTTCAGACCTTGCCTGTAGTCAGAGTTATATAACCCTCTATCTTCCATCATCACAGCCACTGTTACTCTTAGCTTTCTCTTACCTGGTAGTCTAGGATGCTAAAACCCAGTCCTCGTTCTCCTTTCTCTAGCTCAATGTCCTGGATCTCTGACTCCCACATTGCCAATGAAGTTCCCACAGTCTCTTCTTGCACGAGATCTCTTAGGCTCGTCTCTGATTCGCCAGGCACGAGGAAGTCCTCAACATCGTCAAGGTCCTTCAGAAAAATGAACATAACAATCCCTACATATTATTTATTGAAGTAAAAAACAATAACTAATAAAATAATCCTGATAGTCCTGTTCTATTGGACATAATTGGTGTCTTGTCTCTCTACTCTCCTTATTGGTGTCAGTGTCTCTGCATTAGGGCTAGGGTTATAATCTGTCCACCTGCATAACATAATCTGATGTAATCCATCTGAGGGCAAATTTGGCAGCTATTAAACTGGATTGGTCTTAATGATGAATGCACATGCAAGATGCAAAAAAAACAAAGGAAATGCTCCAAACTAAGTTGGTCCGTACTAAAATGTACTAGTTATTAAGTAGTACCTATTAATACATTTATAATAACCCAATCATTTATTATGCCTTTTCTGTCGACTCTGTAGCCACTTCTTCCAGCCGTGGCTGGCCGGTTGGACTGTCAGTCGAGGGCAAAGGGGCGGGCCTACAGCAGGCCATGTACACACCCACGGGCAGCTCCTTCAGAATGCTCACCACTTCCTTATGTGTCTCACCTCTAAGAGGTATGCCGTTCACCTGCACGCATAAACAGAAAGAACACTGATAATGTCAGTAATAAACATGAGAATTTTGATGATGTTGATGGTTTTGAGTGGAACTGCACCTCCAGTAGTTCGTCTCCGCTGTAGAGCTTTCCAGAACGTCCTACAGGTCCCTCGGGTAAAACTGAGCATATGTAGTGGTGACCAGCACTCGCTTCCAAACTGATCCCCAGTCCACTGCTCTCACTGAATTTCTCTACCTGTACCACCTACACACACACACACACACACACACACACACACACACACAAACTGTTTAATTCACAAAAAAATAACCCTCAAAATTGATAACCATTAAATCACTGCTGCTTGTACAGTACATCGTCGTTATTAAGTGCATGGTGCATAATTACTGCAGAAGTTACACAATTTAAATCATCATTCATCTTTTAGTTAATGAAAATATTTCTGATTCACAAAGATTGTTGTGTTTTCATGTGTTGTATGTTTTTTTTGTTTGCATTACTTTAAAATGACTCCTTATTGATATACCGCTGCAGGCGACTTTTTTCTGTTCAATGAGGTCTAGTTAATTTCAGTTCAGTTCAGTCCAGTGCTGAATGGTAGAACTGGACAAAGTGGGTGGGGCCAGTCAATGTGATAAAGTTAAGCAGACTTTAAATTTTTGCAGATGAGAACCAAATTGACTACCATTTCCTTTTTTAATCCCACAACAATAAGTGAATACAGTATTATAGTCTATAAGTGTAAGTAAATGTTTTCTGTGTGTGTGTGTGTGTATATGTGTGAGAAAAGTGGTAAGTAAATGTATGTAAATAGGCATGTATTGAATTACATTGAGAAATTACTCACAATAACTTCATTACTAGGACCGAGAGCATTTTGCCATTTCTTCCTCAGCTCCTCTTCCTCATCGATATTCAGTCTGATGCCTGCAGGAAATCCACAACATAGCACAAATTAACATACTAATAAAGCACTACAATTTGCAAAGGTGAAATACAATTTCAAGAACCTCTTACCTTTCTTTTGTTCAAGCGTGCATGGCAAAACAGCAGCAGTAGCTACATGTCTGGATGCTTCCACAGGATCTACATGGACACACATGAACAAACAAAAATGTATATTAATATATATACATATATATACACACACACACACACACACACACACACACACACACACACATTAAAGTGTGCGCATCAGCCTTCATGTCCCTGTCTAGTCGCTCTCAGCTTCTGAGATAAAGACACACACAACGCAGTTCTCTTATGACTGGGTTGTGTTTTCCTTTCCTCCTGTGGCTCAGTAATCACAGGCTGGGAGAGGAGAAGATGATGGGATGAGTAGATGAGTAAACTCCAGGCTGGGTTTGGCTAGGGGGTCTAAATCTAATGTGGTAATTATGGTGAAAGAAAAAAAAAAAAAGCATGCATTCACAGGCACATAAACCCATGCACGCCCACACAGAAAAAAAATCCCAGGAAACTCCCCTTTGCCAGACCTACAGTACAGAGTTACGACCCCACTCTGGAGTATAGGAAAGCTATAATTTGAAAAGATTTTTTTAATACACACTGAGGAAAGATGTGGTTAATTATTAGTTGCTGTTCTGGTTAGACTGATGGCTCTTCAGATATGAGTCATTTATGCATCTAGTTAATATTATGGTTACCATGCATGCTGTCCGTGGTGACACACTCCTGTCTTGGTTTAGCTTCGGTGGTCACAGGCATGATCGGCAGGAGGGTGGCTTCTGGTCTAAAGCCATGGCGGACAAGTTTGAGGTGGACCGTTTGACCGGTGTGGCGTAAGAGCTCCACTGCCTGCTGATTGGTGTAGCTCTGTATGTTCACTCCGTCCACCTGCAGAGGGCAGACGTGAGCATGAGTAACACAACGCATAAAATCAACTGCAGAAGAACAAGAGCAGAAATGAAGACTTGTTTATGTGAAGGAATGCCTACATCTGCTTTTGCACACAGATCATCTGAGACAGACAGACACACACTTGCACTCACACACATGCATACTGGAGCACCACATCAAAAACCACAGAGACACAAATTATATGAAACTGCATATATTACTGCATATATGTAACAAGCTTCACTGCTTAAAGGGACACTTCACCTGATAAGCCAAGATACTTAGTTTCTTTAGTTTTGCACTGCAGCTCAGAGGAAAAGGCTACAATAATGTTATAACAAATACGGGAAGCTTAAAGCTAGTGTGGAACGTTTGCAAACTACTTGGCTATTTCATCACACATTCATCTTAAACGACGTGAAATCTCAAATAGACTTGTGAACTTTTCCTTTAAAAGGGCCTTATTTTCTGATGCTCATTCTTTGGCATGTTAGCAGGTTTTCGTGACTGACTCACAGCTATGATCTGATCTCCAACATGGATGCGGCCATCCTGCTCCACAGTACTTCCTGCAGTGATGCTCTTCACAAATATCCCAGAGGCCTCTGCAACAAATTGCACACAGCACAACATAAGCAAAGAATAACATTGGGAAAGCTGAAAGAAGACATTAGTGCCACCAGAGAGCAAGCAATAAATACGTCAACTCCAACGAGCTGAGAATAACTCCAGTTAATTGCTAAGCACAGCAGTACGAGTTGTTTAAAACTCAGTGGCTTATTGCTGTATTACGTAAATCTCGGAAATGACCTGACATGAATCTAAAGCTTAACAAAGTTCATAAAAACCCTGGCGAATCTGCCCGTCTAACTCACCAGAGTTCTTGTCTCCTACATATCCTGCAATGGTGATGCCCAGACCCTGAGCGTTCTTCGTCAGACTTACATCGAATCCATCCTGCTCCTCTTCTTCATGGTCCTGCCACAAAAGGACAAAACAGATTGGAGTAAGGAATCCTTTATTCCAATTTATACGAGGTTTCTCAAAAAAAAACAAAAAACGTACAACTCTAATTACTCTAAGGTAACAACTGATGCACTTTTACAGATGGAGTGCGGCAGTATGTAAATACACACGTGTATCAACTTAAGTTCTAGCTTATGTAAGTACACAAATGTGTCTTCTTATCTGTAACAGGACATTCTTTCTCAGGTAATTACACATGGGTTCCAGGCTGTAGGTAAGTGCATTTATACGAACTGCTGCTTTTCTTCCTGAATGTTTGTTCAGGATGAGAACACAGATGATTTTATTGGGTTAACATGTTGCCAAACAAATACTGGACAGTAATTATGTAAGGAATAAGGCACAATGAGGCATCCTCAACAAGGTTGATTATTTCCCAATAACAACGTGTCTCAAAGTGATATATACCACTCATACCAAAGCATTTTACTTTTTTTTTTTAATATATTACAGAATGGCACATCCTAGTTTTAAGCATTTATGGTTACATTTAACGTCATGGAACATCCGTGACACACATCACTTTCATTATAGCAGCTACAAACACACTCTCACCAGCCTCTTTTTTTGTCTCTTTTGCAGCTTGTCTTGTTTCAGAGAAACCAGAAAGTGCAAACTTGTCTGTCCCGAAGACTTTCCTGTGGTGGAAAACTTTTACAGCAACTTTTTACTTTTACAGTGATTTTTACAGTGCGAGATTCCTTCCATAACTTCAACAGAAGCTTCATCAAAACTTTTTTTTTTTTGCTAGAACAAAGATGAATAGTTTCTCCTACCATTTTAGTATATATCTTTTTTAAATATTGTGTATAATGTTTATTTAATACAACAATTTTTGCAAATTTTATGATAAATCTGGAGGGCGCTGTAAATATAAGTATTGTGAAGACAGTGATGTACTACTTCCAGCAACATGTACAGTGTCTGTGTTCTGCCATGTTCAGGCATCCTTCAGGTTCACCTGTTGCTCAGTAACTGTTGGCAGGGCTACAGGCGCAGGGGAGGCATCATCCACCGTTGCTCTGGTGATGAGCAGTTTGACTCTGTTTCCACACTGCCGCAGCACTTGAGCAACCTGCTCACTGCCCAAATTGTACAGGTCAGTGTCCCCGATACGCAGGATGTGATCACCACTGCGCAAGCGACCATCCTGTAAGAGAGGGTGAATTAGAGGGAAAAGAGTGAGAGATGGATTTTAATGAGACCTTTAAATACTTAACATGCCTCTTCTGTATGACAGTGGATATGGCCTCTAGATTGAGGACCGTATCAGTTAATACAGGCAGCATTAACACTCCTAGCACAGCATGCTTAACCTTACCTTATCAGCGATACCACCGGGTAGAATGGTCTTGACGATGACACCAGTAGTTTTACCCCCGACGATGCCAAAACCCAGACCAGTGCCATCATTAACTAGCTCTATAGTCTCCATCTGCGTCCAGTGATTCTGCACAGGACAAGAACAATACAGAGATAAAGCAGTTAATATTATAAGATAATTTACAGGTACAATTATCTGAAAGAGAAAAATATCCAAAAAAAACCCTCAGCCCAGACAAGTCCAGACACACTACAGTAATTTATTAATGATTTTTCCTGTTTAGAATTGTAAATAGGAGAAGAAGTGGATTAATGACTCAGAGACTAGGAAAACAGATGCATGGACATGTTGGGCTGGTTTCAAGAGTTTCCCTATTACACACATAAACCCTACAACGAGAATAAATGAGATGGATGGATAGATGGATAAGTAAGTGGATTAATACATGAGTGTGTGTATCTGTCTATCTAACCAAGCAACACTACAATATCAACAATAATATACAATACAACAATTCTAGTGGCAAGAATCTAGATCCCACTGAGTTAAGCAGATAGTACACGAAAGTCAGAATCCTACTTTACCAGCAGAGAATAAATTCAACATAGAACAAGTTACAGCACACTAGATAGATAGGCAAATAAACAAACTGACGAGTGGATGCATTAATAAAATTAAATGGATGGATGGATGGATGATAATTAAATGGATAAATAAAATGAATAGACAGGTAGATGAGTGAAATACTGGGTGGAGAGATAAATAGATGGATCAATGAACAGACTGAGGAGTAGATGGGTTTAATGGAAAAATGGCTTGATTGATGAGTGATTAGATGTATGAATTAATTAGCTGGATGGATGGATGGATGGATGTGTAAATGAATGCATGAATAAATAAATGGATAACTGAAAGAATTGGTGAATGGGTGAGGAAATTAAAAATTCATGGCTTAATGGAAAAAATGGGTAGATGGTTGGATGATTAGGTAGATGAACAGAGGATCAGATATTTGAATAAATGGTTTGATGGATGGATGGATGATGAAATGAATTATATATAAATAAATAAATCAATGAATAGATAGTTGTGGATAATTGGATAGATGATTGTGTAATCAAGTAGATGCATGAAAACTGGCCATTATATGTTTGGGTATAAATGCAAGTACATGTGTGTGTGTGTGTGTGTGTGTGTGTGTGTGTTTGCGCGCACGCATGCTTTCTCACCCCACTTGAATGTGCAGACAGTGTACTAGCAGCACTAGGTGTTCTGGACACCACTGGGCTGGAAAGCTGAGGGATTGCCCCTCTGGCAACCGTAATCTGTACATGCTCAGATGCTCTTTGCAGCAGCGCAATTGCCTGCTGATGGCTGATGTTCCGGTCCAGTGGCTGTCCATTTATCGCCAGGATCTGATCTCCTTCCTTCAGCTTCCCATCACTGATAAACAAAGCACACAAATAATATGCAATGTGACAGTACATGTTCAGTTATCCCGGTCCCGACACAAATGCCTAATCTTAAGATCTTATCTTATCTTATTGCTGAGGTCTGATCTTGCTCTTTCAGTGGGTCATCACTTTTTGTGCAAGTGAGAGAAATAACCTGGGCTAAAATTGAATTCAGAACAGTCAGGCAATTTATTGCTGGATTTTACTCAAGCAATTTATTGCTCAGGTTCTACAGAGCAGTAGTTTATTGCTGACTTCCTTCTGTTCACCAACACTGTGGCCAGACAGAAGGGGCAGAAAAACATGCATGTCTCAGGCTGGATACACTGCCATAATTTATTTTCACGACCATTTAGCCTGCCTTCATTGCTACACAAAGGAGAGAGATATTAAGGAACAAAACTGGACTCTCCACTGAGAGCTGCGAGGGTGGATCTCATAATGTCTTTTCACAGGAAAGAGGAATATTGAGGGAAAAATTTCAGAAGTCAGCAGTTCTGTGTGCAGCAATTTAAAGATCTCATCTCAGAGTGGCAGGCTAGTATAAAAGTGTTCTGTTACGACATGCAGGTAATATATGGCCTTATTTGTGTGAGAGACAGCCATTACCAGTATGCAATGCTCCCTGTCTGGATTTCCTGTACGAAAATGCCAAGTTCTCCTTGGTTCTCATTACGCAGTCCTACCACGCTAAAGCCCAGGCCTCCTGATACCGGCTTCACCAAGTCAATATGAGTCACGTACCGACCCTGTTTAGAAACACACACATACACAATACATGCATGGGCACACACATGTGTACACACTCATACTTAAATAATCAAACGCCATAAGAAATGGTTAAGGCTTTGTGCTACAGATTGGAAATTCAAATCCAAACACCACTAAACTGCCACTGTTGGGCCCTTGAACAAGGCCCTTAACTGCTTGATTGTATTCTATTCCAACTGTATGTCAGATAAAAGCACCAGACAAATATAAATGCATGGCAGTCTGAGAAAATCCATTAGAAATAGTCAAAAAACAGGTTTTGGTCAAAGGCTTATTCAAATTATTAGTCTGCCTAAAGACGTCTAAAACCTTGGTGACTAAGTGGTATTTTCCTGTCACACCATAGCGAAATGGGCATGTCTAATCAATTACAGTTTGTAAGCAGATACCCTTCTCCCTTTTCACTCTGGAGAGTATTCAGACTTTAAAGTGCTATATTCTGGATGACATATTTCAGTTCAGGGAAGTCTGTAGTTTTCAGAGCTAAATATCGAAGAAAATTTCATCAGGTGAAGGGTTTTCCCAGGTGGCCACACATTTATCTCATCAGCTCTTATACTTCAAAACCTAGAAGGGTTGTTTGAATACTGTCACATTCAAATTGGGGGAAAAAATACATTATAAGTACCTGTAAATTATCCTTTATTCTGGGGGTGTGTGTGTGTGTGTGTGTGTGTGTGTGTGTGTTACCTGAGCCATGGTGCGAATGATGCATTCGTGCTCCTCTGATGAGGGCCGCCCATTAATCTGAGCCGAGTCAACATATCCTCCATTATAATCTGAGTTTACACACGAAGGCTGAAAGAAGAGCAAGCGAGAGAGAGAGAGAGAGAGAGAGAGAGAGAGAAAAAAACAAATAGAGAGAAGAAATGGTGGGGAGATGTTTAGTTAAAATGAAATATTCTCCCGCTCCATGAGAGGGTTTAATTGCCTTTTTATTTATTCATCGTCCAGGAATATAAATAGTCATGCTGTTATGAGAAAAAGCCCATTTGTTTTTATCATTACAGGATCATTCCTCCATATGGCCACACATGCTCATCATTAAACGTTAGGACTGCATAATTAACTTCCATATTTACCAGCTTGCCCAGGTCTTGATAAAGCACGAAATATTCTGCATCGATTATCAGGACAGAATATGTTTCAGAAAACATCTGTGCATAACTCGTAGGTACCTTCGTTAAACTGTCCAGTGTGTATCATTTAATTGTAGGCTGCTGAGGATGTTTTTGGAAATGAAAGTAATTTGGATAACCGTTTTCAATGCTGTACATCGTTCTGTATGATATAAATAAGAAATAATGATGTGTTACTCAACAAATTCGCTCTGTAAAAGTATCTAAATATGATCTAGAGCTTTCACACAAAGAATTTTATGTCTCGCACTCTACACTCATATTATAATAATATCGCTTTTTGCACTGTATATCTCACTTTGCCCTAAACAATTTCCACTTTG
Organism: Pangasius djambal; assembly: GCA_022985145.1. Lineage (NCBI taxonomy): Eukaryota > Metazoa > Chordata > Actinopteri > Siluriformes > Pangasiidae > Pangasius > Pangasius djambal. Next base: position 2,867,086 of record CM041002.1, on the reverse strand, counting down.
AGTGTTAATGTATGTTAAATGTGCTTCAGTGTCACATTTTGTACAATGCATCAAAAATCCTGATCAAGTGCACTCCAGGAAGAGAGCTGTGGTCTCTCTGGACACGCTGACATCAGAATCAAGTGGGCATGTGTTCATTATTCGGCTTTGCCGAGAGGATTTGGCTTCCAGTTTGGTTCTTCGCAAATTGTTTCAGCCACCATTGTCCTCGTTCCTGATCTCTCACTGTGCTCTGGTCACCATGGGGACAAAGACAAAGCCAGGACCGTGTGTTTATTATAAACCTTGAGACAAAAAAAAAAAAGATCTTGATTAAGTTTTTGCTCAGCCGCCAAATGGCTTAAAATGACTCTGACGCTGAGGCGCTCAAAACCGTAGAAAATCTGAAGGAGGATCTGAAATCATGTTCACGTCGTTCGATGTTCAAAGCTCCATTTAACATTTATTAGAGCGACGAGCGAATCGTGGTTGAATAACTCTGCTTTTGTGCTTCCTTCTGACCTCAGTGCTAAAATTATAGATGACAACTCATAAAAGGAGAAAATGAGAGGAAAAGAAAAGAAAAAAAAAATGAGTAAGGGAGAGACGGAGACAGTGTAAGAGAACACAGCGAGTCGATAATCTCTAATCTTCTGCAGTGCATGCCTCCCCCGACATACCTAACATAGTTTCACTTACAGGGTGAACTCAGACCTTAAAGACAGCTCTGAAAACTTCTGGAGACTCAAATACTCATGTATTATACACAATAATACACGCAGTTCTCAATGGCTCAGTACTCTAGCACACTGAGGTTTTATTAAAACAACTATAATATTGACAGCATCACATGGTGTCTTGGTATCACCGTCGTTTTTATACACAAAGGGGATTAAATATATTGAATATAATTACACATTTGTCTGCTCAATCGATTTTTGATCCGTTGTACCTCAGACATTTCTTCTGTTTAATCTCACATGTACTCATGCACTCTGCACTTGTAGTCTTCCCAATGTAATCCCACTATCTCTTGTCAACCGGATAATGACAGCTTTCCTTTTTTTGAGTCTTGGTTTCTCTCAAGGTTTCCCCCGAATATTCTTATGGACCTTTTCTTATCACGGCTTTCTGTAATGCGGCATTGTGACAAGGTTTTTTGTTGAAAGCACTATACACACAAATTGAAACTGAACACTGAAAATTCTTTCTTGGCCACGTGTGTGTGAATGTGATTTTTTTCCCCATAGAGCCAAGAAAAAGTCTAGAGTTGATTCTAGCCGCGCAATTTGAAAGCTGATTGAAATGTTCGCTTTCCTGAACGAATGAGTCAGAACTCAGAAGTCAGAACTGCGAGTCATAATGCAGTTTCTCTATTGCTTATTACTGTAGTGAAGAAGTATCCCTGAACACATGACGCTGTAGCTCAAGGCCTTACATTCGGCAAGTACGTGACTCTGTACTCACTCCAGACTCAGCAAAAGTGTATTTTATGACTCATAATGAAGAACGCTGACAATGGCAGTCTAGTTGTAATGTATCCTTCTTAATTAATTGTTTAGAACATATGATTACAAATAAGTGTAAGAAATCATTGACTGCATTTTGATTATTTTGCCGATTGTTTTGAGTCTGAAACGGGACAACTGAAGATTGGAAACAGGCCAGGCAATGTTTTTCCAGTGCTGAGAAGGCAAGCATGTAGCCTCAGATTCTGGTTCTTGGCTCACAGGATTGAAACCTGCCTCTGTTTTGTGTGTTCTGAGATGCTTTTCTGCTCACCACGGTTATAACGAGTCGCGGCAGCTCTGGCGCGACCAACAACCATGCCTCAGTCAAAGTCACTGAGATTTGATGTGAACCTTAACTCTTAAGCTCTTGACCTGTACTGTATCTGCTTGATTTTATGCATTGCACCGCTGCCGCATGAATGGCTGACTGGATAATTGCATAAATGAGCAGGTTTAGAGACTGATGAGTGTGTATACAGACACACTAGGTTACTGGTTTGTCCATCTGTGATATATCAGATATTAAAGAAAATTGTCATTCGAAATAATGGAGTGCACTTGTAACAACAAATGAATAGATTTGTGTGATATGGAATTGACGTATCCTTCACAAACGACTGAGTATGTGCTGCTGTGTGGTCAACTGGTGTATGAAACAGCTGGAAAAGGAATTAAGAATAAAAATCCTCTCCACCTGACTCCAGCTGTAGACACGCATAAAATATGGGTCACGTGAAAACAATCTGGTTCTAAAAAAAAAAAAATCTGGTTCTATTAAAACAGTGCACGGAGGCTCAGAAAAACATTCCTGGATCTAATACAAATTATACCATTTCCTTACCAGATCAGTCAGACAAGTTAGACCTTAATTAGCAATTTAAAGCATATTTTGTTCCTGGCGAGACTTTTGGCTGTTGTAAGGAGTGCAAAATGTAGTGATGTGGTATGATGTAATTTATAACGGTGTATGGTAGAAGCGGAACAGGACTGAGGGCGATGTAAGCTTGTGTACCTGTTCCTTAAGATGCTGTACTGACTTCTGGAGGGCGAGGATCTGGTGGAACAGAGGGCTTTGCAGGACGGATTTGAGCAGGTTCAGTTTCTCATCAGAGGGCACGTCACCTCCTCTCTCCTTCAGACGAGCCTGCAATCGTTCCACTGCCTGCAGACAACGCTGCGTGTCTGTGACGCATCACACACACACACATACACATTTCAGTGATATGTTTCCATGAAACAAACACACGAAACTGATACTCATGACATCATTCATAACTGATACTAATAACTAGTCATAACTTTTCTTATCAGAAAAACCCAAAGTCACTGAGGTGGGCTACGGAAATATTTTCATTCCTTGTTCTTGTGAGTTTTTTTTTTAGTTTTTTTTTATGAGCGCTCAGAAAAGTTTTTGAGACATTTAAAAATCTTTCATTCAGCTGCCAGAACCAATTATGGAAAAAATAAAAGAACAGTTTTGTGTTTTGTCTTTATTTGCACTGACTGATTGAATCTGACAAGAATTTGAAGCCTCCGGAATACTAGAGTTTGCTCAAACCTTTCACTCTGCAGGTTTGTGTGCATGTGTGTGTGTGTGTGTGTGTGTGTGTGTGTGTCATGTTCTGTAGCTGCAGGAGGCTTCGTGCCGGGACTGAGTAATAGAATCTGAGCGCAGGATGCCTCCTGGATAACACTACCTATCCCCAATAGATCCCACCAGGTGAGCTGAAAATGAAGTGAATGATTGAAAGAGAGAGAGAGAGAGAGAGAGAGAGAGAGAAAGATTGAGTGAATGAGAGAGCAGGGCCAATGAAACAGTTCATAGATTTGGCTTAGCTTAGCCTTACCACTGTCGAATATGACTCAGCTTATCACACACACACACACACACACACACACACGTCTCTGAGCTTGAGATGGGAAAATGAAAAACAAAAGATCTCTGAGAGTTGAGTATGTGCAAGTGCGCGTGTGTGTGTGTGTGTGTGTTTGCCTGCCAAGCCCCAGCTAGGCCCCTGAATCTTGACTCGGATATCCAGGTGCACAAGTTAGTGCAGCAATGCAGGAGACTCTGGATCAGTGGAGGCCATTTTTGTGCTCATAGAGCGTGACTAAACCCAAACAGTGTACTTGTATATGTGTGTGTGTGTGTGTGTGTGTGTGTGTCTGTGTGTAGAAGCATCAGAGCTGTTTAACAGCCCTCTCAGTGCCTCTTCACAAAGCGCTGACAGGAAATCCAATAACAACTCACAGCTCTTGCTAGAGTCGCAGTAAACATGAGTAGGTTTAGAACAACGCTGAAATCCTCCTGTGTGCTGCTTTTCTGTGCACAAACTCACCAAACTAAGTTGGGTACACATTGTTTGCTTAGAGATACCTCTCAAAGCTGGCATAAAATTGGGCATATATGGCTGGGGATTTTTTTTTTATTATAGTGTTGACGGATTTTATGGTGTTATGGTCCGGCTGGATGCTAACACCATTCACATGGACTTGGTACTGGGATGAAAACGCAGAACAGGCTGGTGATGTGTTTTTGGTTTGATTTCTACAAAGGTGTAAATCTGTGGAGTCAAAATCAATTAACTGATGGTGTACAACGCTTGACTTTAAAGGCTTATTTTAGTGGAACTCAGTGAATCTGACTTTCAAGAAGTTCCTCTCATAAGTACTAGTGATGCATCAGTATGACACCAATAGGCAATAATTATCCAAAAAAAAAAAGACTTGGTCATTCTGATATCTTAAGCTAGAGTTGCATCAGCTAAATGGCATGATTGCGCAGTAGCTAGCATTGCCGTCTCACATCTCCAGGATCCATGGTTCGACCCTGAGCTCTGGTTACTGTCTGTTTAGGGTTTTTCTTATGTTCTCTCCATGTTCGTGTTGGTTTCCTCTGGGTTCTCCAGTTTCCTCCCACTGTCTAAAAACATGCTGATAGGTGGACTGGCTACAGAAAATGTGTGAATGAGTGTGTCAGTGTGTGTGTGTGTGTGTGTGCATAATGCCCTGTGATGGACATGCTCCAGATCCACCACAACCCTGACTAGGAGCAAGCTCTTATTGTACCGCATGGGGGATGGGAGGATGGTTTTGTGTCTTTGCTCCATTGTAGCTCAGTGAATGAAAATCAAAAACAACAGACTCAATTAAGGTCAAGCTTTAACACTGAGCTAGAGAGAAACAAAGATCAAATATAATAACTAAAAGAACTCCTTCCTGTAGTGTCAGGTAATGAAACAGAAATGATAACCCGTAACAAACGCTTCACTCCCTGAGAAGCAGTCAGAGTAAGTTAATCATCACAAAATCGTCTTGGCTGAACTGAGGACATTCCTGCTTGTAGATGACTTATAAGTTAAACTGGAAACGATTATGAACGCCCTAGTGAGAGTGTCCTTACTCGCAAACGATAGAGATGACTATATAAATGTGCCCTAGTTCTCTTTGTGTAAATATTAAACACAGATTTGGATTCTCGTCAGCAAACTCGGTTAGCGTGCGTATCGTAAATGCAGTAGCATTACATACCAATTGTTTCAATCATCTTTTTTTTTGTCTTCACTCTTTGTTGATTTTGTCACTTAAAAAGACACCTGAAAAAAAAGAAAAAAACAGTTGATTTAATAAAGGAAAGCCATTACTGTATTAGTTAAGCATATATAGTATGGTCATTACACAACATCGGTCACATCTACAAATATGTGTCACTACTGGCACCACTTTAGTGACAGTTTGTATATCTGGTTATGTGACTTTTATGGAGAACACAGACTGCTTTTTAAAAGTAATACAGACATTACTGTGTATATATCGCAGAAATACAACGCTTTCATAGAACACATTTTCAAATAACGCTGTGAGCAAAGTGGGCAATTTTACAGTGCTTTTCCCCCCCTGTGCTCACAGCTCTATTTTTCCAGGGGAAGGTTGACATTTGATGGCGTAAAAGCAAACCATAATACTAAACCATGCAGGGAACTGCTGCTGCCCTCCAAATGTGTGGTTTAACACCCCTGTTGAGGAATCTCACTTATCCTGGGGCCTGATAATGTCTGTTATCATATCAGCACCTAGGAGAAGCACCGGGGCTGTAGAAGTCAGAGCTGATAATCCACATGCTCCTAAGGAGCCTTTTATTGTAGGGTTGTTGCCTTTGTACTGGACTCAAGCTCATGTTTATATACTATCATCTTCCTTTGGCCAAACTCAAACCTGCAACGACTGGGTTTGCCACATACAGCATGAATTTCAGTGTAGAGCAAGAAAAAGTTTTTTTTTTTTTCTCTCTAGAGCATGCATCAATATCAAATGACACTAGCAACCTTGACATACCTGAATTTTAAATTTCCGCATTCAAAATGGCTGAAAGTGCAGTTTACATCTTAAATATGAACACTCAAATATAATAAATATAAATAGTCTAGCAACATTTGGACATCGAGCATATCTTACTGTAGTAAAACTGACATTTGAGGTTGATGATAATACATGTGTAACATTCAACAGGCTTCAGTAGTACAAAATCTGGCCATCTATCAGAATTGATCTCCAGACTCTTAAGAACTTATGCAATCCACAATTCCAACATCTCTGCAATAATTCTTAGAAATATCTGGTGGGTTGTAGTTTTTGAAACTGTGCCAAATAAACCGTAACAGGCAGAAGCTGTCACTGTGTGTAACTAGCAATTAAAACTAAAAGAGCTTCATTAGAGAGTTTAATGTCACACAGCGAAACACATATAAATGTGTGTGTTATCTGCATTTTCACAGCCACGATATTACTGAAACGTGCAGCATGTACTGCATCAAACTTGCAGAACTGTGGTGAAGTGTTTTATTATTATACATTAGTTACATAGTAACTTCACATATAAATATAAAGTTATATGAATTCAGGTATTTACAATATATTTTTTTAATCCAGTTATTTCTGTAAAGCTGCTTTGTGATAACATCCATTGCTAAAAGCGCTTTACAAACAAAACTGAATTCAAGTGAATATAGTGTAATAAATAAATGAGGCTATACTACTACTATTGCACTATAAACTACCATACGTAGTTATATAGTATAGTAAGTAAATTATATTACTACCATAATAATTTAATAACATAATAACTTACTACACTATCTAACTAACCTGTAGTAACCAGACATGCCAATGATGTCTTTGATTACTATTAGTTCTATAGTATAGTACTATATGTTATAGTTCTATACTTGTATACTTTTTAGTATTGTAGTATGGTATAGTTAACATACTCTATAAACAACTTGTACTCCTATAGTCCTACATAATACTATAGTAAGTCGTATAATATATTTGTTGGAGTAAAGTAAATTACTGTTCTACTTAGAATAGTAATCTGACTGGCATTGGAGTGGTAGATTACTGTAAGTTACAAGTTATATAAGCTTTTACACTAAGCTAATACATTAATAAGTAAACTTTATTACTACTGTAGTGGTATATACAAGTAGAGTAAGTGATATAGTATACTTGTAAGAGTAACTTACTATATGATATTGTAAGCAGGACTGCATGGAGTGTTTGGTTATTATAAGTTAGTTATTTAGGACAGTAAGATACTATATTACAGTAAGTATACTGTAGTACTACTACTAAGTTCTATATTATACTTGTTATAGTTGAGTAACATATTATACTACATAACTAACTTATAGTATAGTAGTATAGACTTCCATGGTGTGTTTGGTTACAAGATAGTTAGGCTATAAAACATATTATGCTACTATATTAGGTAAAGCAATAAATAAATAAATAAATAAATAAATAGTACACACCATATTTCTGCTTTACTATATACTATTGCAATATTATTCTATACTAATGATATATTGTATAACCATACTGGCATTGTATTGAGTGGTTGATTACTATAAGTTATAAGTTATATAAGCTAGTATACCAAGCTACTAAACAAACGATAATATTATAAGTTATAAGTTATATAACCTAGTATATGTAGATCAGACTTGCAGTGGAGTGTTTGGTTACTATGAGTTAGTTATATAGTATAAGTTAATATACTGTAGTAAGTATAATCTATATGTCTACTATAGTGTTATAAATGATCGTCGTAAGTTTTATAACATTATTAAAGTCGAGTAACTATATTCTATTGTAGTATTATTCTATAGTATGTTATACTGTATATTTTTATTATTATTACTGTAGTAACTGTAGACTGGCTTTGGAGTGGTTGATTACTATAAGTTATAAGTTATATGACCTAGCATACTAAGCTACTAAACAGTAATAAGTACACTTTATCGCTACTGTAGTGGTGTATACAAGGAGAGTAAGTTATATAGTATACTAACTCTATAACTTACTTATAGTGATCAGTGGAGTGTTTGGTTACTATGACTTAGTTATATAGTATAGTACGTATACTATATTACTACCGTAGTGCTATAAACACTATAAATTGTAAGTTTTATAATATACTTGTTAGAGTATATAGTGTAGTGTAGAGTAACTTACTATACTATATAATTGACTGTATTGTAAGTAGTTATGAGGTAGTTATATAGCATAAATTACTATACTGTAGTAAGTATGCTGTATTATTACTATAGTGAGTTATATAGTAGGCTACTATATTGACCAGCAAACAAGACCCTGTGCTATACTGGTCTATTGCTTTCATGTTAATGTTACTGTAAATATGTTTTTTCCGTTTGGAAGTGAATCAGACAGCAGCATCAGCAGTGTGTCCTGTTGTTAGCGCGATAGAGCTAACAGGCTGAACGCCATTGCGACAGCTCAGTCCGCCTCTCAGCTGTCTGGACCGATGAAGCAACAGGTCATGAGCTGTTCAAGTGACACATTCAGCAACAAAAATGTGTGTGTGTGTGGCCCCGGGCAGGCATACAAACCCGGGAAATGCGTTCAGACACCGAGCAAAGTGATGCAGAAATGGAAAAGAAAGGGAAGAGAAGTTTCTCCTTTCTAATCCGACCTGAAAACAGACGGCGTTAGAGTTAGCGTTAGCCGCTGCTATTTATATCGCGCTACATTGTGACACACAATAAACCGGGCTTTGTAACAAAAGTGACCACACAAACTCACTCCCCGCCCTTTGAAAAAAGCTCCTGAAGTCGTCTAAGTTTACGCCAGAAGCAAAAGCGCGACTTACCCGAGAGTTAATCCGTTATAAGACGTTACAACAGTACGGGACGGGACGCGGCTCTCCGGTTAACGGGACTGTTTTTAAAGATGGGCGATGGGAGATGGTCAGTAACAACGCGAGAAGCCCCGCCCCAATTCACGCTAAAGCCCCGCGCGCTGGCTGCCATGGCAACCGGCCCGCGTGCCCACTAAAAAAAATCCCCAATAAAAGGGACAGACAGATACATCCCATAATAATAATAATAATAATAATAATAATAATAATAATAGCATTTAAGTATTATTCCATGTTTTATATTATAGCATTTTTTTATCACACACATTGTATTTTATGATTACATATTGTATTTGTAAGTTTGGGTAATTTTTTAAATAGCATTATCCAACTTAATTTCATATACAGTTATTCCATTTAGTCTGCTTTTTTTTTTTTCATTCAAAACATTTTCAACCTCATCCCACTATATGCTAATACAGCTAATTACAAATTGTGTTTATTTATTTATTTTATTTCTTGTTTTTTGTTTGTTTTCAGTCTCTCATATTCCATCGCTTTGTGTAGAATGAAATGTCAGTGCCCTTGCATGACAAAAAATATATGGTAGAAATATGGTAGAAAAAATATATGGTAGAAATATATATGGTAATAATCTATTTTACAAGTGTATATTAAAAAAATTGTGTAACCCCCCCCCCCCCCCCCCCAATAATTTCAATATTGAAAAATTTTATGAAGTGCCTTGCATGTACAATTTTATTTCATTTTATTTTACATGTAAAAATACTCTCCCATATACTCTTCAGTATTATGGGCAGTGTCATGTAGATCTGTTATGTGAGAAGGGGGGTGAATACTTACGCAAACCACTGTAAGACACTACACTTTGCTAAGTTCATTTCTTGATTAGCAGATGGAAAAGAAAAGAAAATCATCTTACCCTATGTTAATGGTCATTGCGGTATGACAGGGCTCTTGTAAAAATCTAAAGGTCTCTCTGTCACGGCTGCGAAGATTAACTTTAGCAAATCTGTCACGCTCAAATGGCCACAAATTATTATTAGCCTATTTGCCACTTGCAGTTACAGCATCCTGAGTGTAGGGGATGCTCCAGCACCCTCAGCACCCTCACATCACCCAGCACCTTGAGAAGGGCGTTGAAGATCTCCTGAAGAATGATATGTAGTTTTATAGGATTAGAAGCTCTTCTTCTCTGGCCAGATGTGCCTTGCCGATCAAATCTGATTTAGTGTCAGCGCCTGTGACAAAGTTAAGCTCAAAGTTAAATGTATCAGAATCCTGCAGGGACCATGCGCTCCTTGCATGCCTATTAAGGGTTTTTTTTTTTCCCCTAAAAACTGCCTTTACAGCAGAGCCAGGGGAGTTTAACTCCCCTTCTCTTTCACACACACACACACACACACACACAGCAGCAGCCTTGAAAAACTGTCATTTTGACCTCAAATCACATCTCTGAGATGTCTATCACTATTATGCAAATATAAGTCAGAGCTAGCTGATACTGATATAAAATGTCTTGGGTATTTTGACTAACTCCTGTTATCAGAGAAACTACTGAAAAACTATAATTATGCATCCGTTCATTTTTTTAAAGACACAGGTTAGAAATACCATTTAATCCGGAGCTTATACTGGAACCACTGGCTATTAGCTGGGAAATTATTCGGATGGGACACCAGTTACCATGCATACACAGCTTTCACACCTAGGGGCAATTTATAGTAGCCAGTTCACCCACTGGCATATTTTTGGATGGAAGGAACCCAGAGAACCCAGAGGAAACCCACGTGGACACATGGTGAACAGGCAAAACTCAGTAACCTGAGTTCAGGATTGAACTAGGGATACTAGAGCTATGAGGTGGAAATGCTTTCCATGCTGCCTTGGACACTAAGCAGATATTCATCAAACACAGTCTTGTATGTATTCAGTAATAAAATGCAAAGAACCACAGACAGGCATAAGTGCTAATGGCATTCTTTGACTATTAGACGTATTCTGTCATGCCAAGATGCTATGCAAATATTTTTGCTTTATTTTTGTTCTCACAATTTATGAAATGTGCTAAATGTGTATATAGTTTTAAGACATGCCATGGCTTTAGAGAACAGAAATATTTTTAATGTATAATGAATTGAAAAAAAACTGTAAAAGACCTATAGGCCTTGACTCCCTGACTCCATCCTGCTGTGTTCTGTTTCCGCATTAAGTCAAAGAGGCTACGTGTGAGACAAAGCGGATGGTATTAGAGCCATAATAACCGTTATTACTGTCTCACACGGTGGGAACGATCACTCAGGTGCCGCCGCTCCATGTCAGGCTGCCAGCGGGAGAGTGACAGAGAGAAGCCTCTCCCGAGCCGCCTCTAATGATCCGCTAGGCTCTTCTGTTCCCCTGAACACAGAACAAAATAATGATATTATAGGCTTCACCTGGGATTATAGATGTGTGTGTGTGTGTGTGTGTGTGTGTTTACTCCGAATGTTTATATAATCAATATTTACAATGTGAGTTGTATTGACAGCCCATGCTTGGCTTTGAAAAATATCGATGTGGTATTTGTGCATGTTGTACAGTCATCTGTAACATCTGGTGGATTTACCAGAGTCATGAAGGTGCAAAGGCCTGATCACTATAGTGTGTGAAATGTTTTACTGGTTTTCAGTCCCAGTTGGTATCTTCCCCACCTAATTTCAAAGCATTAATCATTTATATTGGGACATCTGGTATAAATAAGCCCCCACTTTCTTTCAAAGATAAAGAAGACCAATATAAAGTTTTGTTTTTGGCATCCACGTCAGATCATTTGCTCTTAATGTCTTAAACATCTCAAGCAGCAGCAGCTCATAGCCATAGATTTTTAGAATGCCATATCCTCAGACAGAATTAACTTGAGAGGTTATCACACTTAACTTATGTTATAGTCTACTATCTAGTGAATTTTTTTGAGTAACCCCGTAACAGGCAGCTGAAAGTCGACAACATACAATCTAGTATTTTATTTTGAACTGTTTTAGATGTACCTTTATAGTACTGTGTTTGACTTGACCAAACTAGACCAAAAAACTAGCCCAAAAAATATGGGCATTGATAAAGGCAGACATGTTTTTCTTTTTTGCTTTTTTTTGCAGCCTTTGCATAGGAGACAAGGTCACCATTGTGCACAACCATTTTCTAATGTACGGACGTTATCCACTCCATAATCCACTTATACGTCTCCCAATCTTTGCAATATATCAAATATAATCAAAATGGTTCTGTGCATCATAGACACATTGTCTGCACTTTATTAGATTTGATTCCAATTATTTGCTATAAAACAAATTCTTGAGGTTTTTAAAGTAGCCCAGCTTGGCAACCCCATTAATAGTTCTGTATGCTGCTCCTCCACCAAGCATGGGGCAGCGTGATTCCTGCCCCAATGGGCTTCTATTAGTGCTTGTTGCAGTTCCCATTTTTGATGACTAGGTAAAATAATGCCTCTGTGGAAGCTAAGTAGGGTAGTGCATGCACCCCACCTGCCCCTACAGATGATTACATGATACACTGGTCTTAAGGCAAATTATTCTGGAATTTTGACAGATGAAGTACAACATCACCACCAATAGTTATAAAAAGTACACAGAAGTATCCAGTTTTTTTGGCCAGACATTATTCCTGAAGGGCCACAGCACATCAGTGTTTTGCAGTCTACCTTATCATACCTTACGGCTCATTACTAACACTTTCGTGGGCTGAATTTGGAGTGTTAGAAAACGGAAAAGACAAATCTTTGCAGGGATGTGGCACTCGAGGACAGCCTATGTGGATTAGTTTTACTTGTGATATCAGATCAGCAATGTCAGTGTTTATCTCTCTTTTTCCAATCTTGAGAAAATTCCAACATAAAAAATACTGACTGTTTTTCAACAGACTCCAGGTTGGGCTGTTTTTCTGTGATTTTACTCTTGCCTCTTGTGTTAGGTTTTTGGTTGCTACCACATGCCGTATGGTGTGCACCCTGAGAATTGTAAACACCTCCGGCAATCATGAAATGATGAAAGAGTCTGAGACTTTTAGCTGCTATGGGTCATTTCACTTCCTCTTCATATGGTGCTCACTAGGAGCCTGCTAGAAGGACTGAAAGAAAATAAAGTGAGGCTTAAAGTCAAAACTTAAAAAAAATGTTTTAGCAAACATGAGGAATAAAACATGATGGCACATGCTGTTACAGGTAAATAATCAATGATGATGTCCCTGAAGGAGATTATATTCCGTAAATAGTATGTCCCAAAGTGTTTTAATCCATTTATACCACAAAAATTTGCCAGCGATTAAATTTTTTTTAATTAATTAAAGCATGACATATTTTTATCAGGTTATAGTTACATTTAATGTTATGGAACATCCACAAAACAGGTTAGTTCCTGTTATCACTCATGTTATAGCAGCTATAAATGGGTTTTCCTTTACCAACCTCACTTTTTCTCTGTCTTGAAGTTAATAAGAGAAATGTAACTTGTCAAGTTAATGAGAAAAATTACCCTTAAAGTTATAGCTTTACCTCTGACTGTTTCAAATTACTGACGCTGGAGACTCCTTCCAAGAATGCTTTGAGACATGTGAAGCCACACAGCGCATCATTTTAGACTGCTGCTCATGCTGCTTTACGGCAATATCACACACTCGGAGGAAATCGCTATCTACCCTCTTCTACATACATGAACTCACAGCTGTCTATGATTGGCTAATGTCACTGTGATTGACAGGAAAGAGAGAAATACACCATCCCTCCCACACAAGGGAACATGACCAATTTGCTCTCTTGGTTTTTCAATTTTTCTCTTTTGGTAATGATTCAAACTTGTGATCTACTGGCAATAAGGCTAACGTGTTTCTGTTGCACCACTAGGGAGCCCCTTACACATGGAGTCCCACATACAACAACATCCTTTTGTACGTTGTTACTAAAGTAACAATAACTTATTAGAATGACAGAATTATAATAAACCTTACAGCTGGAACTTCTGTAAGGATCAAAACTTCAGCAACAGCGTGGTATAAGTCAGCATAGGGCTTTTTGCCCGTTATTTACAGCTGAAGCCAGTATAATGCATCTCTTCATAATTATTTATGATACAACATCATTATGGTAGTTTCCCAAAAATATATCCATGACTAGTTGAGGCACTGTACAGGCACTTTTTTCCATCTCACTGAACAATATAAATGTATCCTCAAAGGTACAAGAGTGATACTTAAGGTCTAATTTTCTGTTTTAAATGAGGTTGATATTTTCTAGGTCCTTCGACTAAAAGCACAAACAATGTGCTTTTGGAGGTACAACCCTAGTGACAAGTGACATTTAGCTGAATGTGATTTAACATTTACACCAGAGTATTCTCTGCCTAGGAAAAGAAAAGGTGGTGGTGGCCCTGTTAGCTTTCCTTGCAAGCAATAACGAGTAAAAGAAAAGTAAAACTTTCTTTTCAGCATCATATTCATGGCAATGTTTCTTTTAACTAATGTTTAAAGAAATGCTTCTGCAACAGGACCCACAGTGAATCATTACTTCGACCTTTTGGTGTTTGTAACCACATCTGAAAACCAAATTAACCAAGTTTTCTCCACAGTGTCATTTATGAAACATCAATGCTTCAATAGTGAGAGAATGAAAACATTTAGCTGTTGTTTGAAACTGAGCAGATCATAATAATCCACTTTTCCAATCCATTCATATACTGTATACACCTGATATGCATTACTTATTTACAGTACATACAGTATATACATTACAATAGCTTGATCAAATTTGGATCTTATACTGGTTCTGCATACAGAATTTTACATTAGTGGCAGTGGTGCATTATGGTACATCCCCCATAATGTAGGATGTAACCAAATCTGAATACATTATTAGGAATGAGCAGATAATGTGTTCTAAACAAATACAAATACAGATATGAATAGCACTATTCTTTTTTTTTTCTGGTTTCAGACTAGAGGTGTGAATCGGGACTGGGATGCTGTGGGACATAACAAAACAGTCACAAGTGCCAGAGGTCAGGAGGTCTTTACTTTCGTGTGGGCATGAACAACTGTTCAAATACAGAGCTCATGGGAGAAAGAAAGTGTGTGTTCATGTACATGCATTTACAGCATTCATTATTTCCTTAGAAATCAAATCTTTAGCAACTGCTTGGTCAGGAGTGAGATAGTGCAAGATTGGCTATTAGTTTATTTGTATTTTGGGAAACAGAACCAACTAAATGCATTAGAAAATCTTAGGTACAAGCAAAAATAATACTTCTGGGACCTGGAATGTAAAACAATCCTGCACACATCTCTAGTTGGGACCATAACACGAGTAATGTAGCTGAGGTTGAGGAACTGTAAGAGTCAGAATTCACACACTATTCTAACAATGCATGCATTTCTACCTGTGAGTTTTTTCCCCCCAGTGTTTTCCAGTGTTTCCAATGCCATAGTGTTAGGGTTCATATTTAATTTAATTTAAAAAATAATAATAAAATACAAAGCCACTCTTCCAGGTTAGGCCATTCCGACTTTGGACTTAAATCCAATTACAGATAGGGATATTTGGAGCACTAAACAGACACATATAATGGCATTGCATTACCTTAACGTTTATTCAGTTCGTCCCGATGTTGTAAGTAAAACTCTATAAACTGAGGGTTCCTCATTCAGAGAGAATCTTCTAAGTAGAGCCACTTGAGAAAAGATCTTTTAACTGGTCAATGAACCCTTGAAAACCCCTTTTTCTGACAGTGTAGTTTTTTTCCTCTATAGATATATGTTGTGTGTCTGGTGATATATTAGACTGGTGAGTACTCTGTTGTTTAAATCCAGAACCCCACTGACTGCACATACATCCACCCTATTGGATTTCTTACAGCAATATAAATATATTTACCTTAAAAAAAAAAAAAGTCTTAATAACTGTCGATCCCTAAATCTGAGAACTGACTGGGGTCCATTAGTTAAAACAATTATCAGTTACTTAGGACTTAATGGCTACATGCATTATCTGCCACACCAGATCTTCTCAGCGTGATTGCAACTGAAAGATCAGTCATTTTTATGGAATTCATTTTCGTCCAAGTCCTCAACATCATTACCTCCTGTGCTCTGAATCAGATCAGCTCATTAGAGGTGCTGACTATGAAACCTCTGTTTCATCAGGAGCTCTCAGAGATCATTCAAGAGAGAAATATCCTGGATGTCTGGCAGCTGCACAAGACCAGACTTGATCAAGACCATCCAGGTCCATCTTCAAAATAAAAAGAGAGAAAAAACTGGAAATATCGATCTGCTCTGGGCAAGACATCATATCTGCTGAAAATTGGATGATCTATTGCGTCTGAGGAGCTGAAACCAAAGGGGAAAAGACAGAATAGGACAATGTTCTACTCCTTCAGTGCTGGATCTAGTTTGTCTTTTCTCTAACAGTGTCCGTTGAAGTGACAAGTAAAAAAAAAAAAACTTCCATTTTAGATCTGAGTTCAATGGGTTTTGTTTCAGTGAGCGATGGAGCTTCTCTTTGAAGCATCAGGATTTAACTTTCTTGGTGTGCTCAGCACATTTTAAGCTGTGTGTAGTGGTGGAATTTCAATTAGCTATTGCTATTGCGGATTAATTCTGCTGTTTACTGAGGGTAATTGCACAGTTTGAAGAATATGCAGTGGTAAATGCGGGTCGTCCTAGAGCACTGCTCATTTAAAAGATAGCACTGTCCGCCATTAACATACGCTGAGTCAATAGAATAAAACAAATTTAAATACAAAACTAGGAATGCCCTGTTACACTTTTTGGAAGGGGACCTACATAGGGCCTTTGTAACACATTCATAAAGAAATGTTTGATGATTTATGAAAGGGTTATGCCAAAACTTTGTGAGACTTATGAGACCTTGAGATACCAGAGACTCTGGCATACCACAGTGCTGTTGAATTCCCCATTCTGATTAGTCAGACAGTGTTGATTAATTTTCTACAACATCAGCTCTGATGTTGTACCCTGTATGTTTATACCAGTGTTAAATTATTACTTTTTTTTTCAGGCTTGAGAATCATTCATTCAGCTGATACGTGGGCTGAAGATGTACTGGAATGGCACTTCATAATAGTTTAGAATGCAGATGGAGCACTATTCTAGATGAAGAGCATGCATTTTTGTGTTTCTCTATGAAGTAGATCCAGAAAGTACACTTCACAAAAGCTAAGATGATAGTTGGACACTTCAGAGAAAGCTTAAAGACATTAGAATAAAAATGTACGGATTATTACCATCTTTACCAGTCGACCCGTAATAATAACTGACATTTCTTTTCTCTTCTCTCTTTCATGTGAAGATAAATTCACATAACAGCATAAAACATTAAGATCACCTTACGGGTTTTGACATAAGGATTGCATCAATCCTCCAAATTATGAATGTGATATGACGCAAGACCCGCTGTAGTAACCCTTCAAATGAAGTGTTATCAAATTCACATATACCTCATTTTCATCTTTCTTTTGTTCTAACTGAACCATAATGTGAATATTATCCTCCCAGAATCTGCTTGTTTTTTTCTTCAAATAGTCTCAGATGTGGTTGAATGTGTTCCCCACAGCCTTTAATGGCAGTAACACTCTAATAGCTGTTTTTTCCCCCAGTTATAATGCACCTTGTTACTTCTATTTCTCTCTGCCACTCATGTTCAATATCTTTCAGTAATACGATAGTACACCCACTTAACACTGAATGTCGGAGGAACAGTATTTATTCCTCCTTTACAGCGCGCCTCTAGGGGATATAATAGATGGGGCTAAACTATGAAACTGAACAAGCAGGTTCACAAAGCTGCCCTTTTTAACAAGCTGCTGGCCCTGAGAAGCATTTTTCTTTCTCTGCCTGCTGATCTTGGATTGCATCTTGCTACACAAAAATAAAATCTGGACTAGCTACCAAGTATGTCAGGAAGGGCAACTCCTTAAAAAAAATATAATGTATAGACCACTAGGTGTGAGAGATATAGAGATCAAGCCTCACAACCCTACCTAGGCTAGGGTGCCAACCAAAAGTCATGCGTTAGTCATGGAAGCAGTCGGGAGGCTATAGATAATTGGTAGTGTGATGCTACCACCACCATGCTTCACTGCGTGGTTGGTGTTCTCAGGGTGATGAGCCGTGACGAGTTTCCCCACATGCAGCCCTTTGGCAAGGCCAAAAAAAAAAAAAAGTACAATTTTGATCTCATTTGACCAGAAAATCATTTTTTCCCTACTAGCTCCACAGCATGTCTTTTGGCAAACTCATACGGCTTTTTTTTTCGCCTTCTTTTCTGTAATGCTACTAAATCTGGAAGAAAAAAAATCAAGAGGAGGTGAATACTTATGCAAGCCACTGTACATGATCAAAATGACATCTCAGTATAGATAAATAGGTGACTCTGAAAGTGACAGGATTGCCCAAGTGCCTTTGCTCTACCACTTTCCTGCTGAAATGTGCTTGCGGACACATCGCTGATGGCATGAGAAAATGAGTTACGGGATATAAGTGCTTAAGTAGCGCCATTATTTTGGGTATGATGTCAAAGTGCCAATTTTCGTCGACATAATCACCCACTAATGGATAGATGACAGCCCAACTGCTCGGACCTGAACCCATAAGTATCACCATCTCCGTTAAATCCCTTGCAATTAGCCTGAGAATACCTTTCACTGGTGACGGATCAATCAGCATGACTGACTAGCGGCTGCGGCGAGGAAAGATTTCCTTCCTACCCCAGGGGTTTTTGTGTGGGCGGCTATTCACAAGTCCATTTTAAAACATGTCCTTGGATATGGAGGAAGAGTAGGTCCTGGTATGTAATGGTATTCTGACCATGCCCTGCAGCCTCTCTGCGCTCCACATTATTATTAATTAATTAATTAATTAATGAAGTACCAAGCACTTCATAGGCTGAATAAGGTGCAGTATGGGACTGTGATTGAATATCATTGCTGGAACACATCCTCCTAACTCTTGCAAGGTTTTGCTTGGATATTATAGTATATTATTTTTGAGAAGTCATACTGTTTAGTAAAAATCTAGAATTTACTAGCCATGTAGTAGTTGTTCTCTATATATTTAATCTAAACTTACCTGAAATTGTTGTGGATTTGACTAAATTATTGATCTTTTATGCAAAAATATAGTACTGTATGCCAGCAAAACAATAGCACTGCCTGAAAATATCCTGTAAAAACTATGAGCTCAATGACATTTTAATTGAATGTATTCAAAACCAAATTAGGGCTGTATGGTGTTGCAGCAGGTAATTGCCACATGACAGCTCCAGGATCCCTGGTTCGGATAAGTTCCATGCTACCCTGACCAGGATAATACTTTGACTTATAATTACAGAGATATAATCACTGGCCACTTTAATAGGAACCCCTACAAATTCATGCAATTATCCAAATCAGCCAGTCATATAAAAAGGACCAGGCAATGTTTTTCCTATCTTTAACTATCCAGTTTCGGTGAACGTGTGTCCACTGTCAGTGTTACAGGATCAGATTTCTGTTCTTGGCTGACAGGAGTGGAACTTGATGTTGTCTTCTGCTGTTGTAGCCCATGTGTCTCGCGGTTCTGAGATGCTTTTCAGCTCACCACGGTTATAAAGAGGGATTATTCGAGTGACCCTTGACGTCCTGTAAGCTTAACGAGTCATTGTCCTCTGCCCTTTCTCATCAACAAGGCATTTCAGTCTGCACTGGATGTTTTTTTTTTTTTTTCCTGCACCATTCTGTGTAAACTCTAGAGACTGCTATGCAGGAAAATTCCATTTACATGTTAACTGATCGTTCTTTTCCAGTCAACAAAGGTCAATAAAACTGGTCTGTTCAGACAAAAGTCGATATCTAACAATAACTATGAAGAAAATCAGTTGCTGAACAAATTAAAATGGTAATGCCATTTCCTATCCCAATCTGCTTAATGGAAATATAATGATTGGATGCCATGTTTATCATAGTGCTTTTAAATGAGTGCTTACTGTTTCTCTTAATAATTCTATCAACATGTAGCTCAATAAGAAAGCTATCTCACACTAATACAAACTCGGCCAGACACTGATGCTACAAAATACATCATAACTTGATGCAACCATGAACGATGCCGGAGCACTGATGGAAAATTCACATTATGGTCACATTACAGCGCCATTTTGAAGTTCTGTCTCACTGGCTCCTGCTGCTACTCTACCTCATTTTGTCCTTTTTCTTTTCTGATAGTATAGTCATTTACGCCGTGATTGGTCAAGATTAGGAAGTCCTGTAGATGGCACAAAATCGTTTTGTTTTTCTATTTTTTTTCCCCTCTTACAAACTGTATGTGCTCTATGTCTATCTCTTCCCAGTTCCAGGCCTGCACTGTGCAGTATTTCACTATGTAGTAATCTAAAAACAAAACATAGAACATATTTTTTTACATCTTACATAGAAGATTTTTTTTTAAAGTAAGGAATAAAACACAATAGGGCATGCTGTTATAGGAAAGTAATCAATGATGGTGTGGTGTGTTGCATCGCAAGTGAAACAGAGCAGCCGAAGTTGATTATTTTCCAATAACTGCATGTCCAGAAGTGTTTAGTTCCTCTTATGCCACAGCAATCTGTCAATAATTACACTCTTTAATTTAGTAATAAATGTCATGTGGTACAGTTTATCCATTTATAGTTACATTTTTAATGCTGTTGGACATCTGCGCTGACAAATTCGTTCCTGTTCATATTTGTGTTATAGCAGCTATACACTTGTTTCCTCATCAGTCTCTCTCTCTGTCTCTTGAAGTTATTAAGACAAAAGACAAACAAAAAAAAAAACAAACACACAAATGCAGCTTGTCATGTTACTGATAAACCAGAAATGATCAAAGGTCCTCTCTCCTGAAGTCTTTCCTGTGGTAAAAAAAAAACCATACTACTACAAAGCACTGACACTGGAGACTCCTTCCATAAATGTTAAATAAATATCTCTTTACAGAAAGGTTTACAATATAAAAGATTTGACATTATACTTTGTTAAACGACACATTTATTAGTATGTTTATTACTAGTCTTAGACTATGTGGGGCATCTGCCATATAAGCCCCTGGAAATTAGCTGTTACCATAGAAACAATAAGGAAAAATGATTACAAAAAAGGCATTAACTACTGTCACTTCTGACCAACTGGATTCAGGAATTTGATAGCTTGGGATAGATTTAAATACTAACTCTTTTGTAATGAAGGGACACATTGTTTTGGTCTATTATACGCAACAAACCCCTCTGGTGCATGATGGGACAATTAGGTTCAAAATGTGTTCATCCCCACACACTTCTTGCGTTCTTTTTGTTACAATACACAATCCAGGTCTTTTTACATTTGCTCCTGTCTCTCAGATAATTATATACACTCAGACACGTTGTGTTTTGTGACATAGGAAATGCTCAGTGTGTCCCTGCTTTAACACACCTGATTACGTGCATGATAGGCTTAATAATTCCTTAAGGAGTTGACTCAAGTGTGTTGGAGCAATGAAACCTGTAAAGTGTGCAGGGGAAACAGGACTGGACTGGATCCCAATGCAACAAAGTGACAGACATGAATATCTTTTGGCTGGAGGATCTACATAGTAATTAACGGCTATTTAATATTGCATATCATATCAGGGAAATATTGAGAGAGAGAGAGAGAGAGAGAGAGAGAGAGAGAGATGATCATGACTGCTAGGTGGAGCTCGTACACTGCTGCAATCTGATTTTCTCCCAGTCCAGCTTGTGCTTGAAAGCAGGGTTGCCAGATTGGTCAAATTTGCTGAGCCTTTTCAAATTCCATTATGAACCTTTTTATTCAAGGGAATATGTTGCACGTTTATAACACTGCTATTCTATAGCAAACACAGATGTATTATATTATATGTGATCACTTATAGCGTAAAGAGATTATTATTGTGCATGAAAAAGATCACTGCTGCAGTTTGAAGTCTTGGGTCTAGGCAAAGTGTGAGCAAGCAAGGGTCTAGGGTCTGACAATGAAATGCATAGTGTATTGCAGTTTGTAAAGTGGACTAGTGCTCAAAACCTTATTGGGCCTCACTAATAGAGAGTATCAGTATGGGAGACAATACTTTCCTGACTCAGCGTATTGGTATTGAAAATACAGTAACATATTTCCCTTTCTGAAAATTGTTAGAATGATAGTTTGAATGTGCATGGTGCCCTGAGATCCCATTCAGGGTGTATTCCTGAATCGCATCCATTGCAAATATTCATTGCTTGTTTGAGGTGAAGATGTCAGGAATCAGATATCGACCAATACTCAGAGCTCGAATATTGACAGTATAAAAATTTCAAAAAATTAATTTAAAAAAAGGATGGAATTTATAGCCTATTATATTGTATATTACCTTATTGGAGAATTTTGTCCAGGGCAAATATACCTGATTAAGTACTTGAACATGAGTCACAATCTGATCATTCTTGGCCGGGTCACCTGGGCAACGGGGTATGAAGTTGAGACACCCGAAAAAACCCGATGACCCCAGGAACATCACCAATGACGTGTTCAAGAGCATCGCAGCGTGTATGCACACACTGGCTACGTTTACATGCACATCGAATTCTGTTTAAGGTCTATATTCGGGTTGCAGACATATTCCGAATACGATGTTTATAAGCGTACAGGCATCAGAATATTCCCGCATACGTGGTTGTTAAGTATGCCTGATTTGCCATTCCTAAATCCCTAGCCTAGAGCTAAGTATCTGTTAGCACCCACAATTCCTTGCGGCCTTTTCTGTGGATTATCTGAATAAGGTGTTTACATGCAACAAATGTCCGATTAAAACAGGCATATTTCAGGGGTGGGAATCGGAATTTGGTGAATCAGAATATTGTCTTGATCAGGCAATCAGATTGTGGCGTTTACATGCATGACTCAGTATTGACTGAATATTGTCAAATTCTGATTAATATCGGAATATTGATGTGCATGGAAATGTAGACGTTGAGTGTTTTTTTTTTGCTGAAAATCTCTAGGAACAGGGTTGAGGATCGCTGTTGATTAAACACACACATACACACAAAGAAAAATAAAAAGGAAAAAAAACAAGAGTTGCAACATTGATGGATTGTCTTAGAAAGATACACATGGCTAGGTTAAAGCAGTGCTTTTTAAATCTCCACAGTAAATAAAACTGAATGGAAAAAAAAAAAAAAAACACGCACACACTGCGAATTCTAGTGGCTTGATGGACTGATTGAGTTTGTGAACATCTGGCAACCCTGCAGCTCAGCCCCGCAGTCCGCTCGCGCTGAGACTTAGACTGATCTGCGCGTGTTTCCGCACAGCCGCGCGCGCACAGACACGAGTTTCCTGGAGCTGCTTTAATCACGGCGTGATTTTTGTTTTCTTGCCCCCCCTGTTTTTTTTTTTTGTGTGTGTGTTTGTGTGTGTGTGTGTGTGCACTCAGAGTTCGTGCAAAAGGAAGAAACCTGAGCACGCGGACGAAGCCGCGGCTTCTTCATTCAGCCTGCGGGAGGGAGCGCGCGATGCGGCCGCGCCGCCGGAGACACGGTGAGCGCCTGTGAGAGAGAGCGAGAGAGAAAGAGAGAGAGAGAGAGAGAGAGAGAGAGAGAGATGTGCGCGTGAAGCTTTTTTTTGTGCATCTTGTTAACTCAAAAGCTCAGTTTCTACCCACTGGACCTGGTCTCGTGCGGCGCTTTGGAGACAAACCTGAAGGTGCACGGACGCGTTCTGGTTTGGTCCAATTACTGGCGCGTGCTGCATTTGCGCGTCTCCTTTACAATAATAATAGCTACTATATATAGATAAAAAAAAAAAAAGCCAAAACATTAATATCTTGTGCAGTATTCATAATTAATATATGCACACTTTTTGGTGAGATCTTCCTAATGATTGGGTCAATCAATTATTCATCTCTGCACATTGAATATCTGTAAATTGATAATGGGGTTTGATGGCGCGCGCGCTAATTAACTGCTGAATAATAAGAATAAGAATAAGAAAAAGAAACCTTCAAGGAGCGGAGAAACATCACTGGGCAGGCTGAACGGATTATCGCAGTGCAGTGATACAAGTGTTTTTTTTTTTTTCTTCCTTTTTTCTTCTTCTTCTTCTTTTTTTTTGTCCAAACGGATCATCAGGAGTCCATCCTGGTCCACCTGAGCAGTCTATATCTATATATACTGTATATATAGATATAAGGTAGGATAAAGTATAAGCTATAAAATTGAAATTGC
This sequence comes from Pangasius djambal, assembly GCA_022985145.1. NCBI lineage: Eukaryota > Metazoa > Chordata > Actinopteri > Siluriformes > Pangasiidae > Pangasius > Pangasius djambal. Next base: position 2,843,142 of record CM041002.1, on the reverse strand, counting down.
TCTGTGAAACGTCTCATGCCTTAAACTGAAATGATTAGAGTGGAATTTAAAGGGTGCTCTGTTTGTATAGATGAAGCTGATTGGTTCGTTAGCAGCAGTCCATTTTGCTTATGGAATCAATGAGAATCAATGATGCATGTGATGAATGGTAGGAATGCTGATGAGTGTCATGGGTGATGCAAGTTGAGCTGATTTACTCTATGCAAGCATGCATGGACAAGAATCTGGGCTGAAATGCTGCATTCGATTTGTTCATATCTGGGATTATTGGACCAAACTGTGGTGACTAAAACCCATGAGTCATGTCAAGGTGAAATATGGATGCTTTGGGGTTTTTTTGTGTGTGTGTGTGTGTGTGTGTGTGTGTTTTGTTATGCATGACAGAGTGTGCGCTCGAGCACAGCTGCTCTATACATAGTCAGAGAAAGATCAGAGATGATCACTTTTCCATAGAATCATTGTCATCGTTGTCCGATAAAATGACCGTAAACTGTATTCATCAGTCAGTCGTTCACTCGTTCATCTTTAGTAATCGCTTTATTCTGGCCAGGGTTGATGTTGATATGGAGCCTGTCCTGGGAATATTAATATTAAGCGTGAGGTGGGATAGATTGTGGCAGAGATTGCCTCTGAGATAAACCTCGCTCATGATCTATGGATTGGACTCACACAGCAGTGTGGTTTTAATCAAAGGAGGAGGCGCTTGAAATCACAAATGAGGATTGTGTCAGTGTGGCCCGGGTTCTAGAACATGGAAAGAATTGCAAAAAGGATGCTCGGAACGCTATGTTCCTTTGATGTGGTGTTCTGGAATAAGAATTTAGAGCTCTGGAGTTTTAAAATCACGTCAGTATGAGATATGATTACACACATTTTCTCACTTCAAAGTTCAAGGTTCGATGAAGCCCCTAACACTTTAACAATTTCTTAAAAGTGTGTGTTGATCCTACAGAGAGAAAAGTTTAAGGCAAGACATTAAAATACATTCATTTTGGTTACATAATAATGCAATAATCTTTTCAGTTTTTTTATTTCGTATCTGTAACATATCTCCTCTTAAACCATAACAATAAAATATGAACACTCGTTATTGTTTCGCTGATTTTATCCGCTCACTGAAGAAGGCTTTAAGCTCCGCCCCTTGACACAGTGACATCATGTTATATATCCCTGGATGTGTCATCATGATGTCAATTTCCTTTATAAACACTTACTAGAGTGGGAACACATTAAACCATATTGTATTTTTATTTATTAATTTTTACAAAATTGCCTTCAAAATCACCTTTTTTTTTTCTCTATATAGAACCAAAAAATCTCAGTTCCTAGATGACCTGCACTCCTGAATGCGTTCTGCTCATTCCTATTCCTACTTTAAAGGAAATTTCCCAGAAATGAATCGTTGAATTCACGTTTTGGATTTTAACCCTTAAAACATGAAATATTTTTTTCTAAACAGTGACCAGTATTTTATTGATTAAACAATAATGAAATTATTTTCATTTCTTTTATTATGTAAAATTCTAGCTCTTGACAGTGAAATAAATAATTTCATTCTAACAACATCAAAACACTAGATTTCTGGTTTCATTATGTATGGAAGTGTTGTATGTTTTAATTAGACAAAGCTTCATTTGCATAAATATATTGTAATCTTTTTTCCAATGCAAAAAATACTACTACAAAAAGGCAAAAATTGATTGTGATTGTTATCTGTTGTTTCTTTCTTTTTTTTTTTTTTTACCCTGTTCACTTGTAATAACTTGCTTTAATTAAATGGTCTGGTCTACCTCTCAAAGATACACTGTAACTGCATTTCAAAACAAAAGATTACAAATTATGTTTTGCTTCAAAATGCTCATTAAGCACTTTCTAGTATTAAAATTGGCAGAGAGACTTGGCTGATAGTAAAACATTTTTCAGATGTGAGTATGTGTGTACACTTTGCTAGTCTGTTCATTGTGTTGGTACTTCTAAATGGGGAAAAAAATGACCAGATGTGTGTGTTTTGTGTCCCAAGGACTTGTCCGCCATTTCTCAGACAGTTCCAGTTTCCATGCAAGAGTAATATCTTTAGGTGCATGCGTGTGTGTCTGTGCCCTTAGATTGCATAGAGAGCTGTTGACCTCGGCCCTTCTGCATTGAGTGAATGGCTGTTGGAGTGTTTAGCTGTTAATGCCTCTCTAAATGACCAGAGAACCTCGGCAGTTAACTCGGCAGTTAGCGCAGCATTAACCGAGACCTCATCACAGGGTCCTGGGAAGGAGGTGTGCTGCTTTTTCGGAACAGCAGTGGAAGAAGAAGGGCAAAGGAGTGAGGTGTGCTTAGACGAGTATATGAAGTGATACAGTTCCACTGCTCCGCCTGCACAGATGTAACTGAATATCATTGAACAGATAATGTGTTCTAGACAAATACAAATATGAATCTGAGGTGTACTGTTTTTTTTGTTTGTTTGTTTTGTTTGTCCGTTTTAAATTTTGCCAGGAAGGTTCTCCTGGGCATCTGATTAAGACTATCTTGAGACAAAAGTTTGCACGAGCAGGAGTTTATATCAAGCTCACGGGACAAGCAAAGACATGCATACGTTTACAGTGTTCATTTGTTCATCTTTAGTAGCTGCCTGGTCAGGGTCATGGTAGTTTAAATTAGGCTACTATACAGTAGAACCAACTAAATTTGTTTGAAAATATCGTGGGCAAGAACAGACAAAAGTAATAACTGTGCGAGCGCACATCTCTATTTCAGACCAGTTATGAACTTGAGTGATGTAGCTGACGTTGAGGAACTGTCAGAGCCTGAATTCATGACCATGCTGATAGTACTGGTATTTCTACCACTGTTTTTTTTCCAGTGTTCATATTTAATAAAAAAAAAAAAGACCATGGCTACTTTGGGTTTAATTCCGAAAACAGATACAGATACTGATATTTTGGAGCAATAAAGAGATAGCGTGTTATCACGTTACACGCCTACTACAGAGTCACCCGATCTATAGAAACCGTGCTTGGGAAGTTCATTCATAATGACTCTATGCAAGTGAGCCTGCTTTAAATAAACCCTGCAATGACTGGAGTATGATTTTTTTCCTCCTAATCAGCCATGTCATACTTCTTTTTTCCTGCTTCCCTGCAGTCTTTCATGGGGAAAATTGATCTCCTTGGCTGGCCCTTTGACCACATATGGGCGCAGATTAAATCAGTGGGCTGCACTAATCAATGATTATTGGGTTGGGGAGGGGCTTATCTGCTCCGATGGTGTTTGAAGATCAGGAAGTGTCATACTGTGACCAAAGTGCGATGAACAGATTGTGCTCTATGGATTGACAAGAATGCCTCTCATCCAAAAAAAAAACAAGCCTTCTCATACTCTATCAGCCTCTATGCGTGTGTGTGAGTGTGTGTCCATGTGCCTAGCTGTTTTAAGCACTGCATTTTTCTGTCAATGTACCGAATATATGAGCTGATGGTTCTCTTAGTGGAAGGTCTTGCTACAGGGAAGCTGAGATATTGCTTTTTCTTTATCTGTTACTTTTTTTTGTATTGTTGTCAGCTGAAATCTTGGCCTGCAAAGTGCACCTAGTCTCTCTTGCTTTGCCTGACATGGCAGTCAGGGTTGCCAGATCCCTTAGGTACTTAAGACGAATTTTCAAGGTTCTTTGGTGTGTTTACATCCCCCCACTTCCTGGTGCATGATTTAGCTCTTCATGCATCAGCTGGTGTTTGGTTTCTCTCCTAATGAGGCCGATTTATAACCACACAGGCTAATTCGAAGCCCTCAGACACCGAGCTCTGTGATTCGCTAAGCCCATTCTGACTACTTCCATATGGAACAATGCCATTGGCTTTCTTGCTCCTCCTGGTTTTAGCTCCCGGAAGACCTCTTCATCTGTTCAAGTCGATTTTTTACTCCTATTGGATTTCTGAATGGCATTACAGAATAAAATGAGGCATATCGCTTCTCCATTAGCTTTGTTGAATTTAGCTGGTTCTAGTGCAGTTACAGTGGACTTTGAAGATTGTTACTTGTCACAATGTACGAGGTGATCATGATAAAATCACGGTAAAGTGCTGAGTGATAACCAGTTCTCCATGTCAGATTATACAGTGAAGATCCTATAACGAGAGACTTGCATGTTTCATTTACGTTTCACCATTACTATATTTGTAGCTGTTTGGTGAGTTTTGCATAATCCTATGTCATCCTCATGGTGGCTTTTAGATGAGAATCATAGCAGCAGTCCCGCTGAGAATTTTAGGAAAAATTTCTGACACTGTCAGCGCTTTGTGATTGGCTATCTTTGGTTGCAGTGGCACTAAATCTTCGTTCCAAGACCACCGATTTCAACTCTTTCCAAATGTGTGATTTTTCTCTGCAATAGCAAAATCAAGTAGAGAAAAAAGTACAGTGTAAAGCCTGCTTTAGTGTGGATAACTAGTGTGTCCCAGAGCTAAGAGTGAAAAGAGTGCTCTTGTGTTATTTTACTAATTCAGCGTGAGTCGGGTTCTCAAAATAACAGAGATTTCGCCTCAGGGGGTGGAGAAATCGGTCAGTCTTTCTCATGAGGAACTTGATTTAATAAAGCAGTGGGTCTCTATATGTTGTAATGAAACAGAAATTCAGTTGTCTGATCTCCCAATGTCAAAAGTAGACCTGGTCCTGGATCAGCTCTCCTGGTTCTATGAGGAACATACGCGTAAGGTCAATTCAGGGCTGGTCTGAGATCAGCGATAAAGTTAATAAGCTCAAGGCCACGGCAGGCTTTGGTATAAAGATAAAACTCTCTCATGTGGCAAAGGCACATAGATACACAGGAACTTGAATTCATTTCCCATGCACAATTCCTGATTGCAATTATAAGAATAAAAAACGTCACAGTGAGAATCCATCCTTTCACACGATGTTGCTTGGCTGCATAATGAGATCTCACTTTTCCAGAAAAAGCACTGATCCATTTTCCTTACAAGCCCCGTCTAGCAGTGAAATAAAGCTCAATTAATTTATATAACAACCTGCTTTTGCATGGATCTTGACTTCCTCCGCCTCCTTTTAGCCGAGTCGTCCCCAAAACAATGGGAACGTGCGTTATTTTGGTTTGCGGTTTAGCCGTTCCGCAGCGTGACCCCTGTTCTTAAATCCATCTCAGATTAAAAAGTCCTGCCTCCCAGCTGGAGCGAGTAAGGCTGTTAGGGAGAGACACACACAGATATTGTCTCGCAGCATAGCTCTGTCAGATACAGTTTTGAGGAGGAGAACAAGTGAAGTCTAACTTCCCAAAATAAACGCCTCCCTTCAGGGGAGAATTGAACTTGTTTGCCTCATGTCCTCGCCACGCGCTGATATGAGAGCGAACACCTGGTAGGATGAACAAATCTTGTGATTAGAAGCAGTGAAGTGACATTTAATTGTAAAGCTCACCAATCTTGTGTGACCACCCACAAAGACACACTACTGTTCAATTAAGCTGTTCAGAATCATCCATTAAGCCAAATTAGTGCAAGGCTATAATTAGCCACAGCAAGGTTCATGGCGAAGGTGAACAGAAAGACGAATTAACCCAATATCGCTGTGAGATTCTGAAACTGTATAAGGCACAGAAGACTGCTTCTCAGTTATCTGCTAGTTCATTTCAACAAGTATTAAGTTGCTATTAAGATATTATAAACGCCAGGGATGCGTGAAGACTTCGTGAAACTAAAGAACTTTCTTTACACATTCTTTACAGCAACGTTTTTTGTTTTTCTCATGAAAATTGCTTTGTTTAAGAGCCTTAACAGGTAATTTGGTGTGATGGAGGCCTGATGTTCGACAGCAAATGGCGTCAGCTGCTCTGGCATGCGCTGTAGCCATTTGTTAGCGCTGCCATCCACATACATTCTGTTCAATTAACGAAATTAATTCCTTGCCCAAGCCAGGAAAACGATTACAAAGGGAGGAGGCGCCTACAGCACCTGGTACAACAAATTGGGAAGTCTGTATGGGTTTATGTGTGTATGTTTGCACACACACATTTACATACCGATTTTTGTATGTTTTTAACTGCTGACATGTCCGTTTTTAATGTTAGGGCAAACCAGGTTTGTAAAGGTTGCTCTGGTCACAAGTCGACTCCTAGCTCAGCTATGAATAAAAAAAAAAAAAATCTTTGTGCAAAATATGAGTATATCAGCATTCTTGTTTTAGCCTACTGGAGTACACAGCATCAGTAACTACTGCTGATATATACCATCTGCATGAACCTGCACAGCAATCCATCTCGTTCTCTTTCTTTCTGCCTGTATCTGCCTCTGTCTCTCGGCCAGGTATCGGTTTGATCAGTAAGGTGACATCAGTGAGCCCTCAAGGGCTTGTATGTGACAGGAAATATAGAGAGCATGTGTATGTGAGTGTTTTTCGACCAAGAGCGACAAGCCAAGCGTCTGTTTTGCCTGGAATGAAATCACTGCATTGCATTTCTTTAATATATTAAGGCCTGCTTGGCGGAGGAGTAGTGCTCCATTGCAGGAGCAGCTACATCTTGTCTGAGACAGTAGTCTCGAGAGGAGATGAAATTTAGATTGACGCTTGGCAAACACGCATAAACTTTCACAACCAAACTCTCAGCTTAAATAGCCTCTTGGCTGAGCTGTGTTTTTCCCAGGTCAAGTCAAGATTGCTTTTTAAGTATACAACAGAAAGATTAAGAAACCTAACAATCCAGGAGAGTTTTGATAATTACCCCTAGGACAATTAGGATGAGCTGAGAGTGCTGTGTTTATGTTGGCATCAAGGACTGCTTTTTTCATAGAGTGGAGCTGTTAATGTGGACAATTCAGCCAAGGCTAAAGTAGCACTGTTTTGTGCTTCTCTGAAGGTCAGAAAGGCATTTCGATTTTTAGTTGTTTTTTTTTTTTTTTTTGGCCAGAGCGAGGTTCTGTTTTGGTTTTATGTTGAATGCTTTAGGCACCATGCTTCCTTTCTCAACAAAAGAAGCTAGAAAGACAGTTGAGCCTATAAGAGGTTCAACCAAAGCCAAAAAAGCCAAAGCAGCAGGAGGTCCTTGAATCATTTCTCTTGGGTGAGTCATGCTGTCATCTTTTCTCTCAGTTTTTGAAGAGGGGGTAAGATGGAGGGATATGGCAGTAAGGCAGAAAATGCCATGGTGTGCAGGCTCATGGATGAAAAGAAAGGCTTCCTTTCTAACCCTGCTTTTGTGTGAGGTGTGAACTCCGGCGCTGGCGCTCCATAATGAAGAGGATTAAGCGAATCAATTCCAGCTCCTCTCTCTCATCACCCGTCCGCCCCCAATTATGCCAAGTTGTGCAGTTCGGCCCAACGCTGGGCTGCCAAATAGGGATTTACCCCTCAGCTGGGGGGTGTTAGTGCAAAAGGCAGAAGGCAGATATCATGGAGATGCCTGGGCTTGAGCCCGGGCCCAGTGGGCATGCTTCAGACACAGCTAGGCAAACAGTGAGTCAGCCTCTCATTTCTTCAACTTTCGAGGATCTTGGAGGAGTTTGGAAGATATGAAGGTGCCCATCTGGGCTGCTCTGGGACCAGCTTTGTGGTTTCTCTTCTATGCACAATTGACTCTGTGTATTTAGGTAGTTATTTCCCAATCCTCATTCCGGTAAGCTGAGGCTTTGCACATATCTACTTATTTTTTGGCTCTTACAAACACCTAGTCTTGCAACACTTTGTTAGAGAGTATGGTAAATTTTGACAATAAACATGGGATAGAACTGTCCACTTCACGTCACTTACTTACTTACTTTAACAGAAAGAGGAAGTTTGGCTGATGTGGCAGATGACCAACCATAGATTATATCTTTTACTTTTCACTAAGTGCAAAACCTTTTAATAAAAACAGAATTCTGTGTTTTTTCCTGATTGGAAATCAGCGCAAGATTCTGAAGCTTGTGGCCAGAAAAGTGTAAAAAAAAAGACATCCGATTGTCTGTTTCCCATGAACTGAGATTAACTAACACCTGACAAGTTGAATCAGGAAGACTGGATTAAGTGTAGTGTATTAGATGGCAGAGAAGTGGCATCCCCTAGACTGGGATTGGGAACCACTGGGTTCAGATGTGTTAGCCATCTGGCTATCACTGCAGGCTCAGACATGATCCGTTCTGGGAGTTTTCCCACCATCCAGAAGGTGTTTCTGGGTGGGACAGTGCCCATCTGGGCTACTTTGAGGCCCATTTTGTGTTTTCTCTTCTATAAGGATGTGGCTATACTCTCAAGAAAAAAAGGTACTATACTGTCATATTTCAAGGATAATTTCTATTGTACCTTTACTATGTTTTATCTGGATATGTGAATATATAGCGTGTACCTTGAATGATTTAAGGTACAAAATTGGACCCTAAGTACCATTAGATTTAAGAGTAAATCTTTAAAGGTACACTACATGCGGCTTCCCAGGATGATGTATCCTTAAAGGTGCAACTTCAATGTCAAGGAAAGGTAAGATTTAGGACCTTTTATTCCAAGAGTGTGTGGAGAAATGGGGAGGGGTGGGTGTATAAATTTGTCAGAATGATACGAAGGTTATTGATTAGATGACTCTCCGATCAGACCAAGGGGCTTGTCACTGTGGTAACAATGGCTGGAAACAGAGTCGTCAAGCTCTTCCTGAGCCCCATCACAAGAGGGGATGAGTTTAACTCTTGTAATTTATGCATCCAATCTGAATAAGAGCCCGAGAGGGCATGATGCACAAGCAGTTTGCCAAAAACGAACAGAAACGTCTGGAACACACACACGCGCTTTTCGCACATCCACTTCTCAGACCCATTCAGTCAGAGACACACTCACACGCTCCCTAATGTGTCCCACGTTTCCATCGTCTTCCCACATCGTTAGCGTAGCCCTCAGGGTCAAACCACTTATGTGCTGCCACTACACACAATCACAAGCACAGACGCAATAAGCACAGTGTAACTGAAGAAGTGTCAGTGTTTTCCTTCTTATTTAACTCATACAACAATATTTCCATTATTATAACTAAAGCTAATTGCAGAATTATGCTCTGTATGTGAATAGCTGTGTGAAATAAAGGCAAGTTCTTTTACTTGTGCCAAATGAATCAGCCGGAATATTACGAAAGTGTCTCTTTGTTTAGAGATGCATGGGCAGGTCTGTGAGTGTTGATGAGCCTGTTGTGTTCTCTTTGTATTTAAACTGCAAGGGTAGTGTCCGAGTGTAGTGTTTGCACTTTCATTCAATTCATTCTTCAATGGGCTGACCTAAAACTGAGCATACACCACAGTGGGGGCCTCGTCCTCCCCAGAGTTGCACTGTCACTGGCTGAGCAAAATGCCATTTATCTTAGCTTGTCACACCTTGACTCGTAGATCGCTAAACAGTATGACTCGTGGGATGAATGACAGGTGGGAAACACAATAGCATGCCTTTAACTGAGCCAGGAGGAGATTGAGAGTGAGTAGTTAATGCCAAAATACGGATGTATGCGCACCTTAGCCGCTTGGAGTTTGGCAAAAGTGTGCTTTTCAATTATTTTCCACTCTGGAAAGGATTTGCATTAAGCCCAGTACCACTGACAATTTATTATTTTTTGGCAATATAAATACACTCAAAAACTGGAATTATAACATGCGGTAAGTAGAGGCAAGAACCAAGTACGGGTGCTCAACATAATATTTATTGTGGGCAATCTATGAATTGTAGTCAGAATACATATCAGGGGTCAAAGCACTGGCAGGCAGTGTCAAACGAGGGTTAGCTTTATTTGCAAGAACAGGCGAGGGTGCACTAGAACTTCAAAAACAATGATAAATGGCTTCACCGCCAACATTGACACAACAGGATATACTTACACAAACTAATCAAGGACTTAACATGGAACAGGTGAACACAACCGGATAACAAACCAAAGACAGGACAGGCATGGAGAGAAGACTAGGACAAAAATCAAAACAAAACAAATGTGCACCCTGGGAAATACATGGGAAAGGGAAAACCATGACAGGAATGCCATTTGAGGGTAATTTTAAATATCTAACCATGGTATTAAATAAATAATCAAATAAATCTTCCACATCTCAGTCCCTCTAGTCATCAGTGCTTTCTGGTGATCTCGGCATTGAGCGCATGGAATTCATCACTGCGAAAAAATTTTTTATTTGCTTTATTTGTTTGGCTTGTTTTTGCTGCATACTACCTTATTAATAAAGCACTATTTTATATGCTGCAGTTTTCTCACTATTGTCTTCCTCATGTTGTCTCAGGGAGGTTGTTCTTGCCACTGTCACCTCTGGCTTGCTCATTAGGGATCTAATTCTACATCCAGAATCCTGTAAAAGTGCTTTGTGACTATGGCTGTTGTTAAAAGTGCTATGGTAATAAAATAATCCTTATCACCTGATTTTTTTTACTCTTAAAAATGACTCATGCCCAAAGATCTGTACTCAAGAAAAACCTGGCAATCTTGGAGGTGTGAACTACGCACAGTTTCATTTCAATAATTCAAAAGTGCCGCCAAGAAAATCAAGTAACTTCTCGGCACAAATTTCAATACTATCTCTGTGTCTAATTGTTGTGATCTTTTAAACCTAAATGGCTGACTCTGACTCTAGTCCACATAGCACTATGACACAATGTGACATATGAATTATGATTTTGGCTTTTTAATGTAACTTCAGTAGAAACACTGTGAAAGAAGAAGTTGTGTTTGTGCAGGTGGAAGAGAAACACTGTGTGTGTGTGTGGGAGACCTGGGAAACAATGCTTCATTGATACTGCGGAAAAACAGCGATGCCTTAGCCAACGGTTCATTTAACATAGCTCTTCACTCCCCACCCGGCTGAGGAGTTGCTCACACCAGCCAAGCCCCATGATTACAAGCTGCGTAATAAACCAGTTGTAGTGACCCATGCCTGTATTACTTCCATTGACATTTAGCAGCCCTGTAGTCACAGCAAACTCTGCAGGAATGAAAATTTGGCACGTCTGTAGGTGGCCATGCCAGTTCAACTCCGCATAATGGACGGATAAGAGTTGGCGAGGCTGCACCCGTGCCAATTTCAGAGTTTATTACGGATAGTTGATCTAAATTAGAGCATTTACTGACAGAAATTGAATTGCTTATAGAGTTCCGGCTAAGCTGCTCACACTACAGGCACAGTCCAGCTGCGGCATAGTTACCGTCTTGCTTCTGAGCCATTCTGGCACGGTAGTATAGACCTTCTTTCGATCATCTCTGACAGCTACAGTTTTATTTATGCTTTAACCACCCCCTTTTTTGTTGCTCTGTGCTGGGAAATGTGGTTTCCTAAGGCGGGGAGAGCAGAACGATTATTCAAGGGCCTTAGTGAAGTTAATTTATGGCACATTTGGAAAGTGGGTTTGGGCATGAATATGTAATGCAAAAGTGCACCTGCAACAGAATGCTAATTACCGTGCATACACACACAGTAACATTGCTAGGCTTCCCTTTTGCACCACTAATTGGACTTCAGTCACCACTGCAGTGTTTGGTACTAAAGTTTGGGAATTTAAATGTCACAATGCTCGCCGCTTCTCATATATCCACGGTGCTAAATGCACTTTGTGACACTGAGGATATCTAAAGGTAAATGTCACCAGGTTTATAATACCACCTGGTCAACTCAAGGTCATATTTTGTGTTAAGAGCAAAAATTCAATGTGTGTCGACTGTGCTTTATAACATTTTTTTTTTATTTCCATTTAATCTTCAACTGTTGTTCTGTGAAATTCAACAGGAAATTTTTAAAGCTTTCCATTTGTGTCCTGTATTATTGACTGGTACATTTACAGCACTCCGGAAGGGGTTGAGTGAAGAGTGGCTGAATGACTCAAATGAAAGGGAACATACTAAACATGTTGCTATGGCCTCAGCACTCCTCGCTCCAAGGTTTTGGATGAATCGGGCACCTCCACGGCAGAGAGAATAGTCTCACAGCACACAGTTTTCTCCAGTTACAGCCTGGAGAGCGGAGAAGAGTGTTGAGGTCAGCTCTACTGCTCTCAAGAGTGCCTTATCTTCAGCATGATAAAGATTCCAGCCCATTTTGATTCTCTTATTTCATCATTTAGCCACTTAAACAAAGTGCATCCTCATAAATAAAGCATCACACTGCTCTGATATCACTCAGCAATTTTTGCAGGTGCTCTTTAACTATGACATTGTGTTTACTTTTAGAAACTGTTCTATATTTCTATAAAACCCCACCCAAACAGTTACAACTTAGAAATTAAGACTCTTCTTGAAGCTTATAAGAGACACCAAGTGTTAATATGAATGATGTCGAAAGAAAAAGTACTAATGCTAGCCCCGCTCCAAACCTTGACTTTAACCTTTACATTTTTAAATACATATTGTTACAAATTTGACTCTTCATAACTTTTTTCTTTCTTTCTTTCTTTCTTTCTTTCTTTCTTTTTCTCATTCTACCTACTTCATTACTGACATTTAATCTGAGATGCTTCTCGGCCTGCAGCATTTCCCCCCTGTCTCCCTCTTGGCTTAGTGACTTAGGCTCAATTGATTTTCCCCCAATCGATAGTGCGAAGTTGGAATTAACAGGAAAGTGAGCGCCGTGTCCCGCAGGATCGGAGCAGTCAGTGGGACTGATGGATCTGGATACAGCAGCCGCTATGCACACAAGAGGAAGGTGTATCTGAATTCAATCCATCATCGGACACATACAGCCAATGATCTCTGAAGCAGCTCAAATCGCCAACCAATAATCTCCCTCACAAAATCCCCTGTCTCCTCCTGGCCAATAACACTATATCCCTCACCACTTTCCTGGCCTTCCAACGAGGCTCAGATTGATGGAGGAGCCTGGCAAGGCAGCGTGTTAAGACTATGACACACGTCTCTCTCACCTTGAACTTAATTGACTCTCTCTGAGCTTGCTCTTGGAATTTGCTGACACCCAAGGTTTGTGTCCATCACAAGAGAAAGGGCTGGTGTTGACGAAGAACTGAGTCCTCTTGTGGTATGCCGCAAATGAATTTGGCTGTCATATGTTCACTAAAGGTTACAAAAAAGGTAAGGACAGCTCTGATTGAACCAGGAAGTAAGTGCCAGTTTGATATGTCAAAAAAAACGTAGATAGATTGTGCTCTTGTTGGAGCCGTTTAGACTAAATGTGAGTGTAAAATGGCAAAACGAATGAACATAGTCCACCGAGTTGGGGACCCCATTTGTCTTTGGTAGTTTGCTTGTCAGCTGGCTGACAGTCATAAATGCCCCATGAGCAGCTCTGATAAAACAGACACCGAACTCTTACTCATCTCTCAGTGTCCCTGAGCTCCAGAAGAGAGACATACAGAGAGGAGAAATGGTGAGACAAAGACAGAAAGAAAAACGCCAGACATAGTCCCAAAGAGCAGTGAATGCATTTCTGTCACAGACGTCCCTAATGTTTCATTGTCCCAAACATCATGGGGATTGTCATGTAACCACAGCGAAGTGGACCGTGCGTGTCAGGTAACCAGGGTGATGTGGACCTTGTGTGTCAGGTTGCTGCAGTGATTCGGTCTCGACGTTTCCCCCCCGGCGATGAGCCATCCTTGCAGGGTTCCTCCGGCAACAGACGGTAATCAGTCATGATGCTCTGAAGGCTGCTGGCTCAGGTCAATAATGAACAGGCAGGGAGCTGGGCAGACCCTTGCAATGCAGGTAGGACCCCTCTCAAGCAAGAGCGGGGCTCTTTTCTTTCCCTTACAATCAGTGGATATTTCAGGAGAGAGAAAGCTGGGAATAGGCGTTTGGGGGTGGGTGAGACAGTAAGATTCTCTAATCATGTTTTGTGTGGCTTAAGTGTATGATTACTGTGGTTGAGACAGGAGAGGTATATCATCGAGGATTGTGGTACACTTCGGGAGTGTGGATCATGATGATCCATGTGGTGAGCTGATGCTGATAACCAGTATCCAGTGACTGTTAAATGTTCAGCTTTTCCAACAAAAAACTCTTTCTCCAACACCAGATCTTTCCTCTCACTCCTGTCTCCTGTTATTGAGTGACTCGGTAGGGTGACTGGTGCCATATTGCATTCATTCATCATGATCCTGACAGAGTGTCAGCAGGGTGCTTGTCCTCTGTCTTGCAGGACCAAAATGCAGACTCTCCACTAAAACCCAGGAAATATTATGAGAAGTTTGTATTCCTGAGTGGTTGCACGTGTGGGAGGACAAGAGGAAAAAAACTGATCTCATTACGCTAGCGGGAGCTTCACAGAGGCTAACCATGTGTTAGTTTATCAAAGTTTGAAGAAGTAGATCTTGGAGAAAGTCATAGTCCTATTTCACAGTGTAATTGTAAAGGTGTTTATTTTTGTAAAGCTGCTTTGTGACAGTCCATTGTTAAAAGCACTGTATAAATAAAATTGAATTGAATTGAGTGTTTGTTAAATTGTGAGACACTCAAAGACACAACTCGTAGATAAAGCCACAATTAATCTGGCTAATGCGAATTAGCTATTAATGCATGGCATCGTAATGTAACCCTGCAGTCCAAAACTCCTCCTAGATTGGTTTGTAGGTCAGATTTTTCCATTTACAATATAGGCTCTTTCCAATTTTGTATTAAATGAGGGATTAAACATTGCATATAAGTTTATAAGATCGACAACTTGATTCATGATATGACTGAATCAATATTGACATACATTGTGAAAGGATGTAGCTTATCGGTTATCTTGTTCCCTCTTGTTCATTTTTTCATTTCTGTAGTATTATTTTTTTTATAAAAAATGTATCATTATACATATTTTGTATCATAATTTATTATTTTAACTATATTTTGAATGTTTTTGCCACAGTTTGAACCTATTGTGTCTTGGCACCTTTAAAAGTTTAGCTACATATCCAATGTGCTAAGCTAGTCAGGTGGCTAGTCTCTTAGCTAGCTGACTTAGACAGTGATAAACAAAACTGATGAATATGGTATATTTTGACAGGTTTGGCTAGTATTAAATAAATTAGTAAAAATAAAAAAATATAAATTGAGATTCAGATACTGAAATCCCACAGTGAGAAATGTGAGCTAGTTTGCTAGCAGCTGACTAGCTGACTAGCTGTTTGAGATGGCTAGGAACATGATGGGTTTCTGGCATTTCTTTGAGAGGATAAAGGTACAGAGTCATTCCATTTTTATTAGTTTATTTGGCATTACAAAGCCATTAAGCAAAAAGGCATTAAAAAAGGCAGTAAACATTTTTGACACCATTTTCCCTAGCTTGCCTCTCACCACTGCGGTATTATTAAAGTGCAAAGAAAGCCATCAGTTAGCACCGACTAGCCTTTTCATTCTTAAGTCTTCTCTTACTGAAAAAGAAAATCTACCTTGTGTTCTGTGAGAACTGGAATATTTTAACAACTTTTTTTTTTTTTTTTTTCAAATTGAACTTTGGTGAATGTGCTTGGGAATGTGTTCATCCTTGCACAAATGTGTTGTGTAAAGAATGTCTTGAGTGTGAAACGAGGGTGTTAGCGATGACAAGCTGGAGCAAAATGAGAAACTGTCGCAGGTTGATCAGGTTTGCTCCTTGTCATTTTTGTGTCAAAGTACGACTTGAGAGAGAAATGCTCCTTTTGTAAAGGAGTAAACCAAGTGCAGAAATATTTCACCTTTGTGCTATGCTAGTGTAGATTAAGTGGTAATACATGGCAACTTTTTTTGCCTGTGAACGTTAGCCATGCATGTGTAACAAGCGTCTCGCATGCGATGAAGGGTGTGAGCAGTGGCGGGAGTGTGAGCGCGATGAGAAAATGCCGCTGGATGATCCCGATTGCTCCTTGTCATTCCCACATTTAGCGGCAGACAGTTGGAGCTCAGCGGGAGAGGAGCAGCGTCTCACCTCCTCCACATGCTAAATGTCAGGAAATAAAAGCACTCCAGTGCTCCAACAGATCATCCTCTTATCGCTAACGTGCTGTTGCTTTCAAGTCTGTCTGTCCTCTAAGAGCTCACATGGAAAAATCTAATCTAACTAATATTTATATTACCAGAACAAAGATACAACACATATATAAAGTAACGCAAAATAGGACAGGGATGTTAATACTAATGCAGTATTCATGATATGTTAAAAGTGCACATTAAACTATACTCTTATGCATAACAGGTGCAATAGTTTTAGCTTTTTCTTTCTGGCTTCAGAGTTACTTACAGGGCGTATTGTGACAGCTGTACTGACATTATAAACCCTGCTCAGAGCATTAGTCAGAAATGAGTAAATTAGGTGCAAGGCACAAAGAATCAAGCTAACGATACAAAGACGAATCTGCAACACTCAGGTAATTAAAAGAAAAAAAAGATATTGAAAAAAGCAGCCTTTCAGATGGACCCTTTTAGTCTTCCTAAGTAATTTAATGAGATCCCAGAGGTTGATGGACTCCCAATTTGGCTGCCTCAGAAGGAAATCTTAGGTGTTTAGCTTTACATTATTGGGATACAATAACTATATGTAACATATATACCATATACTCGCACCGGCCACTTTAATAGGAACAAATTTGCATCCGCTGATTCATGTAATTATGAGCCAATCATGTGGTAGCAGCACAATGCATAAACTCATATAGATACTGGGAAAAATGTGATCTCAGTGACTTTGATCGTGGCATGGTTATTGGTACCAGAAGGGCTTTTTCAGAAACAGCCGATCTTCTGGGATTTCCAAAAACAACAGTCTATAGGGTTACACAGAATGGTGCAGAAAACAAAAAAAAACATCAGTGAGCAGCAGTTCTGCACTCAGAAACGAGATGCTGAGGAGAATGCTGACATGAGATGTTGAAGAGAATGGCCAGACTGGCTCCAGCTAACAGGAAGGCTACAGTAACTTAAATAACCACTCTTTACAACCACGACGAGCAGAAAAGTATTTCAGAACATCAAACCTTGAGGTGGATGAGCTTCTGGTGTTGACGTTGCCTCTGTGAAAATCACATTTTTTCTTTGTGAGCATTAACCGAAGACCTGTATCTGCATGATTTTGATGCATTGTACTGCTGCCACACAACTGGCTGACTGGATAATTGCATAAATGAGCAAGTGTACAAATGTTCCTATTAAAGTGGCCAGTAAGTGCATTTAATAATCATTTATGCCTAGAGGGGTTTTAGAGTTTAGGAGTTTATTCTTAGTGTTTTCTCAAAATCTGGCATGCCTAACCATGCATGATGCCAGAAATCAGTTCCTAGAAAAAATGTGTCTAGAAATGTGATAAGGTCTAATCATTAGGCGGCTTTCATTCTTGCCTGATTAATTAATTTTTAATATCTTCATTACATGCTTCATGCTACTGCTGAAATTATAATAATTGTACTTGTAGTCCTGAATGTCATAGGCACATCACTGAGACAGTACAATTCACAATACACATTTAGAAAGATTTGCATGGCAATGCAGTAACTATTTCCGGCCCATAAGTTTTTTTTTTTTGTTTTTTTTTGTTTAAGGTGACACGTAAAAAATAAATAAATAAATAAAATACACATATTATTTAGACACATTATCACACATTATATTGGATCTTAGTAAATCAGGAGCACGCATTAGCCTGAGGCAGCAAGGCTACTGCTGTGCCATGCTTATCAATTTTTATTTTTTTTTCTAAATATGAATTAAAAATTATTTGCTATTCTTATTAAGTCACAAATCTATTTTTTTTTTTACCTTGAACAGTCTTTGGTCACATTATGATCACAGTTTCTTACATTAAGGCTGTTTTTTTCCTTATCATCAGCCATGTGTGTGTCAAGGTTCTGGCATCTTCCGTGCTCGATCTGTGGTGTCTCACAATATTCATTAGTAATTTTACCAGCGTATTTGATTTGTGCTTTGCAAGATTTCTGAATCGACTAATCATTTCATCCCTACTATACTTTGTATTTTTCAGCAGTATCTAATCGGTGTGTTTCGCACAAACTTTGAAGCTTGCCAGTCTAGTGCTGTGTTTTTATCTGCATCGTAAACAGTGTTTTGTGTAGTTTTCATTTTGTGTTTTGTGTTCACACTGGGGCTTTCAGTGGAGTTGCAGCGTACTGTTAATACACTGTGAGTAAAACGACGTGTGGAATGTCAGACACTTTGTGCTCAGCCATCGCAGCCTGGTCTATATAGAAGAAGGGGCGGAGTTAAGGTTTTGCTGAAAACTTGACACACTGGGTGAGATTGGTGATATGAAGTGAAGTGACTTGTGGCCAAGTATGGTGACCCATACTTGGAAATTGTGCTCTGCATTTAACCCATCCAAGTGCACACACACAGTAGTGAACACACACCTGGAGCAGCGGGCAGCCTTTTTTGCTGCGGCGCCCGGGGAGCAGTTGGGGGTTTGGTGCTTTGCTCAAGGGTCTCACCTCAGTCGTGGTATTGAGGGTGGAAGAGAGCGCTGGTCACTCACTCCCCACACCTACAATCCCTGCCGGACCTGAGACTCGAACCCACGACCTTCAGGTTCACCTTCGGGTTACAAGTCCCGAAATAAATTAAAAGCAAGACATTTAAACTAGACTTTTTGGACATTTAAATTGGCATGTGGAGGTTGTCTTATTTGTTAGTGTTAGTGTTTGACGCATTACTACTCTACAGAAAAGGTACTAAATAGTCAAGTGTATAGTATGTAGTATATAGTGCATAGTTACACCATTAGAGATGGCGTTAGTGTTTATTTTCCCCAAGCACAACCTTAATCTAGTGGCTAATTTCATTAGCTATACTTTGAAGGCCACTAAACATTTTTTTCTTTGCCTTTTTACCAGCTGGTGGTTGTTAAGCAATGTGTTGCCTTTCATGTACTTTTCAGTGTTGATAGGTTTTTAATGAACATTTACAGCAACAGCTGTAGATTTTTTGGCTGCTAGTACCTGACTTAGCTTAAACAGATTCAAAGACTTGTGTTATAACCTCCTGTCTGTCCCCCATTGTGTGCTTTGAACACACTCACAGTCATTGTAGCGACTCGCCGGGGTGTTCAGTCCTTTCATGTGACACAGCAAAAGGTCTGATCGCATCATACTCGCTCGAATAGCAGAAGCGAGTGTGCGAGTGTCTAAATGTCTCACTTTTTGTTTTCAGAAAGCCTAGTTGAAGCCTAGTTAGTGTCAACTCTCTGCTCGTGTGTACGTGTCCAGGCTTTAAGCTCTGTTCTAGCCTGCGCTGTGATGAGCGCAGCTGGCTGGCTCCGGCTCTAATTGCGTTCGGGGAGGATTAATTGGGGCACCAGCTTGGATCCAGCCCACATCCAGGTAATTTAAAGATTTTATCTCCCCCCATTGCCGCTGAGCACACCATGACTCTCAATATTTGTGTAAAATGATTAATCATGCTAATCTGAGTGCCGCACCGGTCCCTTTTCATAGGTTTTAAGAGAACAAGTGCAAAATGGAATAATTCATAAATAGGTCAGCACAACAGAGAGATTAATTTCAGAAGTAGTCACTGTTTAACATGTTTAATACATGTTATACATGTTTAACAGTATATTAAAGGAAAAATCCATCCATATTAATCATTATGATTAACATAATGAACAAGGTTTATTTGATTCTGAAATTCGGAGTTGACTTTTTTGATTTAAACTTCTTTCAGCAAAATACTGGTGTATTTTCACTTTCACGGTTTACGCGCATTGCTTACAAGAGGCTTTTCTTTGTCTCTGCCTAAGGAGAGTGATGCAGCAGCACTTTAGTCTTTTAGTCTGTCTAGCTCTCTCATCTGTACACTCCACTCCAACTATCATGTTAATACCGCCATCAACATCATTGTTAGATCTGAGTGGATCTTTTCCTTTAAAGCTGAAATGGACAAGCTTGTTTGATAGAATTCTTTTTTTTTAATATGCCATAACAAAGAACAAAAAAAAAACTGTACTATATCCGTACTTCCATTTCCAAGAGCAAAATGTGCGTAAACAACCAAATCATTCACATTACAGCTTTATAAGAAAATAGAAATGCTAATACAGCCTTTGATATCCTGCTTTTTTGGTTTGACCTAGGTTATCCATCCCACCCCAATCCTATCTTGGTGTGTTCCCGTTCAGCTTGAGCTCCTCAGTTATTCCCTCCCTGCGGCGTATCCTCCACTGACCTGCTTACGTCGTGCATTACTGTATTCTTTCTCCAGCGATCCAGAGTGATGGATCTTATGGGCGGAGGTGGTCAATAACCCGTCCAGCCATATAATCAGCAGTAGCGGGGCAGGGTGTGACGTATACAGTGAAGACCTCTGCGGCCACGGCGTCCCTTTCTTGTGTTTAGCAAATGACTTTGAGCTGGCTGTCTCTGCGGCAGAAATCTCAATCGGAGAAGGTGCTCTGAGAGGACTTTTAATTGTGCCGGCACTAAAGGATGAAATTGAGCAGGAATGAAGTGCTTTTGGTGCATCGATTTCTTCTCCCCAGCTCTGAGCGTGGGAGTGTGTGTTGTGTGTGTGTGTGTTGGGTGGGTGGGAGTGTGCGTGCATGGGGGCGAGATAGATAAAGAACGTGACGGCTGTATTCCACTAAATCACCCCGGCAATATGCGAATGTGAATAAGATGCCTGTGGAGTTTAAACGGAAAGCTTTTTTTAAAAAAAGGGAGAAAAAAAAAAAACAACAGCCTTTAAGTGGTATTTTGCTGTTCAGAAAACAACTGAATGTCCAAAGAGATTGTAAAAATCTATATTTCATTATTGTGCATTCTGTTCTAACAGCACTTATTTTAAATGGCTGTGCATTCCAGCAATTTTCTGTATATAAAATTCAAGCACAAGCGGCATATCAAAGCCTTATTCAAATAACAATTCCGGAAATATAATAGCTATAAAAACAGGCCTCTTTGTGCCAAATCGGATGCTTCTTTATTGCAAAACTAAATTGACTTGCACCACCATCTGTGAACGACTGTGGTGATTGGTCTTTATAAATGGGTGTTCCTATGGTGACAGGTGTATGATTGACGTGTGGTGATGAACCTGGCAACTCGATGGCTTTGCAGCCCTAAGGTTACCATAGCAATGAAAGATGTCTCATCCACTTTCCTATGATGATGGAGAGGCGGAGAATGAAGGAGTCTCCCATTTGGGTTCTTGGGTTCTTGGCAGCCGTGAGCCGTTTCTCGTTTCACGTTTGGGGACAACCATCTGTCTCCAGCCTCCTCAGTTCTCACATTCCTGTATTTCTCGCACCTCATACACAATTCATTAAAAAAAAAAAGTTACAAAACCGCATTCCCAGCTTGCTTCACAATGTTGTATCAGGACTTCTGACCTTCATCTCATCAGGTCCATGTTCTCACCGGTCCTTCAGGAGTTATCTGTTGGAATGAACAAGTTGTACAACCTCTGCTACAGACACACACACAATGCAGAGTGGTGTTAAAGTTGACCGCCACTTCTTAAAATCACCAGCAAACCTGTGGTATGTCATAATCTCAAAGAAATGGAGGTAGCAGAAGACTGAGGACTCTGGATGGAGAGGGGAAGCAGTAGTGAAGGGCCACTGCGGACGGATTGTCTTTAGCTGAATGCCAAGTATGCAGGCAGGCCAGGCTTTCAGCTACAAAAAAGCCCCGGATGCATTGCTATGCAGACCCCGTTCCCTTTCAAAGCACAGAGAATCCACAGCCGAGAGTAATAGAGAGAAAGAGAGAGAGATAGAGGGAGAGAAGGAAGTACGGACTGCACTGCGCTTCGTGAACAACATGCTGCCGTTTGTTTTGATTAAAACTGACGCCCCAAAGCTCAAATCAGTCCTGTTTTCCCCCTCCTCACCATTATATCTCTATGCTGGAGTACTTTTTACAGACTGTTGCATTGCCGCATTAAACATGCTGTTTGTTATTTCAGCCCAGAATGTTCCTGCACCTCAGGGGGTTAGCTTATCTGTCATGCAGTTTAGCTCTTGGGTAATAAACATAAAAGCAAGAGATATTTCATATTTAATACGTTTACCTAAAGGAGGATGCTTTCACTGTCTAGAAAACATAATAATGCTTAACAGTATGAACCAGTATACAGTGCAATTAATCTAGAAGTGTATTGAGGTAGCATGTTTTTGGTCAAGGAAACAGGATTAAGCCTGAATGACTTTGTTCTGATTAATCGCAGCACTATAATAATGGCCATTACTTAACCTTAATATTTAGTGATTAGTTTACGGCTATAAAAATGACAATTTGAAGTGGTTGTTCTGTTTCGTAGTGGCGTTTGATGTTAGCACATTTGACTAGCACCACAAACTCTGAACAGATGAGACATCAGTTTTGAAACTGAAGTGGAGAATCAACACACTTCTCTGTTTTTTCATCAACTTTTTTTTAAACAAGCCAGATCATCAGTTGACTAATCTGACCAGAGAAATAAATTCTGTAAAGATTTTTCTATTCCAAGTGAGCTGCCTTAAAATGTAAATAATTTACGTAAATGCATGAGGGTCTGTTACAGAATCCATGAATTGCTCTTGTTTTTAAAAACTGGAGCCAATCATTTTCCATATGTTGATCGGTTCTGCTACAGTAATTTTCGAATTGTCGGTTTGATCCCTGAAATACTTTGCTTGGTCTGCATCCAGTCCACAGTCCACCAGTGGACCATTGGTGATTGACCTCTGTGGGATACACTGGTCAGAGTTTATCACAACAGTTAACCCCTTGGATAAACTGGCAAGTCCAGACCTCACTCCCGTTCATTTCCTATTCATTTGACAGTAGCTACTAAATAATTCATAATAGGGCTTTAAGGGGTTAAACAGCTGGAATAATGCAGTTGCATGCACTTTGGGCATCATATCCATAGGTAACCACAAGGTGAGGGACATTTCCCTTCCACTTTCCTAGAAATGTAATTCAGTAACCCCATACTTTTTCCCCAAAGTAAATATTAGGACAGTAGAGCGGAAATTTATAAATTATGTAGCAGTTAGAACCTAACCACAATCCATCTCTGTCAGTGGACAATTTGTGGTGACCAGCTAAAGGTTCTCCATATGCCCAACTGGCTCTGAAGCTATAAGCAAACCTATCTAGACATTTTTACTCATTTCAAAATTTACATTTTCTTGTTCAATTGGCAGATTATTTTGTTACCTTCTAGAAATAAATGCTTAAAATTAGCAAAATTATCTGCCAATAAGACAAGACTATTTCAAGCTTGGAATTAGTACAACTGTCTAGAAATAGGTTTTAATAATCTTATATTTGGTTTGTTGTAACCTTGTAATAGGAAATGCTAGATAAAACTGACTATATTGAAGATATTATCACTTGCTAAGATATCTTTTTTTTTTTGCAGTGTGGTGTTTTAACACAAATTATAGTAATTGGCAAGTGACCATTCAAAACTATCCCAAAAAACAACTCACAGCTAGGAGCATTAGTAGATTAATTCACTGAGGTACATCATAATACATTCATAATACACATGTTGTGAATCGGATCTGGATGGACATATTAGAAGAGACCACTTTACATGACTACATGTATAACGCCCAGCCACTAGTCCAGTAACCTGCAAATCCCAATTTTCTGGGAAAACTGCACACCTTGCAACACTGGTAGCAATACTAGTAGTAGCAGTAGTTGTCGTATTATGGCCCTAATTACACATGTTGCCCATGATTTGAATTTTCTGTATCTCGTGAGAGAAGACAGCTCTGTTACTATAGCAGCTATTGCAACATAAATGTTTCACAAGGGAGCTTTCCATGGTATAATAGACAACATAAGAATAATGTAGCATAAAATCAACAGTAAAACCCAACAGCACAAAACAGTTTCAGACGGTAGAATAAAGATAAAAAAGTATAAAATAAGCCGATACTCTTGGACGGGACTGCTGCTCTGCCTTTTTAAATCAATGACCATGCCAGTAAAGAATGTGGCTTATAGTATAAGTAGTGCGCGATGAGACCAAAACCTAAACATATTATAATTAATGTTTAAAATTTTATCACTTTCACTGCTATTTCAGAAATTGTGGATGACATGGCCTTTACGGTAATAAATAATGCGATCTGCACAACTGATAAACAGAAATATGGTAATGGAAAATAGATAAAAAGTTAGGGAAAAAGATTCAATAGCACACTAATGGGTTCTTTGGTTTGTCTCTGTGGGAATACCCTTAAGGGTTCTGTTTATATCAATACAATATTGGGTTTCTCTTTCAGAAATGGTTTCAAATAGTAGAACACCTTTAGAAAGCTACAACCATTAACCGTCTAAACAATCCCAGACAAATCGTACTAGCTGAAAAGGAAAGGAACACTAGATCCAGAGAAGATCTCTGTACATCTGTCTGAGTGCCAGTGTTTATCTTAACCAAGATAATTCTCTCTCTTTCTCATCAAGGCTCTGAGTTTCTTCAGTCTTATCTTGACCATTGTTTTTGCTTAGACAAACTTTACCTGTCACTGACCAGACAAAAGTGACCGTATTCTCTCAGAATGAGGTACCGATACCAGCAGGTATCACAGCTGCAGTAACTCAAGTCACGGCAGAACAAGTCTTCGGTATGCAAACACTGATAACAGCTGCTCCATTTGTGGTGGGAGTAGAGTACACTTCTCTGGGGTTATGGTGGGAATCTTAACAAGCAAGGACTCACAGAGCAGTCTTCAGCCTACGTTGCATTCTCAAGTGCTACAACACTCAACAAATACTTGACCATGCGGGCAGATTGGCTGTTTGGCCACTTGGCCACAGATGAGTAAGAGACCAGAAAGCAGTCAGTTTGCATCCTTGAAGACGCTGACCACAAGGGTTGAATAACACAGCTAAGGTTTTGAAATTGAATTGTAATGAGCATTGACAGGAGCAGAGGTAGACTCTTAGAAAAAGGGCTTCTCAAGTGTTCTTTGGATGATTAAAGGTTCTACTTTTCTAATATGGAAACTGGCTGTGGTAGGGTTCTACATATAACCTTAAAGGCCAGTATTTTTACTTGCTTTTAAATATGCATACTCAAGGTGGTTGCTGCATTCATCTGATAATCCAGTTGTGCAAGCCCACAAAATGCATATTGTGCACATGGTCAGTACCAATAGTGTGATGGTGCCTTTATGTCATCAGTGTATCTCATTGGTAGGATGAGAAAACATATTCTATACCCTCTATGTATGGCACCGTCACTGCTACCATGGTTTCTACCATTTGCATGTTGTATGTTATCATGGCCTCCTCAATTCTTGCCATCTTCACTGATACTGTCCCACTGGGACATGTTGATCCTTTTAAAGGACCAAATCCTGAACTATAGCTATTCACATTTTAGCAATTACATAGCCAGCCATTCTGAGATGTTGCTGTGGACTGGTATTCAGATACAGCCTACAACTGTGGACAAGCTCTGGTGGTGTCTCCTAAAAACATTTGTGGCTGTTGTCATGGTTAATTTTATCAGCTGTGTCTCAAATACATACCATGACCTTAAAATTACACTCCCATCAAACACCCAAGAGGATTCTTTGGTTTATTCCTCTGGAGAAACCCTTGAAGGTTCTAGGTAGGGTTCTAGGTAGGGTTTCAAGTCCCAAGTAGCATCCCTTTCAATATATTAATCATGTTAACCATCCAAAGAACCTTTGAGAAACCGTAAAGACTCTACCCTGCAATGGACTGGGTTTTTAGGGTATTTTCTTGCCTTTTTGCAAAAGTCGCTGGGGAAGGCACCAGATCTATCAAGATCCTGACCAGGATAAAGTGCTTACTGAAGATCTAGAAGAATAGTGCTGTATGTCAAAAATTGTCTAGAGTAGTGCATTACAATTCAATTTGGAGCTAAGGTTTGTTTAGTTTGTTGCTGGTATTATGATATATTGTGTCCATCGATTACATTGGTGTTGCACCATGTGGATGCATAGCCTTCATTTCTGCAAAAATTAAGAAACCAAATAAAAAGCAGCATATGTGTAGCAGCCGTCTTGTGTATGCGCAGATGAAATCAAATATAATGCTGACACTAATCTCTGCACTGGGGAATATTTCTATTGCCACTGTGGAAGCCTGGGACAAAGTCTTCCAAGTGCTTTAATCCAAATTTTTGCCCAACCTGTCAATTTTCACAGCCACTATGATGAACGTCGTGCATTTTCCAACGTGCCATTTATAGTGAAACATAAAATATACTCAGACATCTATTTTCTGGATTACAGCTAAATCACTTCGAGCGGTACATTTTCAATGAGAGCTTTCTCTCAAGTCTAGCCTTGCTCTAATCTGTCTCCATCTATATTCATCCGTACTTCAATTGCTTCCCGTGTTTTATCTTCCCTCTGCCGTGTGTCTCTCATGTAGGCTGCTTTGAGAGGTGTGCCCGGATGGAGGGATGAGTCAGAGAGGTGAGACAGAGTCAAGGCTGTTAGCTGTCCAATTTTACGCGTGGCTACTCTTCCCTCATTTTGCGTTTCTCATCACGCGTTTTCTAAAATGCTCCATCAGATGCACATTTGAGGTGAGACAGAAGAGAATGAGATGTCAGAACTGAAGTGCCACACTGGCTTCATTTAGAAAACCAAATCGTCATTTGGTATGGTTTTGTAGAAAAATCCACCCTGAATGACTTTCAGTTTTATAATTAACATTTGATCTTCAGTGGCGTCCAGTATTTATTTGGTAAAGAAATTCTGAGTTAATTGTTTTAGTTTAAACTTATTTCATTGTTATGCTGGTCTGTTTTCACTTTGCTTAACCGTTTCCTACATCACCCACAATGCCAGTCGACTCCCTGTTGATAGTAGTGCCAATGGGAATTCATCTCTACCTAAAGAGAACGATGCAGCAGCGCTTTAGTCCTTTAGTCTGTCCAGCTCTCTGACCTCTTCATCTGTACACTCTGCTCAGACAGATCAAGCTCCAAAGCTTCAACTTTCATGCTAATAATTCATGCAACACCATCGTTCTAGTCATCTCGTAGATCAGTAACTAGCCAAGCCAAGTCTCTGGCACAACTGCATCATACTGTAAAGCCGCATTACTTTCTGGAACTCTGAGTTCAGTTTTTGCGCCAACGTCTCCACTGCTTCTGTGTTGAATTTTTCATTGAACGTCACTGGAAAATGGGGAATGAGTAAAGTAGCTCTTGCTATTTTATTTTTGAGAACTAGAACCTGGCTGTTATCCTTTTGAGATTGTTGAAATGTTTTATTTTTCTTTGTTAAATGACATAGTGACTGCGCTAGCGATGTCCTTCTCAGAACAGCACACAAAGACTTCTCAAATAAATAACGTAAATACAGCACCAACAAATTAGCATCAGAATCTCTAAACACATCATTTCAAGATAAACATTTTAAATGTGCTTCAGTGTGGATGTTTCCTTTAATGAGAAGGAGAAACCTGTTCATTTGTCACTTTATACAGAAACGCCTAAAGCATTTGACCCTGCTTCTCAGTTTGCACACCAAATACAAACTGTTTTAGTACAGTTCACCTCAGAGTGTTTAGCTGTTATTTAGGAAAAGCAGAATGAGATGCTGCACAACTTGACCTTTTTGGAAATGTCGTATTGGTAGTAAGACCTCTCGTACATGCGTATGATCATCGGCTACATGACCTCACGTCCTTCCACAGTCTAAACTCTGCGATGTAACATAAACTCGTGTTTACGTTTGGAATCAAACACATCCTGCAGTCGAGGGTCTGCTAGTGCGTGTTTGACCTCGGGTCAGTGCAGTAATGGAGGAATTAAATTACCCATTAGAAGCCCAATGTGAGCAGGCTCTTGCTTTGGTCCTGTATGACTTACACACACACACACACACACACACACACGCACACACACACACACACACAGAGCTCTGTGTCTCTATGAAGCCCTATGTCACATTTTGCCTGTAGTGTTGAATGAGGGCATTGTTAAAGCGCCGGTGCCTCTCTTGACCCCTTCTGGCCCATTTCTGGGGTTCACACACACTTGTCAATCCTTGTCTCCAACACCATCACTCTTGATGCACACCAGAAACCGCTGAGTTTATTGGAAACACACGTGCACGCACGCACACACACACACGCACACGCACACCACACTTGCAATTACATCTGTACAGCCTCCGAGCCCATCCCCTTTTAAATGGGAGTGGAGGGTCGGGGGTGGTGAAGGTTACTGGAAGTGATCACTCAATTATTATTTTTTTTATCCAGGACCTACCTTTTATACCTCTTATTTCATTTTTCATCTGATTATCTCTCCAATTTCCGCACCACTCTAGAGCAACTTGATGAAATTTCAAGAGCTCTTTGGATAACCTGGCTTGAAATTGTTGGATTTTTTTTTCCCAATGATCTCTTGATAACTAGAAAGGAAAAAAAAAAATCATCACTCAGGCTTCACTTCCTGCTATCTGCTGTCGGCTGCTAGCAGAACAGGAATTTGTCGAGTCTGTATATCCCTTTCTCTCAGTCTATGAAAAGCTCTTTGTCTGTGTTGTGGCTCAAACATGCATTGTGCTCGAACATACCAGGGACGCTGACCTCGATAGGTGGAATCATGTCCTTGACTGCATATATTTCTGATTATGCACAGCTCACGGGTGACTGGAATCTCTTTGTAATTTATAGAGGGTCGGAAGGGGACTGGCTGATTGAAAATGCAGGCCATGTTCACATCGCTAAGGAGGGTTTTTTTTGCGCCTGAAACCATCAGACGTCACATGCACAATTTTCTCCTCCGCTGCGTTTTGGATGTAACTGCAAGGCAGGGAGTGAGAGGAGACACACTTCATAGAGAGAGGAGTGTCGTTATGATAATGCCGGGCTCCTGTACACACACACACACACCACTATGAAGGTGAGGGGAAATAATTTAGCTGATAT
Organism: Pangasius djambal; assembly: GCA_022985145.1. Classification (NCBI taxonomy): domain Eukaryota; kingdom Metazoa; phylum Chordata; class Actinopteri; order Siluriformes; family Pangasiidae; genus Pangasius; species Pangasius djambal. Next base: position 2,814,363 of record CM041002.1, on the reverse strand, counting down.
TTCACACATGAATTACTGGTCATTCAAAAATAGCTTCACATATCAAGGTGCAGTTTACATACACACACACATGTTAAGAGGTGTCGTTGCTTGGCTGCCTCATCGATCGTCTAAATCACTCAGCACTCCAGGGTGCAAACGCTCCAATTTGTGTGTGTGTGTGTGTGTGTGTGTGTGTGTGGTTTGGGACAGTATGGTTTCTCCGTCCCTGCTATAGATTTGCGCTGTCATCCAAATAAATTTTTTGACTTCCTCATTGCTCCATTTATTAATTAATTCATTCATTCATTCCCTTGTTCATATACTTATTGTATATATCTCTATCCTTGCCTTTTTTCCTTTCTCACTTCCTTCCTTTTTTTCTAAATTCCCTAATGGGGCTAATTAGAGCAGGAGATACGGCAGAAGTTTTGTAAGAAAGTGAAAGAGACATCCAACTCCAAATCTGAATACATTATCGTCAAATTTTCCCCAAGCTTAGGCAGCCAGCATCTGCTTAATTGAACCCTGTAACATTTAACACTGGTATAATTTGACCACTTTGTGTAGCCTCACGCTCAGGCTCTGCCTCTCCCACCCACCCACACGCACACACACGCACACACACAAACATGAAAAAGGCATACACACACATTCTGTACGCGCTCTGACATGTACACAATCGGTTCAACTCCATTTTTAGAGTTATTTTCTGCTTTATTGGTTTCTGACACTGTTATCTGTCCCACTATTTTGCACTCACACTTTGTAGAGAGATTATGGATAGGTAACATTCTCATTTTCTCCCTTCAAATGAGACGGAGAATGAGAATGACTCTGGATGATGTGGTTCAAAGAGTTTTAATTGAAATTCACACCGAGTCAATTCAACAATGAGGGGGTTTTATGACTTTGCCGTTACTCTTTCGTAAGCGCCCTCTCACATGCGGTATGATAAAAGTCGTAATCTAAACGAAAATAACTGTGTCATCACTTAGACGAAATATTGTGTCCCCAGACAAAACATGTGGCTTTTCTTTCAGTATTTAATAACAGTGCCAATCTTGTCAGTTAAGGATTCCATCAGTGTTCCTTTCAATTTGATCTTCTCTTCCACTGACTGAGTGACAATTCAGCAAGAGTTTGTGGCCTATTTCGGTGTTCCAAATAATTCCACACGTTATATGAAATCGAGTTGTCCCAGTGTTCCATCATGCCCGTCATGCAAGTCGTACACAGGGCATTTTTCTCCTTCAACAACCAGTAAAAAGTAAAAACCATGTTTTTTTTTTTTTGGGATGTGCATTTAAAAAAAAAAAAAAGTTTCACGGTGATGCAATGCACCTTAATTCACCCTGAATCTTACTGCCTCCTGAACTACGCACATTGGCTTTTACCAGTCTAATGAGCTTTCATGGATGACCTACGACTGTTAAAATTGTACAAATAAAGTGTAATGTAAAGCCAGTATATGACTCTCCTGCTAGCACAACATGCACTCAAACCGAGCCAAGACAAATAAATACGCTAACCAAATGTGTATGATATCTTTTATGTAGGATATAAAGATGTTCCACCTCACACACTTTCTGAGAAAAGGGTAATGACGAATGGCCGAGTCACTCCCTATAATTTATATCCTTGTTTGTGTCTAACTTGCCATACTTTATTACATTATATTTGCTACCATTTTTTTTAGCCTAGTCAATTAGGTTCCCAGGCAACCAATACATAAGAGTGGGCAGTACATTAAAGCTTTCTCTTTCCAGGAAGTCTAGTTAATTACTTTATGATTTGTCCCCTCCTGCAGTGTTGGGTTCTGCTTGGGCGTGAAGTACAAATGTAACCTCAGCCTAACGATTTGGATATATTCAAATTGAGTAATTTGTTGTCTGGGTAGCTTATGTACATGAACTAGAGGTGTAAGTACATTCACTAGAGGAGTTTTAGTATTATTGTTGTTGTTCACACAGCCACAGCAGATCATTGGTCCGCATATTTGATTTGGCACGGTTTTCTACTCTGGATGCTCTTCTTAACGCAACCCTCCAAAATTGTATCTGGGCTTGTCACCAGCTCTGGAAGTGTACTGTCGTGTGCGATTCCCTGGCCGGGAGTCGAACCAGGGGCGCTGTGGTGACGCAAAGATCAGACCATGCCATCTATTGTCAGCTATCCATTCTGGGTGCCATTATTTAAGTGCTCCAGGGAACAGCTCATGTTGGACGTTTGGGGGACAAAGTTAGGGAGGCCAGATTAAGATGGTTTGGACATGTTCAGAGGAGGGAGAGTGAGTATATTGGTAGGAGAATGTTGGACATGGAGCTGCCAGGCAGGAGGCAAAGAGGAAGGCCAAAGAGGAGGTATATGGAGGTAATAAATGAGGATATGAAGCTAGTGGGTGCAAGTG
>CM041002.1:2756492-2811874 GCA_022985145.1 Pangasius djambal | reverse complement strand
GATAGGTGGAGAGTGATGATTCGCTGTGGCGACCCCTGAAGGGAAAAGCCAAAAGAAGAAGAAGAAGAAGAAGTGTGCTACAGTGTAGAAATTCTCAATCCACTAATCAAAGATTGCTTGCAGTACAGTTTTCAAGCACCTAAATGACTCCACTAATCTCATGTCCTTCTCTCTTTTTTTCTTTTAAGACTAAGACCGACCTTAGCCACATAACAGCCATGGCCAGTCTTAAGTGCTTTGCACACTTGCCCTAATTATTGATTTTTTGAACAGCGAGTGCATGTGTGTATGTGTGAATGGCGCATAGTCATCCCCATACATTACATCCTCTGTCACCCTGGTCCCCATTTCCATACATTAGAAGCAGTGTAATGTGACATGGAAGTCAAGCAGGATGTATGGAGCTGCGATGGAGGCAAGGCGGGCGTGACGGAGGAACAGGGTCATGCATTCAAATGCGTTCAGCTAGCAAGAGTAGCACCGCATTTCCTGGTCATTGTTGCAAACTGAGAACACATACCCCTTTACAAGGTTAAATAAAGGAAATGAAGGAATGAATGACCTGTTGTACATATAACCCATTGCTACGCTTAACCCTAGCCAACCATTTCCTGTAACACATACATGACACAAAAGGGCCTGCCCTGGTCTGCAAGCTTGGCTTTGTTTAAACCAGAGGTATGTAATTAACTCCATGCAGAGTTCAACTTCCATTTAACCCTTAGAAGCAGAGACGTAACTTATGCGGGGACGCTGGGGGTGCATGTCTCCAACAAGAAGCACGGACGTAACTTATGCTGGGACGCTGGGGACACATGTCTCCAACAAGAAGCAAGGACGTAACTTATTCTAGGACGCTGGGGACACATGTCTCCAGCACCTTGTTAAAAATCCGGGCTTTGAGAGTGTAGTTCATTAAAATGATTTATATATGCTTGTGTCATAAGCTGATCCAAATGCTTTCTAAAAAAAATCACTTAATATACATCCATAATATATTTTTTAGCAGCTGGGTCCCTAGTTCAATCCCGAGCTCGGATTACTGTCTGTGTGGAGTTCTCCGGCTCTGGCTTCCTCCCACCTCCTAAAAACATGCCAGTAGATGGACTAGCTGTGCTACATTGGCCCTAAGTTGTATTCCTGCCTCGCACCCAGTGTTCCTGTGATAGGCTCCATATTCATCACAACCCTGACACCAGGATAAGGCAGTTACTGAAGCTGAATGAATGAATGAATTTATTCATTAAAAAATGACATATGCAAATATAAAGTGAGGCGTTGACTGTGTCTGTCATTATAATGTCCAGTTTATCAATCTGTGGGATCACTTTTGTTAGTCTACTTCCCTTTTCCTCCTAACAGCTCCCAGAAGCCGAAGGTGATGTACTTATACTGTAGATGATGTAAACCATATCACTATCATTTTAAAAGACTTCAAAAGCATTCATCATTCTGTGATTGTGGGTAGTTTTTAAAAAGCTGGTATGGGTTTACACATTGGAAGTGTATGTAAAATGCTTCAGAAATGCATTTTTTGGCCTGCCCTTGTTTCAAGTGGTAAATGCAAAAAAAAAAAAAAGTAGACTCCGTACAATGCCCTGCCCACTTCTGTCTCTCACTCCTATTTTTATAATTCCTCTGCCGTTATAGAAACGATTGGAGAAATTATCTAAAAAAAAAATTCCAATCAATCCCATATTTGTGTTTAGAATTCAAACAGATAATGATATGGTTAGCTGTTTGGAGTTTTCCATATCAGATCTGTTCTTCGGCCGTTCCCGCCCTCCCGTGCTGCGGAACTACAGGCGGCCATTTTGGCACGAGGCAGTTTTCACTAATCGGGTCACGGCCTGTTTGATGAGGAAGACAACGCTCCAGTTCCAGTGGCGTTCCCAGCACATTTTACGCCTGTCGGCATGCATACTGCTAAATGTTGATGTGACAGGCTGCGTGGTGACCTGTGTGTGTGTGTGTGTGTGTTGGTCCACGCCCAGGACACAGCCTTTCACCCAGAATTAACACAATGTGCTCACATGAATGCCGTGCTCATATCAGCTTGCGTTAGCATCTGAGCTAAACAGCAGCAGTCCACAGAGGCATTAGCGAGAAAAGAGACCATAAATAATTCAGTTGTCTGATCAGTCCATTTTTAAGATACTTAGAACAGATGAGTGGAGAGGTGTTAACTACACACTGGAGGATTTACTGTCTGAATGTGTGTGTGTGTGTGTGTTCCAGAATTCACACTCGGATGAGATTGAGATCGCCTAATTGTGGTTCTGGTCGTTTGAATTGCTACAATAAGTTTGCTGGCCAGAATCTCAGTCCCTTATCACCTGGCAAGCTTAGTGATAGTCGACCATTTTTGGGAAGCTATTATGCTTGATAGTGGAGCTTTGGCAGTCAGAGGCTTCTTAATTGAAAATGTGATTAATGTTGCAACACTGAGACTGGAGTGAGATGTTGCTGCTCCCTGTAGTGTGAAAAGTGCAACAATTTGTAGATTGTGTCATGTTTGTGTAGCTTGTGTTTCCGAGCTGGATTTAGCAAATATATGATTTATTTTTCCCCCAATATTATTTTTACAACAGTAATTGTAGTAAGAGTTTTGACCTGAGTTTTGATGATCTAAAATTTAATTTTATTTTTTTAAATTTAGTTTGTGGACAACAAGCTCAAACCTGCTCTGAAGCAGACTTGTAAACATGCTGTGATCTCACATTCTAAATCTTTACATGTATCATTTTTATTTTTGTTAATTCTTAATTTTATTAAACGTAGTAACTTGTTGCTATGTATGGAATAAAATGATGGAGCACTGTATACACTGCCAAAAAAAAAATAAATAAATAAAAAATTAGGAAGTGAAAATATTTTGAAAATAGTTAAATGTATTTAATATTTCCTAATATAGGATTACAGTAAACCAATATTATTAAAACTAATATTTAGACATTTTTACTTTCTTTAATTTACTTTCATGCTTCAAATTTTCTTATTGGATAATTTTGCTTTTTTTTTTTTTTTTTAAAGAAATGCTTAAAATGTGACTATATTCAAAATATTTCTACTTGATAAGATGTCAATCACCCTGAAGTTGATTATTTTCCTCTATGGATGTTTTATTCCTCTTATACCACAGCAAATTCCCAACATTTTATTAATCAACAAATGCCACATTATACTTTTTTTTTATCCGTTTATAGTTATAAATGGGTAAAATACATTGTGGACTGTTCACAAAACAAGTTCCTGTTTTCACTCCTGGTATATCCCGTGGATATAAACAGTCGTAAATAAACGTAGCTTGTCATGTTACTGAGAAAATGAAAAGCACAAAGCGATCAGTCCCAAAGACTTACATGTGTCTAGAAACAAATTCTTACAGCTTTAACACCAACTGTTATAACCAAATAGCTGACACTGGAGACTCCTTCTAAACATGCTAAACCTTCACAATATCAGCAGTTATGTTTTTACAAACTGGTTATGTCAAGTGTCTGCCGTACAAGTCCCAGTGGACGTTGTTGTAGAAAAAGTAATATATTGTAATAACAATGTTTAATATAAACTTTGTAGCTGGAACTATTGTCAGAGCTGCTATTATAGAAAATGAATCAAAAGCTTCTGACCAATCAGAATCGAGAATTCAACAGTCGAAATCGTGTGCACATTTTACTACAATAATCTTTTAGTGTCCTCTCTTTAGGCCTCCAGATTGTTCTCATTAGCCAATCATTATCTTACTAATTACGGTTTCAAGTCAAGACTTTCCAAACAAGACACGTGTGTACAATTATCTTAGTCTCAATCTAAGAAATCTAAGATTTAGCTTGTTTGGCATGATGACTATTACTAAATCTGGTATGCATCATCTAATTTTGATTTAATTAGATGTTCTGAGGTCTTTCTTAACCATGTTTTTTCCATTAAACCTTTTTGTAAAATGTCTATTCAAATTCTTGAGCATTCTTTTTAACATTACTCTTAATCCTTTGTACATGACTGTAATCCTTTTTTAGAGAAATGGCCAGGTTTAATTAAAATCACTTTCCCTATCAAGTTCCTCTCTCTCGTTCTCGCTCCATAAATTTTAATAACTTTATATTCGGAATACTGAAGTATAACTAGAGCTGAGTAATATGATTATATAATATTGATATTGTGATCTCAATTTTCTGGGTTATTGCAGATATCATTAGGAATTTTTTTATAACAGTTATGGACTCTGATTGGAAACAGCTGATCTGATATTAAAATTTTGCCCTGATTTTTTTTTTTACAGTATTTAGTTTTTTATTTTTCCACATTAATTTTTTTTATTTTATGTTATATGTTTCAAAATTCAACCCAACTGTTTTGTTAGCAAAGCTATATATCATGATACATACAATACAGTATATTAAATATATTAAATGTCTTCACACAGTAGTGGACATAAAAAGCCATACCTTTTTTTTTTTTTTAATTTCACAGGACAATAATTTGTTGTGGCTTGATTTGTTAAAGAAAAAAGTAGGGGATTGGTGGTGGATGTGTATGTATGATTTACTTGCAGAGATGTTACCAATGTATCAATATCAATGTTGTCAATGTTACAACACTGACGTCGATTTTTTTTTCATCATCATACTTTTTATCCATTCATAGATACGTTTAACTAGGAACACATAAAAAAGTTGTGGTAATAAAAAAGAGCTGTAAGAAAGTGAATTCCTGTTATTACTTATGTTACAGCTATAAACAGTTGTTTGCCTAACTTTTTCTTGAAGTTAATAAGACAAACAAATTGCAGCTTGTCACTGGAAAATGCCAGTGTTCTCAATTAGACTTTCTTGTATTGGGTAACTTATAGTTACAGCTTTAGCTTTGAATGTTACAAAGCTTTGACACTGGAGACTCCTTCCATAAATATTAAATAAACATCAGCAATTTCTGACCAATCAAATCCAACATAATGAGAAATTCAAGATGTTTTCACTCGATATTTTTACGCAATTAAAACGTCACCTTTAATTCTATAAACCGCGACCTAAAAACTACAGATAACCATTTTTAAATTGCAAGTTTGGTCAAAACGTTGGTGCTATTACTGTTTTGGCTGAGAACCTTGGCTGAAACATTGTTCTAAATACGACATACAGCATTACATTAATTAATAACTTCAAAACTGTATTAGCGGGACAGAATTTGAGAAAAGCAGACGTCTTTGAATTGAAACAGAAGGCTTGTATAAACCGTTGTATCCGCATGTAGAGTTGTAGTAGTTTAACAGTACTGACTAATGAGTGTGGCTGTGGCGCTGGTCGTCTGTGTAGAAACTCTAGCTTCAACTGTGTGCCTAAAGCAGCCCATTCATCATCCATCATGACTGCAGCTACAACGGATTTCGTCTTTGAATAATAAATCATGAGTGATGTGGGTTTTGGACAGCTGACTAGCTAAAAGAAATGAAGTAAGATGGATGTGTGGATGCCATGTGACCTCTCTTGTGGAGAGTTATATTTTGTTACGCACATTTTGCTAACACCAGTGATTTGGTTAAGATGTTTGCTGCCAGTGAATATTTGGAATATAATGATGTTTCTGAAAGAAAGAATCAAAGACTCAAATGAGCATCTGAGAACAATTAGAAAGAGTAGAAAGAGAAAGAGTTCCTTGCTAATTACAAATGACACAGTGTTGCAAGGTTGCAGAAGTCTTGGCTCATATTTAGCGCTAACCTGAGAGCATGGTTCAGTGTCTGTGCATGTGTGTGTGTGAGTGATAGAGAAAGAGAAGGCATAAGGCTGCTGCAGGCTTTGTGCCTTACAGTAAGCTAGTGCAGGCACACAGCGGCACAACACTCTGCCTCCGCTTAGCTGATGTAACCCAGCGGAAACCCGCACTCTTTCCTTCTCCTTTCCCGCAATCAACTTATGCCTCTGTGTGCCAGACTCGGCTGTAAAATACACTGCTGTCATTATGTCATGCAAATTTTGGCAGGTCTTTATGACGAAATAACAGCACATGTTTTGCTCAACTCTCATTTGTAACTCATAACTAGGAGTATGCCAAACAGCTCAGAGTTTGAGTTTCTCAAGTCATGATTGAGGTGTGCTAGCACAGGCGAAGGCACATACTTGGGGTTTTTGAATGAGAGCTAGTGTCTGAGTGTGTACTAAGTGTACTAACTGGTTTAGGAGCAGAGTTTTGTGTTTGCTGCGTTAGCTTATAGAACATTGTTAAAGTACCTGGGGATGAAATAAGACTTTTCAGATCACTTTTCTGATCTGATTCTTTGAAACTGACCAAACAACCTGCTATTAGCTATATATATATAGTCATTATTTTGCAACAAAAAGTCACTAAAATTACACAGTAATTTGAGTATTAGTAATATGAGTGCTTAGCAGTAATCTAATTACTTAGCTGAAGTTGAGACTTTTTATTTAAAGTGCTTTTCACACTTCCTGCATTTTTAATTCACAGTGTTTTAAGTTGCCAGATACCGTCTGTGTCCAATTTAAGTGAACCTGTACCCACTGTATCCTCAGATTCCTGTTCTCGGCTGACAGAAGTGAAACCCAACATGGTCTTCTGCTGTTGTAGCCATCCACTTCACGTTTCAACATGTTTTGCATTCTGAGATGCTTTTCTGCTCACCATGGTTGGAAAGAGTAGTTATTTGTGTTACCAAAGCCTTCCTGTCTAATTGAACCAGTCTGGTCATTCCTCTGACCTCTATAATCGACAAGGCATTTCCGTTTGCAGAACCTGGATGTTTTTTTGGGTTTTTTTTTGCACCATTCTTTGTAAACTCTAGAAACTGTGGTGTGTGAAAATTCCAGGAGATAAGCAGTTTCTGAAATACTCAAACCAACCTGTCTGGCACCAACAACCATGCTCCCGTTAAAGTAATTGAGATCACATATTTTTCCTTGTTCTGATTTTTGATATGAAAATTATCTGAAGCTCTTGACTTGTATCTGCATGAATTTATGCATTGCGCTGCTTCCTCATAATTGGCTTATTGGAAAATTGCATGAATCGAATATTAATTTACTTGCAGGATTAGCATTTTTTTTTTCATTTGAATTTAGCTTTTTTTGAAATTGCTTAAAAATACTTTAATAAAAAATATGTGCAATATGTAACACCATTATAATGTATACATTTGATACATACTAAACCTCTTTTTGTATTTGAATTAATTTCGCAGAAAGACAGCAATATATTCCCACAGCATTTCACCCACACTTGTATTTAACACTTCCACCTGACACCTACTGCTGTAGTTTATATTACCTGATAAGTGATTGAAATAATTCATGACGCATGGATCACACCAATAAAACTCCTGGGATTTCATTTTAAAGCATCTGTATGAACTCGAATACAAAAGATATTTATTGGTATGCAAACAGTCTGTCTTGTCAGTTGTGAGTTATGTGAATGTCGATCAGGGCTTATATAAATCATAATTCTTACAGTGCTGTTCCAGGAGCTTTGCCTTTTATATTCTAATGAATCTGATTACATGAATGTGAGGGGGCAGGAGGGTGGAGCAGTTATTAGATCAGCATGCACACTGTAGAGATGCAGGAAACATGTTTTTATGCCTTGGTTACAGCTCGTCACAGTGGTCTATGATGACTGTTCAGTATTGTAGGTCTTTAAAAAATGGACTGGCTAGCCCTGTAAATGCTGCACTGATCTCCTGAATCCAGAATAAGCTTAGTGTATCAGGGACTCATGCAGTAGAGATTGAGGTAAAAACTGTATGATGTAATTGGGGGAATCTGTGAAAGAAAAGCTTGAGGCTTCAGTGTGACCTCACTATTATATTCATTGTGATGACTGAACAGAAAAGTGTAACTTACACACTTGTCAAGTGGAGCCCAGGGCTGACTGTTGAAAATAAAGAAATATAGGGTTTAACAGAGAGAGAGATATGAAGGATTTAGCTGAAAAGCAACCTTGGTAGGAATTTTGCTCAGGGTGCCTATTAGTGTCATCATACTTCACAACTTTTAGACTGAAATTTGCTTATTCATTATTACTTGCTAGTTTATTGTCTTACCTGAGGATAAATTCCAAACTAGCAGCTGCAATTTTCCTCTGCTGAACAGCACTAGAGTACTGTTTGCTAAATCACAAGGCTAGTTAGCTAAAGAATGCTAGAAAATTAGTGACAAGCAAGTTAGCTGCGTAAGAAGCAGTTTTAATTTTAACGACATAATGACTTTTGGCAATCTACAAACAAAAGTGTGATTATTAGCTACAAATTAGGCAAATTATTTATAGCATTAAGCATCAGTTGGAGTGACAGATTGGTCCACTGTGGTTCTTAAAACTTTCACGGAACCTTTGTCTGATGGACAGTATAATGGGAGTTGTTGGCCTTAATTATGCAAAATAACGTACCTCAGACTGTCTAAGTCTTTTCAGTATACTGCAGTATGTTGTTGTTCTTTCAGCTGCTCTGGTTAGGGCTCGTCACAGCAGATCGTTGGTCCACATGTTTGATTTGGCACAAATTTTACGCCGGATGTCCTTACTGTTACTTGCTAGTAACTAGCTACCTGCTAGCAACCTTTACTTTACTTTTGATATACTAAGTATACTTAATCAGAATTGCACTACTTTATTTTTGATATACTCAAACGTCTAAGCATACTTGACGAGTATTACACTACTTTACTTTTCATATACTAGCAGTTTAAGTATACTTAATCAGAATTGCACTGCTTTACTTTTGGTATACTCAGATATATAAGTATGGTAACAGAATTATGCTACTTTACATCTGACATACTCAAACATATAAGCATACTTAAGCATGTGAGTAAGCATACTTGCACTGCTTTTCTTCAAAAGTGCCATTAGAATATTACAATATTATAGATATAGAATATATTCTAATATCAACGACTTCCATTTATTTATGAAACCTACAATTTAGAGTATTTGAAAATGCATGTACGTCATGCATGTGTTTTGTTAAATGTTGCTCTGAAATGCTGCCTGCTTTGCGAGCTGCCGTCTGATTGGATCATACGTACGTGTGTGTGTGTGTGTGTGTCGGGTGACTCTGGGGTGGACGCTTTGTTGTTGCTTTACATATCAATGTGCTACTAAGATCAAATTGTGCTCATTAGCAACAAATCGATTTCACAGTTGGAAACAATACTGGAAATGTCTCAATGCTTGGCACAGACTAGAAAACCCGGGGCAACGTGTGGTGTGTTGTTGTGTGGTTGTGTTGTTGTGGTGTGTTTTTGGTTGGTGTGACAAAGATGCTGTAAAATACTAGTGTGTGTGTGTGTGTGTGTGTGTGTGTGTGCTTAATTATTTGAGCTTCAGAAGAATTAATTATTATGAAATGGTCCACTTAGTGTGGCTGAGGGTCTCATTACTCGCGCTGTAATTAAATTCAACCTTTTCATGTTCGGGAAACCTTTGTGAAGTGTCTGAGAAGGAAAAAAACATTCTGCAGTTAGTAAAGAAGTCAAAAAGGCGCTGGATCAGATGTGCAAGTACAGGAGAAAGATAGGCCATCAGAATGCTAATGGGGCTAGAACAGGCTGTTTAGCACCAAGCGCTAATGCTATTGGGAGCAGAGACTCTCACGGCTTTAAATCTGCCTCTTAAACACTTGTCTGACCGGCACTCAGCCTCATACATTTATTAACACTTGCGTATATATGCAGGCATGGACGTCATCAAAGGCATCTTACATATACAGGCCATCTGCCACATCACACACACACACATACACACATACACTCACACAATAACACATCATCATAATGGCTGTCTCAGTGCGTTATGTGAAGTCTAATGGGGCTTTTCAGGGTAAGAGCACCACTGAGCAAGCGGAAATCCTCACCATCACCATTATCATCATCATCATCATCTGGAGTCTTCAGCATTATCACTACTTATTCATTTCCTCAGTGTTTGTGACAATGCCAGTTATTTTCCAGCTCATTCTCTCTACTCTATTACAGCTTGCCCAGAATGCCGAATTAATAAATTGTCCTACGAATATTGGTGTTTCTCAGAATGTGAAGAGCATATATTCAAGGCTTGGTTTATTTATCACACTATATGTGAGGTATATGTGGTGTCAAATGATTAAAAAAGGTTAGCTCCTCAACGGTACAAAATGTGTTATTTAAGAAAATAGGTCAGATAATCCCAGAGTTGATCTCTTGGGCTTTTCATGCGCAAGCGTTTCGAGAGTTTACACAAAACTGAGCCAAAACAACATCCAGTGAACTGCCGTGTTGAGGAGAATGACCAGACTGCATCGAGCTGACAGGAAGGCTACGATAACTGAAACAGACACTCCTTACAACCGTGATGAGCAGAAAAGCATCTCAGAATGCACAACAAATCGAATGCTGAGAACAGATGGGCTAAAACAGCAAAAGAGCATAAACAAACCAACAAACCAACAAACAAAGTAGACCAAAATAGACCAAGTGTATCGTGGTTTTCCATTATTTTAGGGATTGTTTGAAGTAGGATTTGGGTATAATTCAATTACTTAGGTTGAATGCAAATATAATTTTATTATAAAGATATTAACAATCAAATTTATACAAAATACCCAATTCAGAACACACAGGAAAACCATGGCTCTGGCAACCCTGGGTGTCGCAAGGCATGGTGAACCATTTTCAAGTTAGATCACGTATTGTGATATGTAATAAGGTCTCCTCAGGCAGCTGTCAATAAAATATCTGACTACAGACTCAAGTCTCAGCAGTGCCTCAGGCTCAGGAGCAAAAAAGACATGATTGGAATGATCAAGTTCATTCAACCAATCAGAATAAGGAGGCAGAAAGCATCTTTATTTGCCAGTCAGTTCTGCTGTTTTAGGGGCGTGGCTTTAGAAAGAATACTGATCAGAGGGTGTTTGGTTTGGGTTTTGAATTTCAGACCAGCTCTCAAAATCACTGACTGCACTTTTAAACAAATCCTGGAAGAAGCTAGAAGTAAAATCAAGCAACATGCACTATATAATCAACTCCAGAATTATTGGCACCCTTTAACAGAACCTTTTTTTTATAAAATAAAGTTTATACACACATTAAAATTTGAAGCTAGTATTTATCTTTCCTTCAACAAACATACTCTTTTATTATATTTTTTTTATAATAATATTATAATAGTATATAATTTATATCACTTTGCTGGAATTCTCGATTCTGATTGGTCAGAAGGTGCTATAATATTTCTTTAGCAACAACTAATAATAATAACAATAATAATAATGAATAAATACTTAATAAACAGTAATAAATGACTGCTTTTAGCTGCTATAATTCTAGTGACTTGTTTTGCATTTGTTCTACAACACTAGATGTATCTATAAATGGATAAAAATAGTTGTTCTTTAATATATTAATAAAGAAATCTGTGGTATAAGAGGAATAAAACATTTCAGGACATGTTGTTGTTGGAAACCAACAACACCCAATCACTGATTATTTTCCCACAACAGCAGGAAAAAATAGTAATTTATTTTCGCACTTAAATAAATTATTCGCACCCCTAAAAGAAGTTGTATTTAACTGTCATCCAAACAATAAAATGTACCAAGAAATGTCATTAAGAAACGTACTAATGTTTCTTTTTTTCTCCTTGTTCTTCTCCAGGGTATTGTAGGAAGTGGACTTTGGTTTGACCTTTGCTCTGATTGTGCTTGGAAGTTTACACACCTTTAGCCCTGTAGAAGGACACACACAGGTAAGGAGAAAGTTATCCATGTTATCCATATGCTCTCGTTCATCAACAGCAAAGCTCCCGCCCCTTTTCACAGGCTTCCCCGCGTCTCTGTGATGTATTAGCTGTCAGCGGTACTTTATTCCATTTTCACTTTGCTCTCAGAGGTGGTATTGTTCACATTCATTCATATTTATGAATTCAGGAGTAATTATACATTTTATAGAACAGACAGATGGGAAGCATTAGGCTGATATGACAATATGACGTTTTTGGCAATTTTAGGCGATAGGTCCTCATCATCATGTGCAGACTTGCATAGAAGCCTTTACCCCCCCCCACAGTGAGACGTTTCTTGCTTGGTAACCACGACGAAGCGTGTCTTCGCTTGGTAACCACGTACAGTGCGTGTTTTCCTTTTTTTCCCCCTCCATTCAAATGGTTTCGGCGCAGCCATGCAAAGGAGCAGCTGCTCCTGCTTTCTTATTCTGTCTCTTCTCTTTCCTGCATTTGTCATTGTTTTGTCTCTCTTGAGCCCTCATCTAATTTTTCACACCGGAGCAACAGCTGAGTGAATTCAATTACTCAGCTCCTTCTACTTTCCTCACGTTCCTTCCTGCGCTTACACCCAATTCTTACATGAAGCCATCGATAATAAACGAATTCTACCTGAAATATGTAGTGACTTCATGATTTTGATTCCATTCAGGGTGCCATTATTTTCAATCAGCCTGAAATCTCTTGTGTCTGCTTCATGATATATATATTTTTTTCAATTTCTGTAGTGTACATCATGATCGTTGCTTTTTTAACTTAAATATTAGCGGATTCCTCCATCATAAACAACACTAGGGTTGTGTGGTATGGTGATTTTGATGATATGATGTCAATATTTTCTTTTAACCAATTATTTTATTATCCAAATTATAAAATATAAAAATATAAAAGCATAACTTGTTCTGGGGTGCCAACAGCTAAGATTTTTTTAGCATTATTGTGATGACACGGGAGACTTCTGAAAAGTACAATTTTCTGCTTCTTTCTGCTGCTCAAATATTAATACAATTTGCATGTTGGAAAAGCCACTTCACTGAAGGGGAAAGGGACATGAAAGCTGCACATTAGCTTCCAGTTACTTTCACTTTGCACTGACTTTATCCAGGGGACCTTTGACCTATGAATTTGCAAAACTAGGTTTTGACAACCAATAGTAAGCAAGAGGGCGGGGTTATGGTCTTTGCTTGGTACAGCGTAGAATGTGTTGTTTATCCTTTATATCCATTATCCTTTGTTTATCCTTATCTGGGCACTTTTAGCATGGACATTGTAGTTTTTTGTGGTAAAATTATGTTTTTTTTCCTCACAGTCTGCTGGGATTTTCATGTTCGCATTGTTGGCACCTCTAATTCTTGGCGCAAAGTTAAATACTACGATCCACATCATGTATAGTGATATGGATCATGTATATCGCAATATACCCTAGGTAAGTTTTGTACCGTTTTGATATAGAATCCTTCACGAGAGAATTGTGATGATCGAAGAATCGATTATTTTGGAAATAACAATCGCGAGTTAGTTAAAGTGTTTCGTAACGCATTTACGCACGCATTAATCTACGACTAAAACTATTGCTTATGGAGACGAGGAAAAATGAAACGCTTGCTTGTCATGGACGTGGAATTTATCAGCTTTAATTTATTAGTTCTGCATCCGTGGTGAAAACATTTTTAGACAAATTGTCTTGGTGAGTAGCGCAGACTCAAATGTCATCCACCAGGCAGAATTATCCATGTGAAATATGAAACCTTTGTATATAATTAATTACTGATATTTAATATTAAGCAGCTTTATTCAATAACAAGCTAAGTGCTTGTAGGTCGTTCTTCAATAATTAATGACTGTGCTTGAGTTTTTGTTTCCTGGATTGATTAATACATTAATAAATCCTAGAGGAAGATTTTTAGATCTTTTCTTTAAAAGCGTATACAATATTAATGATAGAAAATTATTACAGACTCCTTTTTGGTGCGAGTTCTATAATGACTTCCTGGTTTGGTAAGAGTTGTCGCATGTTCAGTTTGTCTTTTACTCTGTAGTGTCTCTGCCTCTTAGAAAGTAAGGCTCACTCACAAATCAAGCAGCCTATTAGTGGTGAAAGGTGTCAAATTAATTTCAGTCTGAAGACTTTATTCAGTCGAAATGCAGTAATGCGGCGTGACGTGGAATCGAGTCCTTCATTCAATGCTCTCCTTGGCTTAATGCGAGCTCGCTTCACGTTAGCATCAGTTGTGGTGATGAAATGAGAGTGTGAGAAACACATACACACGCATGTGTACATACACACACACACACACACACACACACTCAGTCTTCACACTCTATGACATTTCATCTCTTATCCCTTGCACTCTGATTTTCTTCTTTTCTAACCACTTGTCTTGTGAGTGAGTGTGATGGAAGGCCATTGGGAACCAGAAGGCAGATGCAAATCACATGATTTGACTGAAAGCGAGGACCTGAAACTGTTTACCTTTCGGCTCGAGTTAGCGCTTTGTTAAACAAAATGGCTCTTTGATTGCAACTGGAGGTTGGTGCTGTTTTTGCTACTGCAATGACTGAGCCATCAAAACGCGAAGAGACTCTTACAGGCTAGTAGGCGCTTTCACACATGTTTATTCATGACCTGATTTGCATACTCATTTGCATATTTCTATCACTCTGATCTATAGAGCGTATTTGTTTGTATTTCTGAAGGTGTGTGAAAATGTGCAGCATTAGGCCCTCTGCACCTCGTGCACACTCAGCTTCCTCCTGCAGTGAACACAGGCGTGTCTATGTGTGAGTGTGTGTGTGTGTGTGTGTGTGTGTGTGTGTGTGTGTGTGCGTGGAGGACTCAGAGAGCCGACTGGCACTGCCTGAGACTCCGAGAGACTGAAGGAGAAACTGACGGAACTGACAGCATCATACCGCTCAGCAGAGAGGACCCACACACACACACACACACACACAGGTCCAGACAGGCTTATCTGTGTCTCTGAAGTAATACTAGAAAAGGTTTTTCTTTCTTTGTTTTCTTTTAACTGTATCTCGGGTTGATGAGCTTTGACTTTAGTGCCATCAGCCAGCTTTTAATTCTAACCTGTGCATCTTAATTGGCCTCAAGTTGCACTTTACAACTTAAAAGCCTTAATAAGCTCCCGAGACAAAAAGAAATTGTCGTAATTTCTTTCCTAATACTTGGTAAGCATGGTGGCTTAGCGATTAGCATGCTTGCCTCTCACCTCCGGGGTTGGGGTTTGAATCCCACCTCTGCTCTGTGTGTGTGAAGTTTACTTGTTCTCCCTGTGCTTCAGGGGTTTCCTCTCCAGTCCAAAGACATCTGTTGTAGGCTGATTGACCAAATTCCAAATTGTCCCTAATGTGACCCAAGTGCCCTGGGATAGGCTCCAGGCTCTCCCGCAACCCTGTGTAGAATAAGCAGTACAGAAAATGGATGGATGAATGGTAATGCTTCCCCTTGTCTTAATAACAGTACCAATCTTGTCAGGTAAGGATGATCCCAGTGAGAGTTCTTGTCACCTAAAGTTGATTATTTTACTATAACAGCACGCCCTGAAGTATTTTATTCCTATTATTTACCGTAGCAGTTTGCCAATGTTTATGATACATCTGACTTTTTTCCATTTATGTTGCCGAACATCCATGAAGTAAGTTAGTCACTTGTGTCACTTGAATCACATTATAACTGAAAGCCATTCCCTCAGTTTCTCTTTAAGTCAGGATCTCTTGAACAAACAAAAATACAGCGTGTTACTGAGAAACAGCAAATATCTGGAGACTCCTTCCAAGTGTTAAATAAACATCTCCTTACAAAAAAATTCAGCAAAACAACTATTTTTCTTTGTTAAATATCATCCATTTATTATTAGTCTTAGATTATGTGGAGTGTCCGCCGAACAAGTCCCTGTGAATTAGCTGTTACTATAGAAACGAGCACATTAATATAAACCTGCACTGCAAAACAATTTCATTCTGGACGTCACCTTATAGTCAGATTTGTCTAGTATTATAGATTATCAACCTATTTCTAGCCTTTTTTTCTTTACCAATTTCAAGCTTGAAATAGTCTTGTTCTGTTGGCAGATCGTTTTCTAAATTTTTAACATTTATTTCTAGAAAGAAGCAAAATTAACTGCCGGTAGATTAAGAGAATGTACTTTTCTAGAAATAGCTTTAGTAATCTTATTTGTTTTATTGTAATCTTATAATAGGAAATACTACACAATGTCCCAAAGGTCTCCATACATTATGGGGATTAACACTTTTTTAGCAAAATGTCTTCCAACATTAATTTAGTGATTTTGCCTTTATACACCACCACGATGTTTCAAATAAAACAATCAAGATGTGATCTAAGTGTAGACTTTCAGCTTTATTTTAAGAGGTTCGACAAAAATATGGCATTTACCATTTAGGAATTACAGCCATTTTCAACAAAGTACCTCCATTTTCAGGGGCTCAAAGGTATTTGGACAATTGACTGACAAGAAGTTAATTGACCAGGTGCAGTCCATTCCCTCATTACTTCAAGACAAATGAAGCAGATAAAAGGTCTGGAGTTGATATCAGGTATTGAGTTGGCATTTGGCAGCTGTTCGACTGGAGCTACCAATACGAAGTCCAAGGAGATCTCAATGCAAGTGAAGGAGGCCATCATTAGGCTGAAAAAACACAAAAACAAAATCACAAAAAGTCCTATACTTCCGGACCTGACTGTGTGTATATGTATATGTATGTAATTTTTTTTTCAAGAAAGCCTTTAAGAATGCCTTTGACAAATGAAGAACGTATTGAAATCATTCTCATGGCTGGATCGGGAAGCTGTCGCAAGGTTGTGATGGACTTTAAAAGGAAACATGGCGAGCACATCGCACACGACACTGTTGCCAAACTTATTAACAAATTCAAAAAGACTGGAAGTTTGTGGACCAACCAAGAAGTGGACGTCCACGAACATCCACTGACAGAGGCACAGCCGATGTGGTGCTGGCAAACATAGTCCCCTATGTATATAGACTTTTGGGACACTCTGTAGATACTTTTGACTCTATTCAAGATATTTACACTTGGCAGGATAATATTTTCTGCAGTGTGTGATTTAAATTACCTCTGACACTACTGTCCAAGCTGCTGTACTAGAATATTAACAATTTCTGGGCCTGGTTTGCTAAAAGCATCGTAAAGTTAAAAGGTAGTGAGGGTTTGATGTGATGCGCTCTCTACCATTTAACGGAACCCTGCAATGCTACGATGCTTTTGGGAAACTCAGACCTGACCAATCAGAATGGAGAATTCGATGGTGCTGTGGTATAAGTAACAATCAACAGAACAGAATGAGAAATAGTGTTCAGAATGCACAATATGGCTAATTTGAGTCGTACCTTATAACAAAGCACAATGCTTGTAAATGTTTCACACTGCAACAGAGGAACAGTGCTAGCGTGCTGTGTGTAAAGAGCGTGAATGTAGGATTTCTACTGATGGTGGTTCATGTTACTGATCGGCAGCAGATGGTGCGAAACATCACACACTGCGGCTGTTTAGATCTCTGATCATTTTACATACTGCTAGTTAAGATGCACCTTAATGGCTGTGGTGTGAATGGAGCCGAAATTATAGACAGCCCCATTTTTAAACTAAAGGATCCTCTTTATAGAGTGACTTGAGCTCAACTGGTGTAACTGCTGCAGATTAGTAAAGTGTGTGTGTGTGTGTGTGTGTATTGTATGTGTAAAGCAATCAAGAGAAGAGGTATGCATTTGTGTGCGCTCCTCTTAGTAGTTTTTCAAATTTTCAAGGCAGCGTCTTTTGTGTGTGCATCATGTGTTGTTTCTCTCTACAGGAGCATGTGTGTGTGTATGTATGTGTGTGTATGTATGTGTGTGTGTGTATGTGTGTGTGTGTGAGTTTCCTGCTGTTCTCCTGTCTGCTGTTAAGGGAATAATGACAATGACATGCTGAAAGTCATGTGCACACACACACACACACACACACACACACACACACACACACGTGTGCACCCACCCTTAAGCAAGTGTGTACCCATCACAACCAGGCATGCTAATGAAGGCTTATTCAGTACTTACTGTGCATTATATACACTATTCTTATGTGCGTAAGTCAGTGTCAGGACAAATGCGGACCGACAGACACACACACACACACACACACACACACAGGAGTGAATTTAATAATGCTAAAGTAGGTGGGCGTTTCAAACTGTCACTGCATTGTAATGAATTTCACACAAATATTTAAATAAATAAATACTTAGATAGATAGATGTCTAAAGTCTCTTTATTTATTTATTTATTATAATCCAAAAGCTGTCATAGATTTATCAGGGGCAATTATAAGTGTGTTTGCTTCCTGGTGTTTTTGAATCCAAACACACATACACACACACCCACACACAACACATAAATACACACACACACACAAACACAAACACACACACACACTTCATTATGCACACAATTTCCTCTCCCTCAGGCCACTGACCTCATCATCTGGTTGGCCACAACCTGTCAGTTAGGCAAATCCTGGCTTTTAAGTACCCTTCTGCCAGCCTAAAGCACAGCACACTCTCATATACACCATTCCGTCTTGTTTTGTCATCTTTGTTTTCTCACTTGTTTTCTTATTTTCCCTGTCCTGTTCTTTTGTTTCTGCCTCTCTCTTTTGCAGGACACACCCTCCCTCTATTATGCATTTGTATCTGAATCTGTGAAACTTACCTCATGCATGCGTGAGACATCTGGAGAACGCCTGACAGTGACTGACGGCTGTGGCCTGTGGCCAATCAAATCATGTCAAAAGCCTGAAGCAGCCTGGGAATAGTTTGACAGCGGATTCTTTGGGTGTGCGCATGTGTGTTTTTTTTGTGTGTCTTTTGTGCAGTTGTTCAGATTTGACACATGGAAATCCATCAGTTCACCTCCATTGCTTGTGTTTACAGCTGCTGTTTAGAAGAAATGCCATTCTTCAAGCACTCCTTCTCTAGCAGCAACGTGAAGCCCGCTTACCCCCATACACATTTCTGAGGTGGACTCCTCAAGTATTGTCTTGCTTGGGCTGTTTTTCTCTACACGGAGCAGTTCAGCTGAAACGTGGGTTCTGTGCTTGCATTGGATTAATCTCACAGACGTGCTTACTATCAAGGTATTAACTACCATGGATGTGCAAACATTGCAACACTTCGAAGAAGTACTGGGAGACAGTCCTATTGGCAGTGCACATGAGAAATTATTTACAGTAACAAAAACATGCTATTAATTCCATAGGCAAAAACCTAAGCTTCCCAGAGCAAACAATTAATCACATCCACCAACAGTAGTGCCTTAATCTACACTATATGGCCAAGTATTTGTGGACACCTGAAGATCACATCTATATGTGGTTCTTCCCCAAACTGTTGCCAGAATGTTGGAATTGTACAGAATGTCTTTGTATGCTGTAGCATTGCAATTTCTCTTCACTGGAGCTAAGGGGCCCAAAGCTATTCTAGCATGACATTGCCACAGTGCACAAAGTGAGGTCCATGAAGACATGGTTTGCCAAAGCTGGAGTAGAAGAACTCGAGTGTCCTGCACAGAGCCCTGACCTCAACCCCACTGAACACCTTTGGGATGAACTGAAACGCTGATGTGCCCCAGACCTTCTCGCCTGACCTCAGTGCCTGACCTCACTAATGCTCTTGTGGCTGAATGAACACAAATCCTAACAGCCTTTATAACAGCAAAGGGGGACTAGATCTGGAGTAGGATTTTCAACAAGCAGGTATCAATGTGATGGTCAGGTGTGCGCAAACCTTTGGCCATAGAGTATCAATATCAATAAGTTGTGCACCTGGATGAATATAACTTATAAGCATAAAAATGGAATTCCAGACTACCCTGTGTCCCATGCTGTACAGTGCTCATCCTAGGACTCTTATTCAGCACGCTTAGTAATGTTTAACTTTAGAGTATTCACCTGTGGAAAGGTAATGATTTATAATCCCACTATCTGCTGTCCGATGGTGAGGATAGGTTCCCTTCTGAGTCTGTTTCCTCTCAAGATTTCTTCCTCAGAGTATTTCCTTGCCACAGTTACCTCATATTTGCTCATTAGGGTCCTAAATCAATATCTAATGATTTCTGCAATGTCTATTGTTAAAAGAGCTATAGAAGTAAAATTTAATTCAGGTGAATTGAGGTTACTTTTGTACTTCATGTCCATTCAGAACACAACACACTACAGGATAACAACTCTAGGGTGCCAAATCTTTGTGTGACTCGAATTTGATGAGCATGATGGGACACCGGGACACACTGAGAGGTCTGTAAAAATCACTGGACTGGCGAAACACTGAAATAGTCAGCTGTAGAGTGGATAAAATTTGCAGAAACTCTCGAAAACACTGGTGGCATCCTTACCTGCCAGGATTGGCAGTGTTATTAAGGTGAGCGGAAGCATAACCAAGTAGTAGGGAAAAATATGACACACAAGACCAATATTTTGTCTTTGTAGCCCATAATATTCAGACTGATGATCATTCTTACAGTTCAAAAATTAGCCTAAATAAGTTGTAGTCATTGGATCAGATAACTCGTAGGTGGTATGCATGCAAGTTTCTTCATGACAAGGTAGGTAAAGGCTTGACGACGGTAATGGTGATCATCAAACCAGAGTGCAGTGCAGATCTCAAATGGTGTCCTACATGATAACAAAACAAGGACGTATGAGAAACCGGGACACCAATGCACAAAGGCTTTAATAATAAATGTAATTTTAGCAAAGAAACAGAATAAGGGGAAAACCTATGAAGCCAGATGGCAAGTAACAAGAACATTTGAAGATGCAATAAACACAAACCAGAAACAAGACACAGCTGACACAGATAATTGACTAAGCACACAAAAGCCAATGAACTAAGATGGGAGGAGAGAATCAGAACAATAACAAAAGGTGAACTAGGAGCAAAACATGACACGTAAGCTGGGTACCAAGACCTGCTGAGAAGAGGAGTTAGTGGCATTCACCTTCCATAGGGTAAAATAGCTTCCACACCCTATATAGTGCAATTTATTGCCAATAGGAAGCCATTTAGGATTTGCTAGATATAGTGATAGCTAGTTGCTTCTTGCTTTACTACCATCCTAGTTCATGAATAGGTCAGAACAGGTCAGGTCCATGGTGAAGCTTAAAATCCATTAGATGATGCACTAGTCAGTGCCTTTAAATAAAATTTCGCCAATCCTATGTGTTATCTTCATAATATATCTTGAGAGGTTAAGAGTGATGGTGTTTGGCTGCTGCTTTTGGCATGGAGAGGAAACCCACAGGACTGTAGCAAAACTGAGCCAGACTCTGCTAGGCCTGGCCTTTTTCCACACACACCTTTATTAACAAGGCTCTTTTTTTATTAAAAGGCAACATTTCCTGTAATATAGCTCTCATGTTAAGCATCATTCATATTTCATTAAGTGAACTGTCTGTACATGCGATATGGCTGCTGACATGTGAGGAAGTGTCGATATCAAGGCATGAAGGCAGCTGCTTTCTGTTTTGGACACAGCAGGTACTGTATATCAGGCTTCATACATAGCAGAAATTCGGTCAGTCTACCTCTGGGCCAAAATTGAAATTGCTGCAACAGTATTTTCAAGGGTGCTTTGGAAGGATGACTGTTCTAGCATCTTCTTAGCAACTATTCTGTTGTAGGGTTTTACATAGAACACTGAAGAGCTTCCTTAGTGAGAGGACCCGAAAGCAAGCAAACAAACAATAACAAAAAAAAAAAAAAAAACACCTTCAGGTTGTTAGAACAAGTATGGTTGTTGCATTTGGGCCTTTTTTGGCGCGGATTCCAAATACTTTCCAAAAAAATCCTTCAGTGGCATCTGATGTTAACTATAAATGTGTCGAACATATAGTATATTGATAGATTATATTTCACATTAATAAACTCGAAACATTCTCGGTTTACCATGACAGGAAGCGAGGGAGACTGGGGGGAAGGGGACGGGGCTTCCAGGCGGTGTCAGTTAATATCAGTTCGAAACACCTATGCAAATCATTCCAGATTCATATGTTGACTTGCTCATCTCTCATTTTATTGAGAAAGAGGCTGCTCTTTTAGTGTACTTTTGAGTGATAAATTTTACTAGCGTAATCCGATGTTAAATTGCAGCGCTCCTACGCAAAATGTGTAAAGGTAAACAGGTCTGGTAATATAATATAATCAGAGTAAATGTCACGGTAGTGTAAAATGGTGTCGAGATTATTAAATTGTTATATCGCACAAGCCTAGAGTATGTAGAGCCTTTAGTACACACATGCACACACACAACATTATACAGTGAAGATTAACATTTTACTGGCAGATGATTGACAGCTTGCTTTGTAAAATTCCCAGAACAAGATTCGGTAAGCTAAATGAACGAGTCTGAAGGGAAAGGAACTTTCTAGAAACTTCCGACATTCACAAACAGTATTTTTTTGTGAGTTGCTGTGCTGATTCGTGAGATATAAAAAAAGATTTGATGTTACTATATTCACACAGCCTCTGGTGTGAAAACGGCAGGAGATCTCATGTTTTGTGTGAAACAGTAGATTTATTCAGCGAGTGCACCATCTTTGCAATTCACTCACTGAAATGATGAGGAAGCTCTCATTAAGTGTGTCTCTGTATGTATGTGTGTGTGTATGTCCACTGGATGCTTCAGTGTCTCGGTCTCATTCTTTATTGCTCTTTTAAACCCTCCATGGCTACTCCCTCTCTCTCTTCTCCCTCCGGTTATTTAGTGGCCAGGCGCAATAAAACACACAATTTATAGCTTACTTTTTAATTAGAAATAATGTCTTGTAGGTCCTCGGTGATCTATGGCTTAATCAATATATAGAGCGCAGTGAAGGCATGACGGACGGAGTATTGACACGCAGCAGGTAGCCTAACTTAACACACTCAGTCTCTGCGAGCAATCGGGAAGGTTTGTTTCAGCCAGGAGACGGACTCGCTAGTGTATCATCTGTCTTAAAGATTGTCTTAAAGATTTGCTGATCCATTATTTGATTGAAATGTTGCAGGTAAAAATTCAGTGCTCATTGTGTGTGTGTGTGTGCTACAAAAAGCCAAACAGGTCATGTTCGGATCCCTTACCTCTGATACAGACATATAGTTGAGATGGATTTCTCCAATCATCTTTTTCTTAATCAATCATGATGTAAGATTACCTCAGTGGCTCTTCATTAAAAGAGACGATATGCTACGTACCTGTAATTAGCATTAATCTGTACATGTGTCAGGACAGAGGGGCCCTGACTGATGAATTATGGGACATGCAGCCCGCTATGAGGGAGTGGAAGCGGAACAGGCTGTGCAGTCGTGATAAGAGTGAAGGGTAATAATTGACGGCTGATAGGGCTTTGTGGATGACCTCAGTCAGACCTGCTACTGATAACATGCATTCAGGTCCAATCAATGGCTTAAGCTTACTCACACACATGCCAAGGTGCATTATAACTCAGTCAGTAACAGCAAGAGGACAGATTTTAGACATTTCTACTCCATTTACAGAAGTTCAGTTGTTTTATTTCTTCCTAACTTTCCCTTGTCATGAACTGCTCTATATATAATGAATCAGAAATGTTGTAAAAATTAATTCCTTTTTCCAATAAAGGTAGTCCAGCAATTTGCCAATGGTTACTTTTTTTTAAATTAATTAAAGAATGACATGAACTAGTTTATCTAGTTTCATTTATTGTTGTTAGAAGATCCAAGAAACAAGTTACTTATCACTTATAACAGCTATAAACAGCTGTTTTTCCCTCACCAGCCTCTGTTGTCTCCCTCTTGAATTAAAAAAAAATATACAGCTTGTTACGTTACTGAGAAATCCTGAAGACTTTGCGGTGTCTGAAATCTTCAAGTTACAGTTTTACCTCTCCACACAGAAAACCTCACCATGTCAATGATTATGCATGTTTTTAAAATCTGTTACAATCCCATGTGTGAGTTGCTACTATAGAAAGAATAACATTAGATTGAGTGCATAGATATAAACCCTGCAGATATAAATCAACTACTGTCAGAGCTGCTATTATAGAAAATTAACCAACACCTTCTGACCAATCAGAATCAAGCTTTCAGTAGCATTTTGGTATAAAAATTTGAACTTCATTATTTTATCCTGAAATGGCTCCATGTTCTCCTGCCATCAAATAGAGCTAGTTAGACAGTGCTCATTGCTAATCAACTAGCATCTTTCTCTCAGAGGAAGATACGAGTGGACTCTTAGTATCTAAGTCTCGTTTTACCTCATAATATTCCCAAACATTCATTTGATAGCCGCCAAATCTGTCAAAATATACAATAAGATACTATGGTTCTTACTAGCATTAACTACTATGTTAGTTAGCTCACTAAATAGTTACGAAACTTATAGCATACCTAGCTAGGTGAAAATCTTTTGGGGACTAAGTCGTCGATCCTATTTAGTGACATATTAGGCTCATATATAACACCTCAGAAGTGTTTGTTATATACACAAATCTACAGTACATAATGAGAATCAGAAGCATATAAAAAAAATCCTGTTTTTATGTTCAGAGGATACTTTTTTCTTACAATGGCTAATTCTACAGTCAGAAACACTAGTATGACTATACAACAGAAATGATACAGATTTTATGATGTAACAGCGTCTTAGGTTTGAAGAAAATAATGACTGTTGCTAGGTGGTTTAATCCAGTTATAGAACAAGTCCACTTTTTTTAACGCCATGTTTTGTGTACATGAACGTTCAGTGTAGTTTCAACCCAGTAATCTGAAAGTGGTGCCAGCCCGGGCTGATTCGTCATGCAGAGGATTCACGTGTGGACTTAACGCCTTCCTGTAGACACAACATTTTATGGCAGGGGAGACATTTGTGCTTATGGAATACAAAGGGAGGACTGAAAAATAATTCACAGTGCTAGTGAGTCAGAAAACAGGAGTGGGGTGGGTTGGATGCCTATGCACTGAGAGCACACATACACACACGCTTACACACACATGCTTACTGAGCGAGGAGGAGAGAGGCCATTGTTGTGTGAATTCCCCTCCTTACACACTGAGCTGTTGATTTATTGTGGGAATGAGATAGATTAGCTAATCTGAAAATAGATTAGCCATTATACAGTAACGGCCACGAGGTGCCTGATTATAATAACTTTACTGATCACCATGTCACACACACACACACACACACACACAAACACACACACACACATGGAGTCATATGTGATTGAAAAATACTTCCAGACCCTGGACTGTAATCTCAGTTTCAATTACTAAGCCTTGAGTATTGATTGTTCTAACATCCCGGATAACATGTTTGTGTGTGTGTGTGTGTGTGTGTGTGTGTGTGTGTGTGTGTGTGTGAGGGCATGTATTTATATCTTGGTGGGGACCAAATAAAACAAGGATACGAATAGCTGACAGCAGCCCTGTTTTTTCTAGTCCGGACCAGCCAAAAGTCCCCACTTTTTAGTTTTGTTTAAAAAAAAAAAAAAAACTAAAAGGGCCGAGTTAAAGCTTAGGGTTAAATTTAGGTGTAGGCATAGCATTTATTAGCACCATTAATAATTATGTCAATGGAAGGTCCTCACAAGGATAATAAAACAAACATGCGTGCTTGTGTGTGTGTGTGTGTATGTGTGTCCCTTGGAGACACAAAAGCAAAAATATTGACATAGAAATGTGTTTTTCTTTAATTGAAATTGAATTATTTTTGTTACTGAGTTGAAGGTTAATAGCCTTTGATTTTCTATTACTGCCTGAATGACATCACTTGATGTGACTAAAAAGATGGCACACGTTATATAGATTTATATAGATAGGTTATATAGGTTATATAGATAGTCAGTTCACGGTACCTTACAGTGTTGATATCCAGCCCTGTATGGCCTCTCTTTCTACCCCTGAGCCGACGAGAGCATAGAGAGCTCTTAAGTGGTTGGTCCCCATTAGACATTAGTGGAAACAGGTAAGCTGATATCGCTTTGGGTCCTTCAGATAAATCCACTACACATAGGTGATGACTGACGATCACATTAACTACATCGCATACTGTCGAAACAGTGGTATTAGGTTGCGGATAGGAAATCAGAGTAGTGTAGTTAACATAATCATATCCCGAATAACATTGCTGGAGCAGTTAGGTAACTAATATATATATATATATATATATATATATATATATATATATATATATATATATATATATATATATATATATATATATAGCTAGGAGTCCCTCTGTTTTTTTTTTGTACCAGTATGCAGATCCCCAAAAACATGTATAAAAAACAATCTTCTATCCATGATCCAAGTCATTTCCAAGAATGAGTGCTTGAGTAACTGGTACATGCCCAATGCTGATGAGTGTAGTGTCTGGGAATGCACTACAAGGTGAATGGTTAACTGCCCTCTACAGCAGGTCAAAACTTCTGAAACATTCAAGACCCTGTAAACATCTGATACAAAAGCCTTGGGCAATTTTGACCTGAGTCTTTAGGTCTTAGTTGTGTATTAACTGTTAGCTAACGTGAGAGACCGTGGCAAACATGCATAAGTTCATTCGACAAAAACCACCTTTGTCACCAAACAGGTAAAACGTTTTTTTTTTCTTAATAGTGCTATTATTTGTAACATTGTCTGTTAAAGCTACACAATTAACCATATTTTAATCTTGACCAATTTTGTTTTCCTCAGTTAATTAATAATAACTGAAATATGATTAAGCTTTGCTAAAGTTACTTAATTGGCTAATGATAGATATCAGTCTTTATTTACTAAGGTGCATTATCATAACCTCATAACCTGTCTGTTCATATGTTTTGGTTGCATTTTGCGGCAGCGTATTCTTATATTAAATTTATGTCTATGTCTATGTTTATATTTAGCATATAAATGATCCATTCAATTAATTTGATCGTTTCAAATGTTTAGCTATAGATATAGCTGCTAATTTTTTTTCTTTACTCATCCAACAACTAGAGAAAAAAAATTGTACACCTGATTAACTTTCTGTGTCAATGGCTCCACCAAGTAGTATGATTCTGGGGATTCAAGTTCTTATTGATTTTCTAAAGTCCGAAACAATGCACATGAGTAGCTCGTTAGTTGTCACTATTTAGCCTAATTTAATTTTGCTAAACATAGGAGCTTTCACTAGCCTAGTGGCCTAACTAATG
Organism: Pangasius djambal; assembly: GCA_022985145.1. Classification (NCBI taxonomy): domain Eukaryota; kingdom Metazoa; phylum Chordata; class Actinopteri; order Siluriformes; family Pangasiidae; genus Pangasius; species Pangasius djambal. The sequence goes on along the minus strand of CM041002.1, from coordinate 2,784,880 downwards.
AATCTGTGGTTTGTTCAGTGAGAAAAATGATCACGACTATCATTTAAGCCTTTAGATTTCGTTTGATTCATGCTTGTATGACACCAGTTTACCTCCATGTTTGAAAAGAGAACAGAATCACTTCGCTCCAACACCTGCACCATGAATTTGGTCGCTGTAGTCCGTTAGCAAAGAATTTGAATTTTTCATTCGAAGGTGCAGCATCTGGACCACACGCTGCACTCTTTCATCTATGTCATGCGGATAGGTCACGCTGAAATAGATAGGATAGAGTCTGTTTTTAGACGGCACGCCTTTTGAGGAGTAATGAACCCTTACCCTGCTTTCTTTGCTTTTTCAGGTACGTCTGGCTCTTAGAGAACACTGCAGTGTGCTGATAAAAGTTTTTTTCTTTACTCCTGGACTGAGCTCAGCTCTCTTTAGGTTTACGCAGGTTTATATCAGGTCCTATCAGACCTTTAAGTATTTCACTATTCGACAGGTTCTAGGTAGCTTAGGATGTAATTAAAAAAAAAGCATAAAAAGTATTAGCTAGCATAAGCTACTACATAAGCTAGTTAATGACTTAAGCTAGAATTCCTTATACAGGTGGTGTGAAAGTCTAATGACAGTGAAAACAACAGAACTTTTGGAAATACAAACATTTACCTCATATGTGTGAAAACAATTACTCAGAAAAGTCTCTGTACAACTGAAAATACACTGTAATTACACTTAGCATCCATTGCTAACTGAATTTTTATGTTTTTGTCATATTTTATAATTACAACCAGAAATGCCTTCTGAAATGTGAATACCACAAAATTGGAAAGTTGTAGTAACATTATAGGAACACGTAGTGCTAAAATAATCAAGAATTGTTCCAAAACACAGATAAGGAATAACTCCAGAGCCATAATGGTTCTGGAAATGGCTAAATGGCTAAATATTACTACAATATCCGACTTTTGTGGTATTCACAAGAATTATTTTTTTTTTTGTTGCTAAATCTGAGTTGTGACACAGTGTTGATGTTTAACAGTATGACAGAACTCAGTAAAAATTCAGTTAGCAGTCAGTGCTAAATGTAATAATAGTGCAATTTTAGCTGTACAGAGTATTTTCTTAATAATTGTTTCCACACATCTGAGGTAAATGTTGAGATTCCCAATAGTTCTGTGTCGTTTTTACTGTCACTAGACCTTTACACTACCCGTATAAAGGATTTTAGCTTTAGTCATTAGCTAGCTTATGCTTGTTGTCTGTTTCCCAGTATTCTCACAACTTATTAAAATGATATCGAGCCTTCTCAGAACAAACCAAAGATTCTAGGAACCAAATTTTCCACCATGCTTACATTTGTAAAGATAACATTAAACTGATAGCCTGAGCCTAGCGCCTGTACACAGCTTTTCGATCTCTGCTAGTCAGCAAAATGTCTCAAGTTAGGTATATCCATTTCTTAATCCTGTTCTGACAGCCCTACTTTCGGCTGTGTTTGCATTAGTTTGTGAGGCTACAGGTGTGTTTATGTACATGTGTGTATGTTTAAGAACACAGGTGTGTGTGACTGTCTGTGGAGTGTTGCAATAGCTAAGCTTCCATGTCTCTCTTCTGTGAACACAGACATGCAGTCACCAATGCGCTTTTGTGTGCATGAGGCGTGTCAACAAAGTAGGCCTAATCCCTAACGCCTGGAACGCAGAGGCTCGCCGCGTGCACACACACACACACACACACACACACACACACACACACACACACACACACACATACACACACATCATCCAAATCAGTCATTCACAGCTGGGTTGTAAAACTCAAAAACACAACAGAGGCAGAAGTGGTTCACTTGTTAGATTAGCGCTATCGAGTGTGTGGGTGTGTTCCTGTATATAACCTTAAAGAGTAAAGCTACTGTACAATAACGATCAAGGCCTTTGCCCTAAAGTGTAAGCTTCCTGTGTTACTGCTCATGATGAGGCGTGTTGCAGGACTGTGATGTGTTAGGACCATGTGTTAGCTGGGGGAGATTAAGCGCCGTTTATAAATTGTGAAATAAAGTAGAGAGGATGTGACCCTTCACCCTTCTGGTTCAGCAGTGCAGTCTGTGTGGGTGCTCTCTTGTGTTTACAGGCATTGTAGTTTTGCAGTTGGTATGTGCTCTTTCTTTCTCTTTGCGAGTGTGTTACTCATTATGAGAGAGGAAGCCAACGTTGGCTGTACTGGGTCTGAACTGTGACCCGGCATTAATGGGACCTTAAGGCCACTGGTTTCAGCAGGACATAATATTCTTCAGCTGTACAGAGCTAGTGGGCGATTACCATAACCACACACAGACACACACACACACACACACACACACACAGAGAAAGAGAGAGCAATTATTCCAACTCAAGGTGGATAACATTAAAAAGACTATGGGTTGGATTCTAAAAGCATTTTTTTTGACTAAAGATAAAATAATTTAATGCCCCAAATACTTAATTATATAACAAAAATAAGTAGGCACTGTAATTGAATTGGCATTAAAATATTTTTCAAAGATTGAGAAATGGGAAAAGAAAAAAGAGCCATGGATACAGTAGCCGATACAGGCGTTGCTGATATTAACTGGCAAGACAAAGATTAGACATGAATTTGTAGAAGCTTTTAAAGCAGGGGTCATCAACTGGCTGAATTTCAGCGAAAAATATTGTAGCACAGCCAATCAGCATATATATATATATATATATATATATATATATAAACTGGCTGTACTTCAGTGACTCCACATACTTTGAGGATATTCAGAACTGTAATATTGGTCTTGGTTCAAAAACAGAAGACTGGATTGGAAAAATGGCATTCTTAACCCATTTCGAACAAGACACAAAAAAAGCATTTCCAACACATTTCCTTGTGTTGGCCTTTAACCTCTTAGTGTGTGAGCCTGATTTCTAAAAAAAAAAGTACATTTTTCCCCCACTTAATATCTGTGCTACATCCTGACACTTCACATCCTCATCAGTTTGATTTAATATTTTGCAAGGATCACAATCACAATGTGTTTTTTTTTTTAATATTGTGCTTCCTTAGTAACTCACAGGGTGCTCATTAGCCATTGAACACACACAGGTGTTTTTGGGGAACTCACTAAGGTGGTTGCCATGGTTGTCACTAAGGTGGTCTTAACTACAGTATAGGTCATAGCAAAGACGAGTGTATAGAGAGGACGACCAGAGTTACACTTGGCACAAATATGACCAGTGTTTATTGAGGGCCTTCAAATGAAAGCATATGTAACATATGCAGCATAGCAACAGTTGCTAAGCAACCAGTGTTACTAGACAAAATTGACTAGTGCACCACTACTGGCTAGTATAAATTCAACATACAATTTCATGCTTCTGTTGAAAGAGAAGTGTAATATATACATTCACCAACAACTTGTACACCTGTATGACTCTTCAACGGTACAATTTTGTTGAGCCTGTACCCTCTGTAGCCTCAGATTCCTGCTGACAGGAGTGGACCCCGATGAGGCCTTCAGCTGTTGTAGTTCTGTTTCTGCTCACCGCAGATGTAAAGAGTGATTATTTGATTTACCATAGCCTTCCTATCACCTCGAGGCAGTCTTATCGTTCTCTTCTGATCTGTCTCATCAACAAGGTGTTACTGCCTGTAGAACCGCCACTTACCGGATGATTTGTTGTTGTTGTTGTTGTTGTTGTTGTTGTTGTTTTTTCGTACCATTCTATGTAAACTCTAGACTGTAGGCATAAAAAAGGAAAATAACAACAGGTTCTTTATATGAATGTAGAGAAATGTTAGATAATATGACATCATGTAACCTCTCCTTTCTGAGCTAATGTCTCTAGCACCGTAGCTAGTCTTTGGGCCGATGTGCTACCTTCAGCTAAATAATTTACATGAATGCATTTAATCAGATAAGCCACAAGAGAGGATCTGCTACATAAGCCATGATGGTTCATGTTTACAAAACGGTGGTCGCTGAACTACGGACATACAATCTACTCAGCTACAGGATTTTCTCAAAGTCAGTCCACAGAAATATTTTTCTGGCCTCCTGATGATGACCCCTGCACTAGGTGATACTTCTGTTTGTCGCTGAGCATTTAGTATTAATCCTATTTAGGTGATAGTGCACCTGTCGTGGACACATTGGATCAGTTTCCACTCTGTGGGAATGTGTGAAACTGGGATCAGGTTTGTTCCTTTGTTGTGGACAGGAAGAGGAACGCCCAATGATAGAGATACCAGTTTAAACTGTGACTTCAGCTCTGAGTTAAACCATGCCAGAAAAAAGAAAAAAAATCCTGCCATCTGGTTGTGACACTGAGCTTTGATCACTTCAGGTGAAACGGATATCGTCATTGCTTGCAGAGTCAGCTATTATGATTCATGAAAGCTTAACATATTCCGAGCCTGTAGGTACACTTAGCTATGAAATGATCTCAATATGTAATTAATGTTGAACCCAACTGGTTAAGTTGTATTGAAGTTCAAAAGCAGGGATAAAAGAGAGCAGCAGAGACATGAGAATAAATGACTGGACAAAGAAAGTGGAAAGATTAGAGGGAGGATGCGTAGAAAGGACAGAGAGAGAGAGAGGGAGAGAGAGAGAGAGAGAGCGGGAGCCACATTGAGGCTGTAATTAGTTTTTAATGGTTAATTAATGTCAACAATCTCCTATAAGAGCCAGATATCTTGCACTTGTGTGCAGTGTAACGTACACCTTAAAATAATCCCATTTACACCTGTCAGAGAGCGAGGGAGAGCGGGAAGGAGGGAGGCAGGGAGGGAAAGAGAGATGGAGAGGGAGGGGTTTAATGTGTAAGAGATGAACAGAGAGGTTCTTCTCATTCATTTTCTAGCTCTTTTTTTTCTTCCTCTTTCTGTGTGAGCTGGAAGCATGAGGGATTGAGAAGGTCTAATTGAGTTTCGCCATCTGCCTACACCAGGGACCCCGCCAAGCATCGAGCATGCCACACACACACACACACACACACACACACACACACACACACACACACACACACGCACACACAAACACATGCACACATATATACGAAATGGACAAGCGTGCTTAACAACAACGCTTGGAACACCTCTTGCAGGTCTCTGTGGTGTTGCCATGGTGATAAGGATTCGTTTCAGCTCAATTAGCTTACATGTTTTAAACACGGATCAAGTCACCGGAACGACCCCGCCTTTACCTGAGGCCAGATTACAGACACAGATATATGCTTCTGTGTTTCGCTCTCGCTCCCTTGACTCTGTTTCATGGTCTGCAAATCGCCCACGTGCACAAAACCCGGTCACACGCAGACGCTCGAGTCCGTGAGTTAAGGATGAGATCAGTGTGTTTGGTTTAACCCACCAGCCAGAGTGCACTGACTAATAAGGAGATTAGATTTGCATGGCAAATGAAGTGAGCTATGCGTGGTCAGGTGATGTGTATTTGGCAGACAGGGAAAGGGAAAGATTTGAAACTATACTGTGGGCCAAGAGCTTAATTGTTGGCATAGTCACGAGTACTGTACATTAGGTAATTTTAACAAATAAGCCTCAAGTCTTATTGATGTTCTGACACGTTAGCCTAAAGCCTGAGCTCGCTTTACTGTTTTTTTTTAAATGTCTTTTTGATTATTTAAAATTGATTGAGTACACCCATAAGCAGTATTTATACAACTTACCCCACTTCTACTCTGTAGTAATGACAGTATTCTAAACAATTTCTTTCTTATTTTTATTAAATAGCATGCCCAGTTCTATGATTTGCACGCCATTAGTACAGAAACCCTCATAAACATTCAGTCACCTTCTCAAACTTGTATAAGCAAAAGCACCAAATTAACGACGCTGTGTTCAGTCCACAAAGGCGAAGGTTTAATGTGTTACAGACAGTTTATAAATATGAGTCATAAAATGGCATTACTGCTGCCGGTCTACCTCTGTAATTACAGTTAGGCGAAACACATCCGCTCCGACAGTTTAATAGCCTGTCAACATCCCGTGGCCGAGGGAGAGACAGCAGGAAAACCTTCGCATTCGGCCTCCTGAAATCACAAAGCCACTCACTGGTGAGCAGGAGGAATAATATTTTTAGACATGGTAATATAAATGTATTTTAATGCATGTGGTGTTTGCACACCTTAAGGCCAAAATAAATAATATAATCCAAAAGAAAATAGATTGGAAAAATTACCCTGAGATACAGCCTCCTGAGGTACAACTTTCTGCACTTATTTCTTCTTTTCTACATGCATTCATATAAACATATATAATAATGTTTTATATGATTTTTCTCCATCTAAGGCTGGTTTATGAGATTGGAAAAATGGACGTACACAATTTTTCCTCACTTAATGCAAATGTATTTTAATGCATTTAATGTGTTGCTGCATTTGATCGTGAGAAGAGTCGGAGAACGCAGTGTTCATTTTCGGTGTTCGAATTCATTTGAGTGCAAAAGTTTGTGCACCTTAAGCCGGAATATAGAGTCCTTGGCTTTGTAAATTGCTGCGTGAGACACCTCTCGTTAAAGACGCGCCATACTTGAGTTCATCAGATAACCGTCAAGCTGAATCTGTCGTGTGATTTGAGGGTAGGTTCTGCCCTAGCTTCTCGACAGTAACGTTAGGTTCAATTCTATACTTCTAGTTTCCCAGAAATCTATTCGATTTATTCATCAGAAATCATTCATTCAGTACAGAGTCTGAGAGTAACCCGAGCTAACCAAGGCTTTAACATCCACTGGGATGTTGTTGTCGTTCTCTTATTTTGGCATTTAAGCTAGTGTTTTGAATGTGTTGCTGTACCTGAGCAGCTAATCACTTTGACGTTGGCCTCATTAGTTCCATGCAGCTAACTAACACACGTACACACAAATACACAAATAAAAAACCATAAACGTGACAGGATTTATGTACCAATCAGCTTTCACTACATCAGAGGTGGGAGGTAACAAAGTACAATTAGCTTTTTACTGTACTTCTTTTTTTCATTTCATACTTTTGGCTTAGCCTTAGACATTTCTCTATAATCTCTATAATATAAGGTGGCATTTTAGCACCAGGCGGCTTCAATGAGATGATTTAAATCCCTACCAATTCTAAAGTTTAACCTGTTACACCTCACTGTAACGTATCTCTTACTACATCCACTTTGTTTTTTTAAAGGCGGTTTTGTTGAGACAGCTAGTTTGCCATTATAACATATGACATACCTCATTATTTTACATGTTTTGAAATGTTAGGTGAAGTTTGTAGCCATGTTGCTGCGATCTAAACACTTTAATTTCAGAAAGTAGGTTAGCTCCGGTCCTGAGGGAGCATCCAACCACCAAACAACTAATTTTAATGTTGACATTTTTAATTGCGCGATTAAATATGTTATCTCGTGTTAATCTCACTGTGCATAAAGCGCCTCCCGTCCACTGTTGTTTCGAATGTTCGAAGACATCACTTCCTTAAACCGACGAATAGCCGTTGAAATGGTGTATAACAGACAAAACATTTTTGTTGTTCTGTAAATATGGCCTGACTTGATATGTTGTGTCTTGAGATCCAAGACTCGGCTTGGTGTTCACTTAACTTGCACCAAGGAGCCAATCACAGTGGAGTATGCAAATTATATGCAAATGTGGGTGCCACTCATTGTATAACCTAAACATCGTCAAAACGCTGGAAAAGCCTGCTTTCAAAATAAATCCACTGAAGTCTCAGAAACGATAAGCGGAGTTTATATTAAACATGAAAGCTGACGTCTCTGAGGAGACTCTGTCCTTCTGCGTTAAAGCAGGAACAGACGGAGGTGATATTTAACGTGATTTAAGGTGATTTAGAGATCTAAACTCAGCTCGCGGCTAATGAGGGATGACTCATGGGTAAAGCGTGACGAGGGCAACAGCAGGGAGACCGAGCCAAGCTTTATTGTTTAGTGAAAGCGCATGAGAGTGATTTAAAAACTAAAATGAAGCTATTGTGAAGAGATAGGGACAGAAAGAACGAGACATTTGTTGAGAACAGGTTCCTGTCTCCTGTCTGAGGTGAAAAAATCTCCACAGTGTTGTTGTGTTTCAGATTTGGTGAAGAAAGGCCATGCATGCTCTTTTCCTCTTTCCTCTCCCTCCTTTCCTCTTTCTCGTTCTCTCCTCTCGTCTCTTCGTCCATCTCATTATTATTCAGTTGATGCATTGCTTGGCACAAGGGCAAAGCTTTGCATAATTTATGCATGGCCATCATCAATTTTTGAAAAACAGCCCAGGCCGCCTCCTTTGTGCTTTTAACTAAATAGATGCTCACCGAGCCCAGTGTAAGATGTATGTGCGTGCGCGCGGGCGTGTGTGTGTGTGTGTAACTTTCTATATAAACTTCTACAACTTCTATATAAACCACTATTCATTTGTATGTATTGCTTATGTGCAAGTGGTGACAGAAATGTAGGATTATTTATCTATCTATTTATTTATTTATTTATTTATTTATGGGAAGTTGCTTTCTCCTCTGTCCACCTTTCTTGTGAAGCATGCTTTCACAAAGCACCTGAGGTTCAAAAGATAAAAATTTGACTCCATTAAAAAAAAAAGAGGATAGAAAGAGTAGAGGAAGGAGCAGTGCTGATAGACACATAGCTTTTCTTATGACTGAAGGTGATGGCACCACAAACATCTTCAAATAGTCCTTTGGAGAGGGAGATAGTGAGAGAGAGCAGAGTTCTTGTAGCTGGTCTCTGTGTCTGTTCCTCACTTTAGTTCACGCATGTGTAGGTAGAATAACCTTTTCGGAAGCTCCCTGCAGCACTCTGCCAGCGTGACCTTTGACGCCATCCTCTTCCTGCGCACCCACACAGTGTCCCCTACGTCTCTACCCCGGTGATGGCAAGACGTTTCCATGGCTCCTGTAACAACCTGCTGTCGACGGATCCAGATCTGCAGCAGTTGAACCTGTCCAGTTGAATTTATATCTTGAATGTATGGCGGCCTGGGAAAACCCTTCATATGGTGAAATCCTGACATTTTCTACTACGTATAGTTCAAAAAAAAAAAAAAAAAAAAAACTCAGAATGAACTGAAATAAGGTTCTCTTTCACATGTATCTCAGCCACAAGTAAAGTTCTACCACAAGTAAATCATTTTAAGGTCTGTTTACAAACTGAACTTATTATCTTAATGTTAACTTCTTTAATAGCTAGCAAGTCCATCTATCCATCAGCTTGATCAAACTTGATCAAGATTCATGTGTGAGGATGCAGAATCAGAAACTGAATCAGACTTCTTGTGGCAGATTGACAGTTGTTACCACCGTGTTTGTTGAACTTCCCCAACATGATATTTGCAGGAAGATAGCTTAGGCAAGATTCAAATGTAAATGAAACAGTTCCATGTTGTTTTGGTGAAATATAGTAATTATGGCTTCTTAAAGATGAGCTTTCAAAGCCTGTTTTTTGGCAGAAAACTTTACCAATTTAAGCTTAAACCTAATTATTGATGGCTGTTTGCTAGAATTCAGCCACCGATGGGTTTTCTCAGACCATCGCACATATTTCAAAAATCTCTGTCCTGAGGAATATTGTACTTTCTGAAATAATATTTCCAATATTTGTCATATACATACATCCCCAGACAAAAAAAAAAAAAAAAACCTGCATTCATCCGTTTAGTAGTTCATTTGTTTATTTAGTTACTGGCACGATATCACAATTGATTAGATCAGATTAGATTTTAAATGTCTATAATTTCTTGCAGATGGAATTTTGCACCAGTTTTGCATCATGCTCTTGTTTGTCCACTGGTGCATTTTGCCATTGGGTGTTTTGGCAGTGTGTGTTGACCAGCGCATTGTCTCTCTCCCCATCCCTTGTTCTCTATCTTTCTTAGTTTCTCTCCCCGAGATTAATGGATGTAGTTTTTGCTGTGGCAGCGTGTCTTCCCTTGAATATTCTCCTGTCAAACCTAATCACACTGTTAGAAAAATGAGCCGCAGCTGCAGAGTAAAATCACACTTCATAATCTCACCTCTCCTGCTCGGCCGATTGGAATATCTCCGTTTTATTAGAGAGGCTGAAGAGAGCCGGCATGAGTGTGCTTGTGTGTGTGTGTGTGTGTGTGTGTGTGTGTGCACGCAAATGCATGGATCCAAAATGGAGGCTGAGCCAAAGCCAATACAAGCATGAGGGAATTTTTAAAACTTCCATCATCAAGCTTGCAGGTCTGTTTTGACCTGATGGACATGTTCATTGTTTGAAATCTTACATTTTACCATCTGTCTCTTGTAAACATAGATAACGACAATGAGCGATGCACTGTGTGTATCATGAAGTCATGGAGATGTGAATTAAGAGGCTGAACCGTTCATCAGAGAGAACGTATGACTGATCTCCTCACCGCCTTCTGAGCACACACGAGATAAGTGTATGCGGGTTGGAGGTTGGAGCTGCTCTGGCATTCTGTATCTAAATATTTTAACCGAGAAACGGAGCAAATTGATATCATGATACTTTTGACGAAATCTAATTTCACAGTGGAACGAATGATGTAAATCATTTTGATTGTACGGTCGCACGATGAATTTCAATTTGCTTCGCGCTTCCTACTAGTTTTGAGTTTTCTTCATCCGTCAGCGCGCCGGTGTTTATAAATCAGCGTGGCTGGTGGAAAGCTGCTGTTTATGTCATACCTCCTTCGTATGACTGACTCTGTATTAACCATAAAAGAAACAGCATAGCCTTTTTAAAGCCTATTTGAAGTGGGGCGACGATTACATGGGAATTGTAAATGACTTCCCAACCTTCACTGGGTGGGATAAAGAGAGATCTAATTTTTCGCCCGAATTGCCGCATACGTGTGTGTGTTTGTGTGTGTGTGTGTGCTTGTCTGCTTGGAGAGATAGATAAAAATCAGGTGGCTAAAAACATAGCTGCTAAAATTACAGAGAGTTTTTTTCCCCCTCTTTTGCTACTTTTTGACCTCTGAGTTTGCTGAAATACGGTACACTATCTGGATGGTAATTTGTACTCTTCTAAATTACGGACGTGGCCCGGTCAGGCTATCTAAAATTATGTGGTGGTGATAATTATCTAATTATCACTATCATAGAAGTGATAAATGATAATTATGAGTTGCTATCATGATCCACCAGCCTTCCTGGGACTCTTTGTGTAATTTTGGTCCTGAGAGAATAGCGCTTTTGAGAGAGGTTGGATGGCTGGATACAGTAGTTGAATGGAAAAAGAAATTAAATAAAGTGCATTGCTCATGTGCTTAGTGGTATATATTATAAATTATACACCATTTGAATATTTCAAATCAATATACATAAAAAAAATATATTTAAAAACTGTTTTTAATTTGGTGGTACAATTTTTTAAAAATTTGATTTTATTCATAGCATACTGTATATGACAATCTTTTTTTCAGTTTGGCAAATAAAACTCGATGCATAATATGTAATAAATATGTATAGCTGACATCCAAGCTTTCCTAAATATTGCGATATAAAATTTTGCCTACATTGCTCATCTCTGGTTCTAAGACACAAGAAGCATTTTGCCTAAAATCTCCTCAGACACTGTTGATTCATTCAAATAAAACTCGTTCAGCATAAGAAATTTAACACACGATACATGTGCTGTTCAAGTGGTTATAGTTATTAGATCACTGATGCTAGAATGTAGTGAATTCTCTTGTAGAGGACAATGTAAAGGCACAGTGACAGTGTAAACAACGTGAACCTATTGTGAATATCAACATTTACCTCAGTTGCGTTGGTAAAATACTGAGAAAACCTCCCCTATAACATGTATTACACTGTAATTACATTTAGCATCAACTGCTAACTGGATTTCTATGGCTTCTACAATATTGGATAGACAGTTGTATAGAAATACGTGAGGATTAAAACTCGACAGGGTGTGCTCTTGTAGGAAAATAATCAATGACCAGTTGGTGTGATACGGCTCAATGCCGAGGCAGAGTTATTATTACCATCCGGAAGTTGATTATTTTCCAATAATAGCACATTCTGAAGTGTTTTATTCCTGTTATACTACAACAGTTTGCCAACTATTACAATTTTTATTGAATAAAAAATGACATGTACTTTTTATCCATTTATGGTTATATTTAATGTTGCGGAACATCTGCAAAACAAGTTATCACTTGTTACGGGTATAAACAGCCAGAACATATCTTTGCCATGTTGGAAGATATAAAGTTACAGCGTTACATCTGACTGTTACAAAGCTCTGACAGTGGAGACTCCTTCCAAAAATGCTAAATAAACGTCTCCTCAACGAAAAATAAAACTCACCGTAACAAGGAAATTTACAGCTAACACTACCGTCCAAGTAGAAAATTAATCAACACCTTCTGACCAATCAGAATTGAGAATTCGACTATCGACTTCCGAAATCATGAAAAAGTGTGAGTTTTTTAATGGAATCTTTTCATAAATATGGTTTGCGTTTGAATGCACACGAGACTCGCCAAACAGACACCAACAATATCACTGTTTTGCCGTGTGGGCTCCGTGTTTATTTGTCTGGTTGCATTTTTTTTTTTTTTAGATTGATGGTTAGTTGAGTTTGTTGTTTGTCTTGCGGGTCCAATCTGTCAGTGACACATCATCAGAGTAACCTATAATCACGACGTCGCTATGTAAAGCTAGGCTTAGTTAAGCTGATTTTTATTTTGCTGCCTATGTTTGTGTTTATGTCTGTGTCAGTGTGTGTGGTTGGTGTGTGGAAGTATGTCATACTACGCAGGAAATAATCACACATCATTCTTTGAAGGATGCCATTCGTCTCTTTGGTAACCAGCTTTAAGCCATTAGCATGTGGTACATGTAGTAGATTTCACTGCCTCATCATACGCCACCTTGCTGATATTTATTCATTCTTACTAATTCCTGATCGCTATATTCCAAGCACGGAATGGCACTGCGGAATTCTGGGAACTTGGGTTGCTATTTATTATTGAAATGATTTTGGGTCAGAATGTTTGGACTAAATTAGAGGAATGAGTCTAATTTAGTCCGGGGGGGGGGGGGGGGTGATAGGAGAAACTGCATCTTGTTAAGATTCATCATGGCCTACAGAGATGTAATACGTTTTCAAGCAAGATTGTCATACACGAAAAAGACATGCAGAGAGGGAGAAGGGAAGAGGTACAGAATAACAAATGAGCCTGATTCGAACACACCTCCTCCTTCCACTATCTCCAGTTAGCAGTCCTCTGACCTTTTAACTCTGACCCTAATTAAGATACTTGTAACGCACCGACGGGTTGTAACTAAGGACGTTTTTATACTTGCCATACATTTAGTCGAGTGTGAAGGCTATTTTTTGAACCAGGGGTCAAGCCACCTAATGGGTCCCTGGTCCATGTGTGAAAGTGATATTTACGTTTTGTAGGTGACTTGGAAGTAAAAATCCACCACCTTCAATATAAAGGCATTGTTAAAATAATGTAGCGCACTACACGCTAGGGCTACAGTAAAAATTGCTAAGAATTACCAACACAGATTACCGTTTTACACAAGAACTTTTCCACCACAGGTCTGACATAAGTAAAAAAAAATAGTAATAAAATAAATTTTCGAAACACATTCAGACCAGACAGGATATTTATTTATGTATTTGCTAGAAGAGTGAAATGGTAAAAATTTAAACCAGTAGAACTTACTATTTTACTGTTTAGGACCTTTACACCACAGCTGTGATATAATTGAGGGTTTAATAGTTAATAGGTCCACAGCTAAAGTAGGTAATAGTTAAGGACAATATTTTGGGACAAAGACCAATTAATTAATTAATTAATTAATTAGATTGTTTTTAGATGTTTATTTGTTCGATATTTTTTGTATTAGTTTGTTTATTGGTTTACTAAAAGAGTAAAATAGTAAAAGTTTAAACTGACAGAACTTAATTGAGCTCGTAATGGAGGAGTTAACTGCAGAAAAGATTGTAGTTACGGACAATGTTTGTCCTTAATGATTTTATGCCTTTTCCAATTTTTTGTTTTTAAAATTCAAAAACGATTTCACACAAAGCCACAGAGACGGATGAAAAAAAAAAAACCTTTTTGACTACGGCAAGACACATTAACATATCAATTTGCAAAACACGTCCAAACCATCCAGAGCATTTATGTATTGTGATCAGAGTTGACATGTTTGTAAAGGATTGTTTCGATTCCTTAAGCATTTGTTAACTAAAATCCTGCTGCTTGCTGTAACTTTGATAGATCTGATATGACATTGCGATGAACTAGAGACGTATAAATGGCCTGAATTTTATGTCTGGTACTTCAGTGAAAATTAATTTTATGATGAAACTATAAACAGTTTTGAAAAGTTCTGACTGAGCTTATGACTTAGGTGTAAACCCTGACAGTTCAACCAGTTCCTGATGTTCCAAGGCGCCATGATCGCTCAACATTTTGGATCAGTGTTACCTCCACGTAGCCAACACCCAACACTGAACATCACATCCACTTATATCGTTCGCTTCTAAATGTATTCATGGAACAGCCAAAGTTTTTACATTGCAGGCACGGCTCCACTTTTTAGCTTGAGCTTTGCCGGGTCCAATGGAACGTCGTTTCTAATAAGATCCTTCTCCTAATGTTAAACAGACATATTGAGCAATAAAGGCGAAAGAGCTTCAGAGCTAGCAAACACACATGAAAGCTGAAAGGAGAGAGCAGCCAAGAAGCCAGAGGATCTGAAAACCAACTGCTCTGTGAATCATGCCAGAGAATGAAGCAGAGGCGGAGATGGAGAGAGAGAGATGTTTGCAGGTAGCTTGTTGCCAGGAAGTCAGCAGACCCGGTGGCAGTATAGGAGCCTCTCCGTCGAAATGAGTTTCAGCTGGGTACGTGTTCTGCAAATGAAGCAAAGGGAGGAATGGAGAGGTTGAGAGGGGGTGGAGTAGAGGCGGAGGTCGTGCTAGCGTCCTGTTGAGAAGGAAGACGCATCAGAAAAGCGGAGCGAGAAGAGAATCTGACAGTGATTGAAAGACTCAGCAGCCAGTCAGCCCTCCTGCTAAGCAGACCATATTGTCCTTCCAGCAGGAGGTGGCACTGGATTGAATGAATCGTAAGGGTATGCGCAGTGACTTCGCTAATCATTTACAGCTAGACAGCACTGATTCCGTGCTTGATTCTCACCCACAAACCAAACTGTTGTCTTATTGTTTACATATATTTCAATCTAGACCACAGTGCTTTTGAATTCTTGATTCTGATTGGTCAGAAGGTGGAGACTAATTTTCCATGACAGCAGCTCTTGCAAGGGTCATAATAAGGTGCTCATTCTAAAACGTTTTTGTTTCTATGGTAACAGCTTACAAAGTTACTTGTACTTTGGACGATCCATGTAAAAATGTGTCGTTATTTAACAAATGAAAATGCGTAATCATTGATATGTTTTTTTTACGTTTATGGAAGGAGTCGGCAGTGTCAGCACCTCGTAGCGAACAGGAAGGTGCGCTTTCTGGTGAGGGAACTAACTTGTCTCGCTGACTTTCCCCAACATGAAATATAACTATAAAGCAAACAAACAAAAAAAAATAGCATAACATTTTGTTCATTAGTAAATTAAAACTGGGCAAATTGCTGGGGTGTAAGAAGAATAAATCACAAGCTGTTATTGGAAGATAATCCACTTCATGGTGGTAAGAGTATTTCTGCTTCATGTCGAGTCGTATCACACCGCACCGTCAGGAATTCATTTCCTTTAACAGCACTCTTGTCATTTTTCATTCCTTACTTAGCTCTGCTTTATGTCTGTATGAAAAAGCATAAAATGATGGTAATGAATGGAAAAATACTTTCTCTCTCTCTCTCTCTTTCTATCTTCCCCCCGCTAATTCGTTCCTGTATTGCAGTGGTTTTATTAATGTCCATAACAGTAAGTAGGGAAAGTGGAGTCTTGATTCATGCTATTTAAAAGGAGATCGCATTACTGAAAAGGAAGAGGATTTACCTTCTGACTACTTGGTTTCATTGAGCGATTTGCTCTCTTTGAGCAAATTAAATTGTGTGTGTGTGTGTGTGTGTGTGTGTGTGTGTGTGTGTGTGTGTGTGTATGTCTGCATGTGCGATCACTTGGTTATCAGCTCAGACTGTTCAATGAACCTGATGGAGTAAACTGCAGGCCATCTCATTAAAGACGATTCTCTCAAATCTCAAATCAGGCCAGACTTACGAGCACACATACACATACACACACACACACACACGCACACACACACACACACGCTTACACATGCCAAGAGCTGTTTTCATGATGCCTTCGTCTGGTATTTTGCTGATAAAATTGCAGAAGAGAGCGCCGAGGCTTTCAGAAACTTTTGGAGAGCTCTAATCAGGAACAGCTGAGCGTAAATCAGAGAGCACCGACTTTCCTGAACACTGCTTGTTTTGGCCGCGTGCTCTAGAATTCTGGGCCGATACAGTGTAGGGCTTTCCAATTCCTTTAAACACTGCATCACTTTTTTAATGAAATGATTTGGTATTTAAATGTTTAAATATTAATGAGCCTGTGATGCAGTCAAAGACAGGGTGTCTTACTATGTCAGTAGCTCCTGAGTGTGTTCTTATCACATAAACCATGAAAGCTAAAAGTTTGGTTACGTGAAAATCACAAGGATATCACATTATAATTGACAAATTTTAATATTTCAGATTCATTCTTGTTTGATTTACTCACCGTAATGTTTTCTTGTCACTGATACTTTACATTTTTATTATTTATGACAATTTATACAACAGCACTGTTGAATTCCTGACTGGTAATAAGGGCTTGATTAATTTTCTATAACAGCAGTACTGAAAGTAGTTCCGGCTGTAATTCAAATCACTGTTTGTGTTATTGTTTCTATAGTAACAGCTTATTCACAGGTTTTATTATCAATTCAGAGATTGATAGTAAATGGATTAAAAGCATGTTATTGAACAAAGAAAGTGTATAGTCATTGTGAAGTTTTATGTAAGGAGTCTCCAGTGTCAGCGCTTTGTCTTCAGCAGTCTAGAAAGTCTTCAGAGGGCATGACTTTACGCTTCCCGGCTTCTTGGTGACATGACAAGCTGTATTTTTTAATTGTAAATTAAATTATGCTAAAAAAATTAAATAAAAAAGTAAAAAGTAATCACTTGCAAATTGCTGTGGTAAAATAAGAGCTACTTTAAATTGGGCCCCATCACACCACCATGTAGTTGATTATTTTCCTATAACAGCACACCCCCAAGTGTTTTATTCCTTATGTGTAGTATAGTATAGCAACGATACAGTCTATGTTATGCTGTGAATTTTGGCTTTGACCACTCCTCTCCTTCATTGAACATCCTTTAATATTCATCTTCAACAGAAGAGGAATTCCAATTAGAAAATTAACTATTTAATTAAATCAACCACTTAAAAATGTTATGATTAATCAGAAAATTTAAATATTTCATGTATAAAGTGTATGCATTTATTTAGAGGGTGTTCCCTAGATTAAGCAAAAACAGATAAGGAATCCTGCTTTTATTGACTAAAAGTAGAACATGGAATCTTGAACATTGGAAATATGGAAACTGAATAATATTCAAACACTCAGACACACACACACACACACACACACACACACACACATTATACTTGACGCCAGAATAAACAGAATTCCCAGGTATTGTGTGTGGTTGTTTGTGTGTGTGTGTGTGTGTGTGTGTCAGCTGTAGGGGTTGGGTCTGTTCGAGAACATTCTGGCAGAGCATCTTGCCGGTGAATAAACCGGACCATTACTCATCATAAACAGATTTAATCTCCTAGAGCGCAGAAATGCTGATGGTGTGAAAGTGGCCGAGCTCAGCAGGAGAAGAGCTCCTTCAGCAACCTCTGACAGCTACATGCTCGCCCTTCTTTAGCGTGATGCTAAGTTAACGTGAAGTTTCTGTCATCTAGGCTCGTAATGTTACCAGCCTCTTATAGATTCGCTGACATTATACGGTCATTTCCTGTCAAAGTCACTGTGCTGCTCTAAAAGAAGTGTTGAGCTATGAAGATTTAACATGGAGCATGGATACGTGATGATTTAGGTTATTAAGTAGGGATGCGTTTATTTTCAAGCCGAGTAAGAGTACAGGTACGTTTTTTTTGGTACTCCTTGAAACCGATACCGACACTGATACCAAAATGCGTAACCTACTACTAACCTACTACTATTCAATCAGGGACATCACAAAATATTTTATTTAGCTCTGTTTATGTTACTTGCTGCTACCAACAATAAATGCCTCATGCTCTGTTTAAAAACAAGCCCCGTGAATTGCACCTTGACTCAAGAGCAAAGTCTAGACCCTGTCCAGAGAGGGGGAAGGAATTATGCATGACTCGGTGCTCAGTGCTCGCTGAACTGAACTGCTCTCTCTCTCAGCAGTTTCTCTGCACTCTTGTTTACCTACTCTAAGCTTGTAAATAGCTTAATGTGAAAATGTGTTGTAAAGGTGCTTCACAGCACCTTATGTTCATTTTAATGAACATACTTGCTGATTTATTAAATATACAGTACTTTCAAACATTATTTTTCTTTTATTAAGTTACTTTGGTATTGTAGGGTGATGCTGTAGTGTCTCCTCTGTTGATTGACACAGCAACATACACTAGGGTTATGTTACATAGTATTTTTTTTGTTATGAATGTGTGTATGAGTACTAGAAAAATAGACAAGGTACAGGACACATTCCTATTATTTAGTGTCAGTAAAATATTATTAATTAAAAAAATACTATGGAGGCCACTGTTTCATTATTGTACGCTATAGTTTCTGGAGTGGTTTGAATATTTTTTTTGTTCTGAATGTTCTTCCATGGAGTTATATTCACCAGCTGCTTATGCTAACATCATTCTGTGTAGCTGAAGTAAGGTCAGCCACAATTCTCGCCCCAAAGTGTGTTTCATATTCACAAATGCTCAACTCTGTCTGTGTGTGTGTGTGTATTTGCTTGCTCACCCGAATGTCTGTTTGAATTCATTTTAATAGCTATTTTTTGTCTGGGAAAACAATCATGACTGTCTTAGCTCTCGATGAAAAATTAAGCAGCGCATGAAAGGAGAATGAATCACATGGTGATGACTGAGACGTACGCGCGCGCGTGTGTGTATGTGTGTATGTCTGATTGACTGAGATTGAAGAGTTTGCAACAGAGAACATTTCATTGGCTGATGACCTATAATCCATCGCATACACATCTCCAATGCTTATTTAGCTGCTCATTGGTTTGTTATTAAGCAGGAATAGCTGGTATAAGTGTGCTAGTATAGCTAATCCCCTCATGCATCAATGTGAGGTTTAATTTTTGGCATCAGACTTGCTGATAACCGATGTCTTAAGGCGGATTGTTTTGGATTTTTGTGGAAACCAAGCACAACAGCACCACCAATGGTTGTAAAAGAATTTTAAAAAATACACAGAATAGTATGAAGAAGTGAGGCTGGGGCTGATTTCTTTCTAGCCCAGAGTGTAGTCTGCATTCTTGGGTGTAATGAATGAGAATGAGGTGCATTGTTTACTCTACTATTACTATTACTACTTACTGTTGTTTAATTACTAATCATTTTTCCCCTTAGAAGAAAAAACTAAAGGTGGACAGACAAAGCACACATTGTCCAATCAAAGTGTAAGTTACACAAAAGGACAGATGACAGAACAGAACTTTTACTGTGTGTTTGTGGCTGTATCATACAATTCACAGACACTGGAGTGACAGGTTGTCATGATCACCTCACCTGGGTCTGTTAATGACCTCCAAAACAGTAGACAGACTTGAGAGAGGAGCGGCAAAGTGATGAGGATAGAGATTAAATGACAGAGACAGAGAGAAGGACTGTATGATCACTGAAGATGCGACAGAAACAAAACATTAACACCGGAAAGAAATACATCTCCATGTTTAGCAGATCTTTAAAAGGCTTTAAACACACCGATTTATGGAAAGAGTGATACACACATAGCATTGTCACACACACAATCATTCAGAATTCACTTAGGGGCAATTTAGTGTAGAATTCCACCTTTTTTTGGAAGCTGTTAGGAAACGGACACGGGGAGAACATGTGAAACTCGCAGGAATGGGAGAAGTACTGAGAAATTATACTCATGTGACAGTGTAGGTACTGTGTCATTTTTTCCTGTGACTTGATTTCGCTTTTTATATATATATATATATATATATATATATATATATAAGGACTAACGCTACGTATGTTTGCTAATGGATTAATCACTAATAAATATCATGCCCATAACCAATATTTACCATTAGCTAGAATTTGACTGTCTGCCTAGCCAGTTTATTTTAGCTAGAGTCGATGCTAGTCTAACCTGGCATTAGCAAAGAAAACAGACTAGCCAGATAACCATAGCAGATTCACGCAAATTACCTCAGCATGCTTTTCAAATGAGAGGGAGTTCAGGCATTCTAGGAGGCAAAGAAGACACGTCGTTGTATATGAGTTTTTTTTGTTTACTCCAAATTGTATTGAAACATTTTACTGAGGCAGGGCCAGGGGCGCACATCCTCAGGTTTGACACTGCAGGCCGGTGGATTATCGGTGGACGGATAGCTATTGTGCTAACTGCATTGTGTAGCATGAGAAAGTCACAGCAGATGACAAATTGGCACAATTCCTGATGGGGTTTTTATAGTCATGAACTTCCTTGGATGTTAAACTGAAATGTTTGGACGCTAAACTGAGCCCATTGGATTGATATACAGCATACAGTCATTTCCTGGATGAGACAAGAAGACTGAGAGATTTGTAAAAAATACTTTGAAGGTCTGAATAACAGTATAAGCAGTCAAAAGTAAGCTTTTTATCTCTGAAATGTAATTAAGTAAGAGTACAAGTATTCCATTTCAGTAATATTCAAGTAAATTATAAATACTTGAGTATAGTAATGAAATAAAATTACTTAAGTAGTTTCCACCCCTGCAAACTCCACAGTACCAGAAAGTCTGGAGCTGTGAAAAAGCAACGCTACCCACTGCACCGCTCCTGCTGGCATTTCATTTTTGTTAATTTATGTGGACTTATTTTTAGTCATGAATTGAAATACCATTAGTCAATGTAAGTGTATTTAGTTAACATTTACATAAATGTCAATTAATACACATGATAACTTACTTCGTTAAGATTCGTAGGGTTTATTAATGCTTAGTTTAACATTTGCTAATGTTAATTAGTGCAGCAAATAACGTTTGTTAAGGGACTCTTAATGTAAAAGAAAAGAGGCTGACATGATGACAGGGAAAGAAAAAAGATAGAGGGAAGAGATTTCGTTTATTCAGTCAGTTTGTATTAGTGAATTTGTGCTTCATCAGATAAAAGTGACAATGTTACAGGATATGCATGTATTTGTGACTGCTATTGTGTGTGTGTGGGTGTGCTTGCACACACATAACTAACATTATACTGATGTTAATGTCATCTCTGGCTGTTTCCCAGCTGCACCACACACACACACACACACACACACACACACACACACACGCACATACTGATCAACAGATAGCAGCTTAATACGACACAGCAGAGGTTGTAACCCAGTTTCCCCCTCATACACACTCCCTACAATCAGAAAATTTCAAGACCATCATCAAGGTCATGAGTATGCTGTAAATGTACAGAAATTTGAAAATTTCTACATAGGACATTCCTATGTAGGGCTCGTCACATCATAATGTATTCTTCTGCATGTACGACACGTGGCCTACAATGCCAGAATGGGTGCAGTAGCAATTGAAAACACCACTGAGACCATTACAGGTGAGAATACGTCTGTTTCCTGTGCTGTGATCATCTGATCCATTTATAGCGTAAAACGGAGACTCGTCTGAGTGCTGATAATTACCTTAAACTCTGTTTTCCTGTGGAGACGGTCGGAATATTTCTTGTACCAGTAGCTTTCCTGTGTTATTGGAACTCACTCATGTGGATTTGTGAAACAGGACGTGATGTCATTCTCCAGAACGATGGTTTTAATGTGATAATCAGATAGAAGACTGGCATCTGGATAATAATGTTATACTGACATATTTCTATTTACCAGTGATGCTGAGCTGAAATAAGGAAAAAAAATATGAAGGAAAAGTAGACTCAATTCAGAACCTGTAGTGATGAGCAAATGATCAAATCATGTATTAATGTAATTCACGTAAGCATACTAAAAATATATGTGGATATGCACGTACAGTATGCGTAAGTATGTATATGAAATGTATGCATTCTATTTCTTTGTGGTTAGCGTTATCATAGACGCCACTAAAACCCAGTGACGTGTTTTATAGGGAAAGTATTTTTTTTTATCTTCATTACATAGCTAGCAATGTCACAATTCTGAGTCACTGCTTTCCTCCATTAATTCGTCTCTTTCAGTCCTGACCTTAATGTGTGAATGCTTGATTGGTGAAATGACTGAATCACGTAAGCCATGACCTGACAGACATGTTTGAGTGTGACAGGCTACAGAGAATCCAATAAATCAAAGAATTTGCAGTGAAGAAAATGAGAAGAACTAAATTAAATTTATTAAGGATAATAAAATGTAGCAGGCCCTGTTTAGCCTTAACAGCAAGTGTAGCGAAGTATGTTTTTAATCTTAAAAAAAGATAAATGTCAGATTTTGTAAGATACATGAAACGAGAAGATGGCAAAATTGTAATGTAAATTTAATTTGATTATATATGAATGAATTGAGAAAAGCTATGAACACTAACCCTGCCCCTCATCTTAACCATTGAAGGCATGCGAATTGTTACCAATTTGACAAATTTACAAGTTATTTGAGGTATTTATATTGATGAAGGATGCAAGGTTGAAGAAAACAGCATGGTACAGTTGATGCAATGAGTTAATACAAGTGACAGTCACGTGACTGTGCTGCTAGTTGCTAAGAGATGGCCGTCCTGCAGCAGAGGCAATAGTTCTTATTGAGGAGTGACTCATTATAGAGACTAATGCTGTGGGTAGGTGCTCATACTTGGGGACTCGAACCCTAAGTTAAATGTTAATTGCATCTCTAGTCACCTCAAGCTAACAAAATGGTGATAACAAAGCTACCATTCGGGTCTAATCATATGTGCAGTGCTGTCTGCTGAAGCTTCACAGAAAAGGAGGCACAAAAAAATGGTGGTTGGGGAAATGTGGTTTTCAAAAGCCTTTTCTCAGTGACAGAATTCTAGCCTTAAATCAGTGTAGCCTGCATAAAGCACATGAATATGGTTACTCAGTAACAACACCACGCTGCTGATGGAAAAGTCACAGATCGGCTTTAACAGATGGTACTACTGCAAATTGCTTTCCACGCAAAATAGGCGACAGCAGGGTCGCATCACTGTTCACGCTACATGACGTCCGATTACGCTTTCTGACACACTTAGAATTCAATGTGACTTCCGACAGCTTAGGAAATTTGCACTATTCTATTATTTCTGTGGTATTTTCCTTTTACCTGAATCAAAAATGTACTCTTTCACCTTTTTAAGACCATGCCATCCTCCTGTTTTAAGCTTTTAGACGAGTGTCAAAAATTTCCGACACTGCCAGAACTTTCTTTGTTTGCATTGAACGCAACCAACACTATGATTCATGCCTGATGTACAGCGTAAGCCCTGCTTTAGCAATTCCCAGATGTATTGCAAATTTCCTACAGAGTGAGAATGTGCCCCTGAATACATCTGAACTGAAATGGCTGGGAATTTTAGTATGACCTTGCTTTTATCTTGCTGCTACATTCTACCTCCTTTCAAAAACAAATCACCGCACTGAACATTTATAAAGCCATTTACTATTGAAGCCCATTTCTGCCAGGTTGTAAAGAAGAAAAATGGCATTATATATTTTTCAGTTTGTCAAAATTCTGACTTATTATCTCAGTTTTTGAAATACTATCTCATAGTTCTGAAACATCTCAAAACTTTAAACTGTTATCTCAGAATTCTGACTTATCTCAAAGTTCTCAGCTGTATTAATTTTGTGAATTCTGAGTCATTCTCTCAAAACTTTGACTCATTATCTCAATTCTGACTTATCTCAAAGTTCTCAGCTATATTAATTTTGTGAATTCTGAGTCATTCTCTCAAAACTTTGACTCATTATCTCAATTCCGACTTATCTCAACATTCTTACTTTTTATCTCAACATCTTCATTTACATCTTATCATCTTAACATCATTAAGATCTTATTATTGTGACTTACGACCTAATAGTTATTATTATCTCAATTTTGTGATTTATTGTCTCAGAATTCTGAATTATCTACAATATCTGACTCATTGTCACAAAATTCTATTTCAAAATTCTGACATACTATCTTAAAACTCTGATGTATTATCTCAGAATTCTGACTCATCTTTTTGTGATTTTTTTAATATCAGAATTCTACCTTATCTCTTCCCATTACTCATTATCTCTGCATCCTGACTTACCTCATAATTCTGACTTGTTTTCTCAAAGTTTTGATATATTATCTCAAACTTTGACTTATTATATAAAATTTTCTGAAATATGAGATAAGGCACAATTTTGCGATAATAATTCGACTTTTTTTTTTCCTTTTCTTCCTGGCACAAATTTACAGTTAGAGTAGAAAAGTGAAATTAAATTGCAGGTAAAACGGTGCATGATCTTTCATGCCTCATTGTTATTTGTACAGTACAAGAACAGTAGTTGTGTCATTAACTTGTATTATTTTTGACCGATTCCTCTGATAGTTTAACTATAATTCCTCATGTCTTTTGTTTCCTTTCCTTTTTATATTTTGCGGCTTTGTTTTACTAATCACCCTTATCTGTCACTCTTTTCCCACTAAATGCCCCATTCCTGCTCTCTCCTCATAAGCTGCCGTTCTAGTTTAAGCAGATCAAGCTTAAAAAGTGCAATTAATTGAAGCGCAGGGAGTGGGCGTCACTCTCAGTGTGGAATCAGTGCCAGCAAACACTGATTAGAAAGTTTGCACCAATGTGTGAGTGGGTAATGAAGCTGTCTGCTGCAAAACGCCATTTACTGCCAACTCTGGGCAAACTTATCAAACACACCAATCCCACGTTTCTCTCTCTCTAGGGATGTTTGTGTGTGTAATTGTTGGCATGACGGTCTGTCTGTGTATGTGTTAATGAACGCCAGCGATGCTGTCTGTCTTATGCGCTTCGTCTTTGTCTCTCTAGACGTACTTCAAGGCGAAGTCCTTTGAAAAAAAATCCTGGCCCTGTATTGATATGATTTGATTTTTTCCCCCCTGTATTCGTGTGTCAAATGAAAACACATCCAAAGCTCATTAGGGCTTAATGAGGTTTCGTACTGATACCTGGCTCATTCTGCTTCCGTTTGCTTGTGCTGGAGCTGTGATATGCTTCAGGGAACGTGAGGAGAGCAGTGAAAAGTTAGGATGAAACCACAGGAAAGAGGAGGAAGTGATCGAATTATATACAAATCTCTCCCTCACATGTCATTCACAGCACAACATGTGAGTGAGTATTGTACTGTTTAGCTCCACATATATTTTTTATCTTTATTCCTGGTATGAAAAAACAATACATTGGATTAATATTAATTGTTATCTTTTAGTTTATTTCTCTTATATTTACGTACTATTTAATATGTCTAATAACTTGTATTTTATTGACTGCGTGCCATTTATGGCATTTTATAAAGCGTGTGTAAAATTTGCAATTAAATAAAATATATACGAATAAAAAAAAAAAAGGTAAATAAATAATAATTATAGAAATACGAATATTATCACAGTGTGTATTATTATTATTATTATTATTATTATTATTATTATTATTATTATTAAAAATCTAAATATAAAATATATGAAAAACAATATGTTACAGGACATTGATGTAATTAAAAGGGTACATTAAGTAAAATAATCCTCCCTTGGATTTTAGCTGAAGTGACCGCAACAAGAAGAAGAAAGAAGATGCTGATTTGCTTATAATCCTAAATTCTGTATTTATTTCATTATTATTTAAAGAATATAGATACGTTTATAGATTTTTGTACACGTGGTCATGATTTTTTTTTCTTTATTCTGAGAATGTCCTGAGTTAGCCACTTGCTTCCTCCCCCTTGCTACCTGACATCCCTGTGACAGTTTTGGTGTAGACTGCAAAAAGAAAAAAGAAAAAAAAAGCCCAGTGCATGTGCTGACGCCAGAGAATCAGAACCGGGGAACAAAAAAGCCTAACACGCACATACACACACACACACATACACTGACGTCAGGGATTCAGCAGTGGCACTCGCTGCTCTGGATCTCCCAGAGGGACTCTGTTCTCTCTGATCATCCTGGCCTTCCTAACAGCCTTAACAGAACAGTCCTCGCATCTGGGTTTGTTTTGATCTGGGATGCTGCTGTGCTATACATCGAATTGATTAAAGGAATATGTTTGTTGTATTTAGTATCTTTCTGGAGATCCTTATTTCTGAAAAAGACGCCTGGAACGCCTTTTATCTTCAGTGGTGATTCATTTTATAATGAAATTCTGAGTTGACATTTTTTTATGAGGTGACTTTCCATCGACATGTTGGTCAATTTTCAACTACGACTTCCTACATTACCCACAATGCTGTTAGGGGTGCCAGTGGGATTTAGCCCTCTCTTCATCTCTATCTGAAGCAACCAATGCAGTGGTGCTTTAGTAGTTTAGTCTGTCCAGCTCTCTCACCTCCTCATCTGTACACTATGTTCAAACAGATCAGCTTCCAGAGCTTCAACTCTCATGCTAACTAGCCGAGCCGAGTCTTTGTACTGTAATGCCGCTTTGCATTCTGGAAGATTGAGTCCAACGTTTGCACCAACGTCTGCGTTGGAGTTCTCACTATTATGACATTGAACACTTTTCTTTTTAAGAGATAACAACAAAACCTGACTATTTGAGATTGTTGAATTTTTTTTTTCTCCTGTTAAACACCAGCTGTGCTAACAATAACAATGTCTCCCTGTGACATCATCAAGGCAGACAATCGACTTTGCGAAAGAAATACAGCACAAAGCAACAAATTCGCACCTGAACCTCTAAGCACATCAGAAATCTTTCAATATAAAGGCTTTTAATGTATTCCAGGGTGGAGTACATAGCAGTGGGATGATGGGATTTCATGCGAGAGGTAAAAATAATGGAATTTTGAGAGGGAGGAAGGAAGTTTGTAGGAAAGCTCTCACCCCTAGCCCCTACCCCCCACCCCCTTTTCCAAAGTGACACTTTCTTTCACCACTGATACACACTTCTGCAGAGACGACGGAAACCATGGCAAGAGTACTTTCCATTAAGCACAAACTAAACACTTTTCACAGCCGATCAATGTTTTTCACATGCGAGTCGCATGCCTGCTGCTACAAACCAGGTTTCTGTAATGATGTAATGAGATGTTTGTCACGCATCGCCGCTATGAGTCCTAATCAACACTTTCCCGTCAACAATATTCTGATCATTTGTCGAATGTGATTAAATTCACGGGGTGTTGCGTTCACGCTCTTATTTCAGAAATTATAGTCTTCCACGAGATGCTGGTTTCGCACAAAAGATTCCTGGGGAAAAAACTTTTCTTGGAAAGATGTTTATAGACGCTCATGTGGAACCTCATCAACACATAACCGTAGTGTGGTGCGATCTCTTATGGAAAACTCTCAGCATGGCAAGCTAGACAACAGTGTACACTATGAAGAAATTATTGTTGTGAAAATCGGCACCCTTTATTAAAAATGATTGGCACCCTCCATTAAAATGAACCAAAATAAATACAGTCAGGTCTGGAAGTATTTGGACAATGGCAGAGTTTTTGTGATTTTGCCTTTATACACCACCACAATGGATTTGAAATAAAACAATCAAGATATGATCGAAGTGTAGACTTTCAGCTTTATTTTTAAGAAGTTCCACCAAAATATGGCATTTGCCATTTAGGAATTACAGCCATTTTAAGCAAAGTACTTCCATTTTCAGGGGCTCAAAGATATTTGGAAAATTGACTGACAAGACGTTAATTGACCAGGTGCGGTCCATTCCCTCATTACTTCAAGACAAATGAAGCAGATAAAAGGTCTGGAGTTGATATCAGGTATTGAGTTGGAATTTGGCAGCTGTTCGACTGGAGCTACCAATATGAAGTCCAAAGAGATCTCAATGCAAGTGAAGGAGGCCATCATTAGGCTGAAAAAACAACATAAATCTATAAGAGAGATAGCAAAAACCTTAGGTGTGGCCAAATCAACAGTTGGGTACATTCTTAAAAAGAAAGACAGCACTGGTGAGCTCAACAACACTGAAAGGCCTGGAAGACCACGGAAGACAACTAAAGTGGATGATCACAGAATCCTTTCCTTGGTGAAGAAAAACCGCTTCACAACATCATCAA
>CM041002.1:2718158-2756392 GCA_022985145.1 Pangasius djambal | reverse complement strand
ACACCTTCATGAATGTAAATACAGAGGGTTTACAACAAGGTGCAAACCACTGGTAACATTCAAGAACAGGAAAGCCAGATTAGACTTTGCCAGAAAACATCTAAAAAAGCCTCCCATGTTCTGGAATAAGATTCTTTGGACTGATGAAACCAAGATTAACTTGTACCAGAATGATGGGAAGAGAAAAGTATGGTGAAAGGAAAGAACAGCTCATGACCCAAAGGATACCACATCACGTGTCAAACATGGTGGAGGCAGTGTTATGGCATGGGCATGTATGGCTGCCAATGGAATGGGCTCACTGGTGTTTATTGATGATGTGACTACTGACAGAAGTAGCAAGATGAATTCTGAGGTGTATAGGGCTTTACTCTCTGCTCACATTCAGCCAAATGTTACAAAACTGATAGGATGCTGCTTCACAGTGCAGGTGGATAATGACCCTAAACATACTGCGAAAGCAACTCAAGACTTTTTGAAGGCAAAGAAATGGAATATTCTTCAATGGCCAAGTCAGTCACCTGATCTCAACTCAATAGAGCTGCTTTTCACTTACTGAAGACAAGACTGAAGGCAGAAAGATCCACAAACAAAAAGCAACTGAAGGT
The DNA here is from genome assembly GCA_022985145.1 of Pangasius djambal. Lineage (NCBI taxonomy): Eukaryota > Metazoa > Chordata > Actinopteri > Siluriformes > Pangasiidae > Pangasius > Pangasius djambal. The sequence goes on along the minus strand of CM041002.1, from coordinate 2,755,784 downwards.
GGCTGCAGTGACGCCTGGCAAAGCATCTCTAGGGAGGAAACTCAGAATTTGAGTTTTGAGAACATGGGCTCCAGACTTCAGGCAGTCATTGACTGCAAAGGATTTTCATCCAAGTATTAAAGTTATGGTTATATTTATAATTATGTCACTTTGTCCAAATATCTTGAAAATGGAGGTATTTTGCTGAAAATGGCTGTAATGCCTAAATGATAAAGACCATGTTTTTGTGGAACCTCTTAAAATAAAGCTGAAAGTCTACACTTCGATCACATCTTGATTGTTTTATTTCAAATCCATTGTAGTGGTGTATAAAGGCAAAATCACAAAAACTCTGTCATTGTCCAAATACTTCCGGACCTGACTGTATATAAAATTAAAAATAAATGCTGAGCGAGATGCTCTGAATTAATCCTATGGGGACACACAATGATTTCTCAAACATAAACAACTAGTACATTTTCTTTCTCCTCTTTTCAAAATTATTGGCACCCTTCCTGAAAATGAGCCAGTACCAGTACACTCACTGGCCACTTTAATGGAACAGTTAAAGACTGGAAAAGACCAGGAGATGTTTTTCCAACCTTCATCTGTCCAGTTTCTGTGAATCTGTGCCCACTGAAGCCTTAGATTCTTATCTGTGGCTGACAGGGATGGAACCGGATGTGGTCTTCTCCTGTTGTAGCTTATCTGAGATGCTTTTCTGGTCACCATGTATGTAAAGAGTGGTTATTTAAGTTACCGAAGCTTTCTTGTCAACTCAAACCAATCTGGCTATTCTTCTCTGACTTCTCTTATCAACAAGGCATTTCTGTTCTTGGAACTGATGCTCACTGTGTTTTTTTTTGTTTTTTGTGCCATTTTGCCTGCAAAGTGTTTATATTTCATACCAAATTGTCTGGCACCAACGAGTCACTGAGTTCACATTCACCGTTCGGATGTTTGATTCGTACATTAAATGAAGCTCTTGACCTGTATCTACATGATTGTATTGCGCTGCTGCTGCATTACTGGCTAATTGGATAACTGCATGAATGATCAGCAGGTGTTCCTAATAAAGTTGTTGGTGAGTGTGTGTGTGTGTGTATGTGTATATATATATATATATATATACACGTATATACATACATACACATATACACAGGGTGTCCCAAAAGTCTCCATACATAAGGGAAATTCGGGAAGCTGTCGCAAGGTTGCAATGGACTTTAACAGGAAACATGGCAAGCACATCAGACACGACACTCTTGCCAAACTTATTAACAAATTCAAAAAGACTGGAAGTGTTGCGGACCAACCGAGAAGTGGACGTCCACGAAAATCCACTCACAAAGTCACAACCGACGTGATGCTGGCAAACATAGTGAGCTATGTATGGACACTTTTGGGATATCCTGCAGTTTCTCCAACTGCTTGAGAAAAAAAAAATCATTCATTATGTGTAATTATTTTATTTTCTACAATAACGCTTGCCCAAGTAAGCCTTCCTTCTCAGGAACCTGATGTGTCCCGTTTTCTGATTAAATAAAGCTAATTCAGTACAAAGCATCAACACTGGCTTTTAAAAACCACCCAGGTTACTGTTGGAAAAACACCTTTTTGTTCAGGGATGTTGCACTTTTGAAACAGCTCAGCGTTCGCCAGCTCTTGGAGGCCCTCCTGCACCACACACTTGTTTTCCCTACTGTAACACACCTGACTCAGATTAGCTAATTATCCTGCTGTTTATAAGCCGAATCTAGCGTGTATAGAGCATGAACTGTTCAGTGCATGGGGAACTGAGAGGTTGGGAAACACTGGATATTTCTCTACTAACAAAGCCGTTGTTTTGTGTGTTTGTGTGTGTTTAGGTGACGCCGTAGTAGTCCACAACTTTCCCCAACCTGAGCTCAGTCCAGTTTGCCTCCACCAGCTGGATCTCACACCTGTATTGGCCAACCGATAGAAAGCAGCGAAAAGGGGTGGGGCCATGTGGGCGCTTCGGATGCTCCTATTGGCCAGCCTGCTGGGTCCTGCGGCTCTGGGTGAGTAATATGCCCTGCAAACTTTTGAATCATTCATAAAACAGGATTATGAGATGTCTTACAACTGAGTGCTAAAGTAGATGGCTAAACAGGAAAATGTCCCTGAAGCTTGGCTAATGAATTCCGCCAGCACCAGAGAGTGATAAATTAATTTGAATTTAGATTAAGCTCCACTTTGGGAGTAAGAGAAGGGTTGGTAGACTGAATGCTGTTCTTAAAGTTGGTAATTTTGATAGTGTGAAGGCAGTAATAAAGAAAGGAACAGGTTGGATGCATTTTAAGTGTATCTACATGCGACATGTTTACAAAATTGTTAGTATCATTTGTTTTGTCTTCTTCTCAATAGCTTATTGGTGTACAGTTAGAGACTATAGCACTTCTTCTTCCTCTATGCTGTATGCCTAATGCACTCTTTCCACGTACAGTACACTACTGTATCAGTGTTTCTGCTGTGCTGTGAATGGTCTCCTATCAAAATAATATCCGGTTAGCAGTAGTCCTGTTGTGGCTCCTTTCTGTTGATGGACAGGGTACATTGTGTACCTAAGAAAATGTTCTTGGAATGTGTATTAAAACAGTTTCTCTCTAAAAAAGACCTGGAAACTGTGATTCCTGCTCTTAGTACAGCACGGTCAGACTACTGTAATTCTCTGTATATTGTCCTTCCTCAAACTGCCTTGTCTCGCTTGCAGCTTGTGCAAAATGCAGCAGCTAGATTTTTAACAGGGACCAAAAAGATGGATCATATTTCCCCTGTTTTGGCATCTCTTCCCTGGGTTCCTGTTCTGTTCAGAATTGATTTGAAATTTCTTATTTAAGAGCTTTTTTCTGCTCTTGATCCACAGAACATTATTGACCACCTTCACCCTTACTTTCCTACCAGAACGCTAAGATCTTGTAATCAACAGAAACAGTTGCCACCCAACACAAAGTACCAGGATGATGATTATCTTCTTGTAACAGCATGTTTCCCAAAGTGTTTTGTTCCTCTTATACCACAGCGATTTGCCAGCATTTATTAATGAACAGCACATTATTGTTGTTAACCATTTCGGCGTGGATTATTTTCGTATAACCGCACAATCTGTCGAGTGTCAATTCCGTACTTAATTAACATCTCGTGACCAATCAGAATCAAGAATTTCCCATGGTTCAGTACACACCCGAGTTCAAATGAAATGAAATGGACCAGAGATCTGTTTCCTGGACTGCACAAACTTTCAAACCATTCGAATATACCGAAATTGTGGAACGCCCTTGTGGATCATGGTGTTGAATCTGGCTGCTGTGCCCGAGGTTAAATCCCGCTAAGTCCTCTTTGTCACTGTCGGTACAAGCGACATTGCCCAGACTCCATAATGCGGTGGAGGATCGGGTGTGTATGTTGTTGTCCAAGCATCCAGACCCTACCAGTTCCACCAGGGAACCGCCCTAAATCACAATACCCACACCTATTCCTGGAAGAGCCTGATTACTGCGGTGGAGGTAGACATTGTGCATGTGGAATACTATTAAAAGGACGCAAGGGAAATATAGTGGGTAGCAATAAGTAGAAGAAAAGCAGTCTCTCTATGCCTCTTCAAACCATTGCCTTCAGGCATAATCATCTGGCAACACCTTTATCATCAGCTTGTATAGCATATATATATATGATTGAGAGAGAAAGGGGGAGAGAGGGAGAAGGAGATGTAGAGTGACGGTATGAGATAAGGCCCCACAGGCTGGCGGAAGAAGACGCCGACTCTCCAAAGTGACACACATTTTTCATAATGTGAGTCTGACACACGCTGGGCTATGAATGGATTTAGCCACTCAGGGGAACGAAAGAAAAAAAGACAGAGAGACAGAGCAAATGACGGAAGGAAGGGACGTGTCTGTTGCTGGATTTTGGGTGTGAGTGCAAGCTGGAATACTACTGACAAAAAGACATCTTTAATTAAATTAAAATTCAACCATCTGAAGCCAATTTCCTGTAGCTTTTGTGAGAAGTGAGAGTGTGCTCTGATTGGCTGTTCATCTGAGCCAACCAGTGGTAGAGAAGATAAAAAGGGATTTCACAACCTCCTCTAAAAGTCTCTGTTCCTGTCTCAATCTGAATCCTGCCATCCTGAAAGCAAACCGAAACCAAAGCTCGGTCAGGTGTTCCCTGGATGCTTACCGCATCAACGTTTCTGAAGGAGAACCTTAAAACATGGAACCTGTTCTAACAGAGGATCATCTACCTACAAGCGAGAGGAGTTTCGGCTACATTTTATTGCGTTTCAGTTACATCCATTAGCTTGTATTCCTTATAACCTAAAATTATTAGAACCCTTTCAGTCCTCTTTGGCTTGACCCTTGACCTCAAAGGTTCTATGTATGTGAAAAGAGTGGTAATATATCAGAGAGGGTTCCCTGTCCCTCAGGGAGAACCTTTAACGGTTCTATATTGAAGTGTTTCCCCGTTACAGAAGGTTCCCAGAACGTCACTTTTAGTCAGCTGGAACCATTAACCATCCAAAGAACTCTCGAGAACCATTTTCAGCACGGAAAAAAACCAAACGCTCTCTTTCTCACTCCTGCTTCCTTTCTCCCCATCCTTCTTTCCTCCATCTCAGTCATTTTCTTCTTTCTTGCTCTGCTTTCTCACTCCTACTCATTCCCTTGCACTCACTCTCTTTTACTCATGCTTTTTGTCTTAATTGCTTTCTCTGTATTTTTCTTTCGTTTTCACACTTTTTTCCATCTCTCTCTTCCTCTCTTAATTGCTTTCTAGTTTTTCGCTCTGTCTCCATTAAGTCTGTTTTTTTCCCTCTTTATCTGTTATTATCCCTGTCTACCCTCCTCTCTGTCTTTCTTTCTTTCTTTCGGTACTTCCTGTGTCTCTTCTTATCCCACTCTCCTCCTGTCTGTCTTCTTTCCTTCCTTCATTCCTTCCTTCCTTCTTTTTTTTACCTCTTTCTCTCCTTTCACCCTTTATCTGTCTTTTACTATCACACTCTTTCTTTCTTTCTTTCTTTCTTTACATCCTATATCTGTCTCTTATCTCCCTGCCTTTGTCTCCCTTCCTTCTTTCCTTCCTTCCTTCCTTTGTCTGTCTTTTACTATCCCTTTTCTTTCTCTTTCTTTCTTTCTTTCTTTCTTTCTTTCTTTCTTTCTTATCTCTCTGCATCTCCCTTCCTTCCTTCCTTCCTTCCTTCCTTCCTTCCTTCCTTCCTTCCTTCCTTTATCTGTCTCTCTCTCTCTCTCTCTCTCTCTCTCTCTCTCTCTCTCTGTCTCTCTCTTCTTCTCTGTCTATTTTCTTTCTTTCTAAACCATATGCTCTCACACTAATTACTAGGTCAAAATAGTAGAGACAGTGACACTGGTAGCTCCATAGCTACTGGTTAGTACACTAGTGTGTGATTTGGGACAGGTCTTGTCTGGACATTATTTCCAGTTTACTGCCCCCTTCTGGTATGGAGAGTAATGTTCTTTTTCCCCCCAGTGTTCAGAAAGTGTGTGTGTGTGTCGACTATCTGTCGACTTCGTGGTGTGTTTGAGTGCAACTTTTCGCAGAAGACGCAAACACTGGCTTATCGATTGCTTTTGCTGATTTCATATGCAATAATGTTACATAGTTTTAGTGGTTGTCTCTTCATCAGTGTCTCTTCAGACTTCACAGTGTGAAGTGTGTAAGAATAGTTTTCTGTCAATCAGGATATTTCAGCCTGTCTGACACTGTTAATTAATTTCCTATTTCAGGGACAGTTGTTAATACCGCACGGGCCTCTGAGTGTTCTCTAAACTCGTCTAATTAATTTCACTAATGCCTCTTTGCCGAGTTATTAATTAGAGAAAATTTCAGGTTTTGTCTTTGTGCGTGCTTGTTATTCTTCGTTTAATAAAAAAATACTGCATAGTAAAACACACCGGGATTCAGATCATGCCGGAGAGGCTTTAATAATGTAATATGGTTAATATGGGATGGCAGATAAAATACGATTCTTTTCATATGAAGAGTAGTGTGGCTGTAAAAATGTTTGATCGTTTGTTTCGCTGGTGCTCATTCAGGGGGCGGATTCTGTATTCTTCTGTCTCAGCATTATTTGAAAAAAAAAAGAAAGAGAGGAAAAAGATGAGAGGATTAAAAACAGGAAACAGCCGTGGTATTATGATCGCTCGATGCTAGAATGTGAGTTCAGCCTGTTAAAAAAAAAAACAAAAAAAACGCCTTTTTGGTTAAAGTCCACCAGAACACACACATTTCAGCTTATGTGCTTTTTTTGGTCTATATGGCTTCATATTGTACATAGGGGAGGAGAGAGAAACGCTAGCACACTCAAGAACAGTGAGAACAGGAGGTATGGCTCTCAGCTAGGGGATAGAGGCAGGATGGATCATCTCTTCAGTGTAATAAAACTGCCTTCACTGCAACATGCTCAATTCAGCAGAGGAAAGCATGAGTCAGAAAACGTGTGGGTGGATTTCTGTCAATGAAATGTGTGAATACAGAATTGACCCCAGTTGTATCTGATGTTTTAGTTGTCTGGGAAAAGAAAGGTAATACTCTGGAAACTATCCATTCCTTTTTGTCGGATAGATTTGTAATATGGTCAGCATTGACTTGTGCACTATGTGGCAGGCAAACCGCATGGGAACTTTTAGGGCCGGAACAATAAGAGGACTTGCGCTGCTTTTTGGAAGGGCGTTTTGACCAGTATTGATGTTTTGCTCTATATAGTGGTACCGTGGGAAATCTTTCTGAACGGAGTGGTTATGGTGGAGGAAGAAAGGGCATTATGTATTGTGTGTTTAGTTGTAATTTGTCATCAGCCGGGTCATATCAGAGGAGAATTTTTTGTTTTCTTGTTTCATGTTTACACTATAGCGCTGTTCAGTTCTCGATTCTGATCGCTCCTTAGAGAGGTGCGGATTAATACTGTGTTCATAGCGCCTTGTACAGTAAGTGGTAATTTGCAAGTTGTAATAATGTAATTTCCCACCTCGGGAAATTTGATGTGCGAGGTGGAAAAAAAAACAAAAAAAAAACACGGACGCCTCCATGAAAACATGTAAAGCTCTTGTAAAGCTACGTTTAGCACACTTTTACAGTTACAGGCCTGAGTGCCTATTGGTGCTGTTCCTCTGTAGTTCCTCTATATAACTTCAAACATTCATGCAACATTCTGGACTGAATCTGCAGCACAGCAACAACAGCGGACAATAGCGAGTTGCTTTAGCTTTAACAAGCTCGCAGGCTAACGTTAGTGATACATTAGTGATAACCCTAATGTTGATGATTACCTTCTCAAAACAGCGAAGAGTATGGTCAATTTATATTGTTTATATGTTATATATGTTATGTTTATATAAATACACTGTCGATATATTAACTGATCTAAAGTCAATACTGCTATAAACTTATTTAAAAGTAGATAACTGGGACTTTACGCTGTTCACAGTGTGAGCGGCCAGGTTGATTTGACCTCAGTCTGGCTGTGTCCGAAATTGTGTAGTGTGACATTACGTACTGCATCCGATTCAGTACCTACTGCTCGGCCGTTTATACAGTAAATACCGATCAGTATATGTGTGTAGTATGAATACAATCCAGACATACTACATCCACCATGTTGGCATTGTCATGTGACCTATGACGTCATAGTAACTGCAAAAACTTAAAGAGCCCGCCAGACTAGAGTAACTGTTTTTTTCTTGTTTAATACATGATATGCATCACTATATATAATTTAGCTAATAATCTGAAGGCAAACTGTAAAAATTAAGATTTGTTAAACTGAGATTGATGATACTTTTATTTAATGCAGACAAAAATGAAACTGTAACTGAGACTGTAAAAAAATCTTTTTAAAGGTTAAGTAAACAAATGACATCAAATCAGCTGCTACCTTTCATTTCCATTTAGTTTGTAATTATTTTTTTTTTTAAAATACTGACAAAACCGATGATATTGCAGAATAGTGACATAATCATGACATAATCTATCATGATTACAATATCATATCGCACAGCTCTTTGACAGGCTACATTTTTCTTTTGGCTGTTGAGAGAACAACTGTTTATAGTTGTTATAATGTAAATAACTTGTGTCATGGATGTTCCACAGCATTACAAGTAACTAAAATTGGATAAAAAGTTGGACGTGCCGTTCTTTACTCAGTAAAAAATGGTTAGGATTGGCTGTTGTAACATATTGGCTGTTGTAAAACGACTCTGCCATGGTTCTTATTGGGCCACATAACACCACTGCTTCATTGATTATTTTCCTATAACAGCACAGCCTGACATGTTTTATTTTCACACTGACTGATGGGACGATTTTGAATCTCAGTCACAAGAGAAAAAAACTTTTCCTCAGTCACGCATACACACAAATTCCTCGGGGTTGTTTGGTATCCAGTTTATTAACGCCGACACGTCTCGTGGTGTCATTTTCTCAGGAAATCGTCACTCTATGGCGAGATTGCTAAATTAAGCATTGATCTTGGCGGCGATGTGTAAAACGGAATGGTTGTTAGCGTTTACGATGCTGCGCCTGCTGATGCCTGTCTCTCTCTCCCGTGTTCAGTGTTGTGTCTTATCAATATTTCAGCTTGTTTCTAATATCATGCTCACTTGCTGCCTTTCCAGGTGCATTGGGCTAAATTAGAAACTATATTCTGATGTTTTGTGAACATCGGTGCAGGAATGAACGAATAGCATGGTGCAAGCTTCAAAATAAACCAATTACTATAAAGCTAAAGTGCAACAGAGGAGATTTTATTTCAGCGTATTTACATATATATTAGATGAAGCTTGTAGGAACCATTGCACTATTTATACATAGTGAAACCATGAATAATGTGATCATGTTCACTTCATGTCGGCGAATCCATTGCAGTTGGTTGATTTTTATTCCTTTTTTTTTTCCCTCTCCAGCTGAGATGATTGACTTTTTAGCCTTGAAACCATACAGCTCAAGGTGAAATTCTGAAAAAAATGAAGTTTTGACATATTTGCTTGGTTCTAAGAAGATTCTCTAGACGCTTTTCCCAATCCATCCATTGGCAGTCACATCATCAACGAAGATAAGACCCATGGTTATTTATGGATCACACAGCCCACGTGCCCTTTAAAGGTTTCAGGGAATTGCGACAGGCTGAACTATGGTTCTTGGGGCAGTCTGGAGCAGAGTGATCTGAATTCAGGTTATGTGTTCTGCCCTTTTGGGTTTAATATTTCACAACCCACAGTATGTGCCTTGGTGCCTCACTTAAATTCACAGTGGGCTCTGAAAGTTCACGGCTCCTTGTCAAACTCTATTTTAACACTGCTTTAAATCCCAGAGCTGTATGTTTCACGCTTGTCATTGGCATACCTTTTTTTTCATGAACAGATTGTACCTGTTTTTCATTATTTATGCTGCACTGCAAAAGCTTATTGTTTGGTGAACTTGTGTAAATTTCAGCTGAAGGATATGTTCAGGCATTCATAGCTTCTAGGGATCTGATCGAATCAAAACAGGGCCCAATTTCCCAAACAGAATTCAAAGTGATGCTTGCTCTATCGTTAATCAACAATCTGTGTGCAGTGATGCCTTAAGGAAACTCTGCCCACTTAACCTGCTGTCAAATCTGGTCTCATTGGAAATTTAGATTGGATGAATTTGAACAAAGGACAGAAGTGCAGTTGGATTTAGTTCAATTTCATACCAATTAAGTCATTAGAAAAGTTATGAATATTAACCCTGCCTCTAACACCACCATTAACCTTAGATATAGTTGAATTTTCAATTTTTCCTGTCCTTATTTTTACTAATTGTCTCAAAGCATCTTCACATCAGTGCCTTTTAATATCAGATGGTCTAGGAATTAAGGCTATGGTTAAAGATATATCGTGTCAGCGTCGACGTTGTCGTTTGCGATAGTCACTTTGCAAATGCTGCTTTGGTGACGTTACACAATGTTATGCTAAAACATTTTTATTATTTCAGAGGAAACATAAATTAGCAAAAATTGGATAACTTTTCTTCAAGTGAAACAATGTAGTCCAGGTAAAAATTCAACCTACTAGTTTTGCGCAAGCTCGGCTGATCATCATTCAATAATGTTAATTAAAAAATCACTACAAGGTGAAATCATGAATTATTATCATGAATATTAATCTTAAATTTGTGCTTGTTGATGATACTTTGCGGGTGTTTCGAGCTCTCCAATATGAACTGACTCTCCTGGAAGCCCCGCCCCCCTCATTTATTTAGCACTTTGAGATTTTCTTTAAAATGTAAAGTGCTTTATAAATAAAATGTATTATTATTATTATTATTATTATTATTATTATTATTATTATTATTATTATTATTATTATTATTTATCTCACGTTCGTAGTGTTTATTCTCTCGTCTCTACCGGATTTTCTTGCTTGAAATACGCGCAGAAACTGCTCTCACTTTGTGTCCTGGTAAATGGAGATTTTGATTTGATTTGATTTGAAATAAAATCTATTAATGTAGGTTTGACTTTGCTAACTTTAAACAAGTATAAAGTTAAACAGTTCAAACGGTTTGTGAGGGAGATCAACAGTGAAAATGTCCGGCATATGGAAGCATTTCACAGGGACCTTAGACACACGATTTGTAAAAGGACTATAACGAAAATGTGCTATTTATTTATTTATGGTTTACCACGTTTTTACCGCATCATTTGAGATTTAGCCACAGAAAAATTATGCAGCTGTAATAAGTGCCTGTCAGAAACATTTACATTTAATATCACTTTTAAGACACAGACTTTGATTTAATCAGAATATAATATATTGATAATAAAGATTGACAATTGTTAATAAGACTGATAGCACCAAGTAAATTTAATAATTAAATCTGTTTAAAACAAATGTATTATTATTAGACCAGTCTAATAATTCATTCTTGATTTATGGGTGATTATTAAAGGAAGACAATTGTTATATCCAGCTATAGATTCAATCTCTCCAGCTGGGCCTGATGCAGCTCTAGGGAAAGCTGACCGGGGGCCATTATTTCTGAGACTCTCCCAGATTGTTGAGCTCCGCACTCTATTACGAAACGTAAGCCTAGTAACCCTGTGGAGGAACCTCATTTCCACAGCCTTATTCTTTACGGTCACTACCCATAGATGAGGAGCTGGGATCTGTGGCTGGGGATAAAGAGAAGTCTGCGCTGACCTTCTCAGCCTGTTGCCGTCACAGCCCATACCAGGAAAAACAGAAGGAGAATGAATGAATGAATGAATGAATGAATGAATGAATGAATATATAAGTTATGATATCAAAGTAACCAGTAAGTTAACCTCCTGCCATAATTCTCCATTTAAACACACCCTTTCTATTGCTGGAGTGATACTTAGCTCCATTTGGGAATAGTTTACCTATGATTGACTCCATATTTATTCATCTATCACTCCATCCTTCCACCCATTCATTCATCCATCCATCCATCCATCCATCTATCCCCATCCATCCACCCCTGCTTCCACTCATACATTCAACCATCTATGCTTCCATTCACCCATCCATCTACCCATCCATCTGTGTACCTCTCCATCCCTCCATCTAGCCCTCCATCTATTCCTCCATCCATCCATCCCCCTATTCATCCATCCAGCCAGTCAACCAGTCAACCAGCCATCAATTTACCCCTCCATCCATCGACGCCTCCATCCATCATTTCATCCACCCATCCAGCCATCTGTTCATCAATTCAACCATCCATACTTCATAAGCCTAAATTCTTCCCTAAACGGGATTCTCAAGGGTTCTTTAGAAAGTTGTTTGCTTTGCTTCGTAAATGTTTCTACTCCTTTTCTAATAGAAAAACATTCTGGTGCTACATAAGGGTCCTCCCAGAGGAACAAGCCAAAGAACCCATTATGGGTTCTGATTTATTATTTTTTTTAAAAGAGAATACAGTATATACTGGGCTGCAGCAGAGTGGTGTTCCATCTCGGGTGTATTCCCACCTCACACCCAGTGTACTGGCTCTGGATCCACCACTTTCCTTGACCAGGATTGCGTGGTTGTTGAATGAATGAATGAATGAATAAATGAATATTTTTCTGGGGATTCATTTATATGGAATGAAAGTTGTTGGGAAGTGATCAGAGCACTTTTATAAAAGTCATGACTTGAATCAGTATATTGTAGGCAGAGGAGATTGGTCATAGGTAGCAGTAAATCAGTGAAGATGGAGCTCGTATGCCTCAAGAGAAAACACATCAGTAGCTCCACTACTCCAAAACTGCTCTCTTTTCCATGAACTGACATCTGGTAAACAAACTGACTGGCACTGCAGATGCCTGCAGCCTGAGCTGCAGTTCAACACATTTCAGGCTTTTTGTGTGCTGGATGTTGCAGATATACATTATTTTGTAGAGCTGGGATACAGAATAAAGCACAGATGGCACTGAACGAATGCTTTTGTTCCAACATGACACAATAGTGCTGCTTTTCATATCTACCAGTGCTCTGTGTATGTGCGTTGCCCTGAGGAGCCTAGCACTGCTGTCAGCTTGACACCATCATCCTCACTGCCTTCAACACACACGTACACACTTTATATACACCGAAATATAGAGTTCTCTATATAATAATCCCGCCCCCAACTACACTGTCAAACATCCATAATTTTTTTTATTTGTATTCTAATTCAATTCTCTTTCCACTCTAATTCCCCCGATACATCTTGCTCGGCGCTGCCTCCTTTTATTCTTCATTTTTCTCATACAGTTGAAATCAATACACCCCTCAACTTGCCTGTATAAAAAAACATAGCTTTTCGAAGATTATTGTGTGTCTCGCTGCCAAATCCCTGTCATTCCTCTTCTCCTAAAAGAATATAGCATGAAAACTGAGGGTCTTCCAAAGGGATGGATAGATCATTGCGACTTTTGTTCGGTTTCGAAACATTTATGCATGACTAATAATGGTTAATGAGGCTCTGTATCGACGGCAGGGTCAAAAAGCTTGCACACTGTTTATACTGGAGACAATCTAAGAGAGCAGAGAGAACGAGAGAGCCACCGTCGGTCCTTCATCATCAAAAGCAGCCCACACACACTGCTCAGTATGTAATATTGTCCATCTCTAAGCAAAGACGCAAACACAGAGCAGCTTCTTTTATAACGACTTGCACTTCGGAATCCATTTACTGAATATAACATGCTGTCTCAGTGTGTGCACCAATATCGTGACGATAAGCCGTGCAAGTCGATATGTAATCAGACTGCAGGTAATGGGAATAAAGGGCTAACTGTCTGAAAAAAAGCAGAACACACAACGGAAGAATAGAAAGTTAATAACGGTTGACTCAGGAAAAAAACTGGATTGATTTTTTCAGCCACTGGAGTGTCACACACAATATTTATAGATGCTCCGGTTAAGGCGTAACCGTGAAGGCAAAAGTGTCGCCTTGTGGGGAGAAAACTCCGCGCCCACATTGATCAACATTAGGAATTTGCCTCAAAACTGACGGAACACTTCAAATAGTAATCGAGATGTTTTCAAAGATTTGAAAGATTTGAAGTCATTTGAAATCTTGGTTTGTACTGAAAGGGTTTTCTACAGCATAAAATATAAGAGCCAATCAGCTTCCAATCTGCAAATAGCTTCTGTTATGAAATACTGGTGGAAGTTGGGGTGTTTTCACTTTGCATATCCAGAGATTTGAATTTCATGATGAGAGTAAAAGTAATTGCACCCCGGCACATTCTTGAGGCCCAAATACTTTGCATCACAAAATATAAGAGCCAATGACTTTTCACTATGCAAACATTTTCTGTTATTAAACAGAGTACCAGTCAAAGGACTGGAGCCATTTCCAAGTTGCATTATCCACAAATCCGAACGTCACGATGAGAGCAAAAGTATTGGTACTCCCTGCTCATTCTCCTTTTGTCATAACTTAAGGCCCAAACTGCTTTCATCACAAAATATAAGAGCCAATCAGGTTCCAATATGCAAATATGGTTTGTTTTTAAACAGTATTTGGGGTGTTTTCAAATCGCATGTCCATAGATTTGAATGTTGTGATGACAGCAAAAGTATTGACACCCCTGTGCATTCTTCTGTCGTCTAGAGACTCATAATCGGAACTTGAAGCCCAAGTCAACTGAAAATGTTCTCTCTGTTTTCTTTTCTTAGACATCCAGGGTGAATGCTTTGCTTTGCTCGGCAGCTATAGCCTTGATCTGATGAAAAGAAAATGCTGTGTACTGAGAACTTGTTATTTTACAAATCTGTAGGAAATCAGAGAATGGTTGGTGAACAACTGTATGTCTGAGTATACAGACAAGTATTTGGTTTTTATAAACCTTCTATGTCCAACACAGCAGCACAGGAATAGATTTAAATATATTTTAATTTATTCCATCATACTGCAACAAGCTGGACTCATAAAGATGCATTTTAGTCTTGGAAAAAAAGAAGAAAAAAGGTTGAGACAATGAAACTGGTTAATTTTGGTGAAAACATGGTTAGAGATCAGTGGTTACCAAGACAGTGTGATTAAAAAAAAAAAAGTTTTTCATTCCATATATGTAAGGAATAAGGAATAAAACACTTTAGAATGTAATGTGTGGTGGGGTGATATTGACTTTTTTGGCATAAAACATGCTAATATACTGTATGTATTAATAATATGCTAAGCAGACATACTATTACCACCCCAAAGTTGATTATTTTTCAAGAACCAGAGCACATAATACTTTTTATCCATTTATTGTTACATTTCTTGGTGTACAACATCTGCAGAACAATTGACTTACATTGTAGCAGCTGTAAGCTGCTATTCCCGCACCAGCCTCTCTCTTTTTTTCTCTTTTTTTGTCATTAAACACAACAGAAATACACCTAGTGATATTACTCAGACTTTCCTTTATTGGAAAACTTGAAGATACAACATGCTGACACTGGAGACTCCTTCCTAATCTCCTTACAGAAAACGTCACCGTATCGACATAATATTATTACTGTAAATAATTACAAATATAAAAAAAAAAGAAATTAAATAATAATAATAATAATACTAATTATTATTATTATTATTATTATTATTTCTTTATTTTTTTAAAATATTTGTTTATTTATTTTGTTAATAATTAATACTTATGTCTATGTTTTTTTTATGTAATTCTGTATTTCCTCAGTGGTAATGTAAGCATCCCATGCAGTAATGTACATTTTTATCTTTTTATTTTATCTTTCAGCTAATATATTTGTCCAAGGTGACTTGGACATCGTATGTTGTGTTCATTTGTATTTTAGTTTTTTAAAAAAAAATGAAAATGAGAAAACAAAGAAACAGCTTTTTATTTTCTTTTTCTTGGCACACACTAAAATATAAACTTCATTCCTTTTTTTCAATACAATAATTTATAAAAAAAAAAAAAAAAAGATTCGTTTTGAATAGTTTCACAATACAATGTCTAGAAATCAAATATTCATGAATCCAAATATATGTGCGGAATATATGTGATTAAGATGTGCACTCTGGAACCTTATTCATAAAAGATAGGTTAAAAATGGGATCCGCATGTGCAGAAATAAATTTGGAGGTGATTAAAACGTTTTCCAGTGGAAATCCTTCATGCTGTTCTCCTTTACCATTACTCTCGTGCTGTTTTAAAAAAAATCACATAGTATAATATATTAGCAACACATCAGGCACTATGGGAAATCTTTAATCTATGCTTCTGCCTACTCAGTAATTGCTGATACACATCCGGGTCATTCGAGATCGTTCATCAGTTTTAGCCTTAAATGAATCTGAAGTGATGAAAAACAAGCAAAGGAGCGATCCGAGGGCTTTCGTTAACATTTACAGGTTTTAAAGCCGATTAGCTAAATAGACTTTAGTCCCACCAGTTGAGTTGCAGGGACTGTAATGCGCTCTTGGCTAGTATAAATTAAATGTCTACATTAATGCCTAATATCGGATACATTTAATCCATAGCCAGATGCCAGTCTCTGTGACTGAAGCCCAAATCACACTAACCAAACGTTTGGCAACAAGCTCAGCATTGAGCGACCTCAACATCAGTAACCCAAAGAATGCAGTCTGGATTATTTAGTTCCCACCGTGACATAAAAACATGCCCACACACACACACACACACACTATATATATATATATATATATATATATATATATATATATATATATATATATATATATATATATATATATATATATATATACACACACACACACACACACACACACACACACACACACACACACACGCATGCCCTACTCTGAAGGCAATATTTTGAATATACACAGCAATGCAGAGAAGATTATGGCACTTCTGTA
Organism: Pangasius djambal; assembly: GCA_022985145.1. Lineage (NCBI taxonomy): Eukaryota > Metazoa > Chordata > Actinopteri > Siluriformes > Pangasiidae > Pangasius > Pangasius djambal. Next base: position 2,739,458 of record CM041002.1, on the reverse strand, counting down.
TTAATCTGGGGTTCTAAATGTCGTCTAGTACATTTTCCTCGTGCATTTGAATGAAGTGATGCTGATTCAGAAAGCAAAGCTCTTGACAGGCAGCTGTAAAATGTCATTACTTGACTGGTTCTGACATAATTGACCCAATAGTATTACAATAATATTTGGAAATACTAGAGTAGATGGATTTTTTTTTCCCCCCTTAGGTAATATTGTCACTTGGAAAACATGCTGATTATGTAGCACTAGAACATTCTTCATTTTAGGTTGTGAGGTTTGCCAAGCTACCATCATTTCACACACTGGAAACTGTTTCAACTACCAACCACTAACTTAGTTTTCAACTAAATCTGACAGGAAGTCAGTGAGCAGTTTGGATAACATTAAATTACAGTAAACATTTTAATATTTTCCCATAAACTGATATATACTATACATGAAGTTGTTAGAATTTCACCTGGAGTTTTTTTTTAATGCTTTATTACAGTTAATTCACTATTACAAACAAAAATAAAACAAGTTGAGACATTTAAATTACAAAATTGGACTTTTTTGGCATAAACACGTGCTAATGTAGGCTACTGTATATATTAACAGTATTCTTTGTACATGCCAGTGGATATATATGAAAAGGTTTACACCAAAATATTCCTCAAACATATAAAACAAAATAAAATAAGTTGAAAAATGATAAATTTTTCTTTTTTTTTTTTTTTGAGATTCAATACATTGTGGCTTAATAATACATACCCAGAGAACTTTATAATACCAAGGTTTCGTGTTAATATTAAATAAGTAAGAAATAAAACATGACATGTTTTTGGTTTTGAACCCTAGAAATATTTGATCCTTTCATTCTGACAGTGAATAATGATTTTTATATATATATATATATATATATATATATTTTTTTTTTTTTTTATTTAGGGTGGGGGTCTCAGGGCCTAGTAAATAACCCATTTCATGAAGTTTAACCAAAAGTAGTGAAATATAGGTCCAAAACCTTGACTGGCAGCGAACCTGACTCACATCATCAGCTAATCATGACGTGCTTTTTAAGTTGCATAGAAAACATGCTTCGGTAATTTCATTTTATGATGCAGTTCAAAATTAAGTATGAAAGTGGAACGACTTCAAATAGCAAACTAATCCACTTCCCTTAGAATGAATTGGTGCATTTATTAGAGTGTGTATATACACTATACCTGTTTATTTGAGTCATGTGTTGTGTTTGTGTAATTTAAGGATTATAGTGATTGCGGTGTTTAAATGATTAAACGTCTTTAACTAACTCGCGACTGAAACCCCTTTCCCTGAATAAAAGTCGATCGGCTCTTGTGCTGAACAATAAGGCTTTTCAGCTGGAGAACTGTAGCAGTGTATGAGGAGTGGAGAGGATTAAGCATTTATCAGCTTTCCAACACGGCTCCTTGCTTTGTTTGTTACTGTGGCTAATTTAGCTGATACTCCACACCTGACCCTTTCCTAAGCCTGCCCACGGACCATACACACACACACACACACACACACACACACACACACACACACACACCTCGGATTGTTGCGCATTGCCTCTTTGTAATTGATTGTTTTTCCTTCCCTGTTTTGTTGCTGTTAGAGCCGAGTAGCAGCACTCAGCATGGCGTTCGGTCGTTAAGGTGGATTTTCTTGATAATTAGTGGTGTAGTCTCAGTGGGTGGATAGCAGAGTTCAGGATGAGAGGAAGAATCTGGATCAATGGAGGGAAAGGGATTTAAAATCAAGTGAAGAGGGGAAAAGCAGTAGAGATAGAATCTTTAACGCTTTTGAGGTTTTTATTTTTAGAAATCACGCGAATAGAAAATTACGACCTGTAGGTTTTATGCTTTTTTTTTTTTTTTTGTCAGTGAAATAAATAAAGGTAAATTGTCATTTAATTTTTTTTATTCTTTTCTAGTACTGTTGTATAATGTCCTCAAAACAAGTTTCTGTTTTCATGTGCCTTACATTTATCAGTGTAGCTATTATGTTTTTTCAGTCAGTGAAATAAAGATAAATTGCCAAGTCAATTTCAGTATCCTTGATGGATTTAGTATCAACAGCCTTCGTGCCGTTGTGACTTATCACAATGTGATGCATGCTACTGTAAGTCTAACTAATTTTCAATGGTTTTAATAAAAAAAAACATACCACCTGCTCATACAAACAGTAATACACAAACATTTATGGAGTAACTATAACTACAAGTAAGGAATAAGTATAATCAAGTACAAATGTTTGAATCCCCATGGTACCTCTATTTTACTTTATTTCTTTAAAAAAAACCCAAAAATAGAATTTTATATATAATGAGAGGAAAAAAGCCGCAAGACATGATATGAAGAACTATTAAAGTAATATCTTATGTGTAAGGAATAAAACACAACATGGCATACTGTTATAAGAAAATTATCAATGACGGGTTGGTGTGATGTGGCAGAGTTACTATTCCCACCCTAGAGTCGAATCTTTTCCAGTAAGACCGAATGCTTAAGTGTCTTGTACTAAGGCGCTTCGAAACAAGTTAGTTCCATAAAGCTACAGCTTCAGCTCAAAATGCTGACACTGGAGACTCCTTCTAAAAACTTCACCTACATATATCAACATTTATAAACGGTTTTTAATTCGTTTATGTGGCGCGTCCACAATACAAGAACCTGTGTGAGTTGTTACTATAGAAACAATAACGTATTAGAATGAGAGCATTACTAAATGTCAGTGATTTTTAGTTCCTTGCAATTAGACCTACTATCAGAGCTGCTGTTATAGAAAATGACTCAGTTTCTGTGGCAGGAGAAAGAGAGATAGAGAGAAAGAGAGAGAGGGAGAGGGAGAGAGAGTACAGGATTGAGACAGTAACGTGTGGAATTCAGTGTGGTGTCGGACAGAAGGAAACTGTTTCATGCTGCCTGAAGGTGAACGGCTGCACCTCATTCATCTCCTCATTAATGCAGCCAGTTGAAAAGAAGAACCATGGTGGAGGAAATCAGACGACCTTCTCTCGCTCCCTGTGACCAGCTCATGCTCTTTTTTTCCTCCTTGTATCTTTTTGGAAAACAGGAGGGATGCAAATGTGAGTGTGTGTGAGAGAGGTAGAAAGGGGAAAAAATGGAGACGGACCTCCTGTACTGTAGATGGAGACATGTGTGGCACGTCTGTGTGTGTGTGTGTGTGTGTGTGTGTGTGTGTGAAAGAGAGAGAGAGAGACAGATCTGAGATAAAACCTACAAAAGCAGGACTGTGTCAGACACAAGACAAGGCACAGGTGTGCATTCCCCACTGGAGGACTGAACTCGGTGTCTGCAGGTCCATGAAAAGTTGTCCAACATGACAAGTTAAAAGCTTTAATAAGTACTAAATCATCTGAGATTCGAATTACATTTTCTCTCATGTTTTCCCTGTCGTCTCTTCTTTTCTCCTTTTCACTTATATCTGGTCTTGCACGCAGACGGCATAATCGATGGATGACTATAACTATAAATGTAACTGAAATAAGTGTAACTATTCATGGATAAAAATTACCATTACCATTTAATTAATAAAAAAATTGTAATTGTAATTGTTGGCAAACTGTGGTCGTGTAAGAAGAATAAAATAGTCAAATTTGTAGCTTATTTTCCTACAACAGCACTCCATTCCTACCAGAAACACGTTTTTTTGATGTGCAGGGGCCTCTGCTCTCACTCTCACTCTCACTCTCACTCCCTCGCTCTCTGTTCTCTTTCTCTCTTCTCCTCTCGCTGCAGTATTGGCCATAGGGAAGTGTTTGTGTCCCAAAGATCTGTTCACTGCAAGACAATGCACACACACACTCTCTCACACACACACACACACTCACACACTCGGCTTCAAAGTGAGACAGACAGAGAGAGAAAAATCTGCCAGGGCGACGAGGGGGAGTTTAGCTTTCTTGCCTGTTTGTTGTTTGTTGTTTGTATTTGTGTGACAGCAGTACAGCTTGTTTCTCTGATGCTGAGTCACAGGCAGACGTCAGTCTGGATCTGAAATATTATCACGAAAACATGAAGTAGAAAAGGATGACTATACTTGCGAAAATTTTCAATTCCCAGACGCACGGTGTGACAGACGGGTGTGTCAGGAGACAAATTTACCTCAGAGTACGCTTTTGTCGATTGAAATGAAATAAATTAACTGTGTATACAAAAATCCATCTGTACTATGCCACAGCTTCAACAACCTAAATGTTCATGCTGAAGGTTTGCTAGCTAGTCTTTGCTGTCTTGTTTGTTGTCTTGAATATGTTATAAGCATTGTTCAGCTAATTCTGTTTTTCTATACCATCCTTTCGCTGTGAAGTAACTTTTATCAAGTAGACAGAGTTAGCTAGGCGAGCTGAAACTAGTAGCGGTAGTATGCGCCTTCGGTTTGACCTTGTTTAATAATTTTACTTCATTTATAATTCCCTCCAACACACAGTGAAAGCCTGTATGTTAGCTTCATCCCTAAAGATATTGTGCTAGGTCTACTCAGCAGTAATATTTCCAAAATAATCTCAAATTGGTTAGTAGTAGCAGGTGATCCTTTCTTTAAGTTCTTTTGCATGAATTTCCTTGGTGGCACATAGCTCGAATGATAGATCCATACAAACTGCATATTAGCTACAAAATATATGCAAAACTACTCATTTGACCACAAACCAATGTCTTCCCTCTGAAAATGAGGTGTCGTACCTATTTTTACCAAAAAAAAAAAAAAAAAAAGAAATGTCTGGACAATGCATCACTGCGTGCTAGTGTCAGCATGAGCTGAAAAATGTTTGCTCATGGTGATCGCTGCCATGGATTTGTAGCAGAAAGACTTATTTGACTGAATTGAACACTACAAGGCCTTTTCCATTAAATTGCCATCTCTGATTGAAAGAAGTACTTCTGGCCACTTTGCTGGTGTTACTGCAGGTGTAAACCCAAGGTTATGGTAGTTGGATTAATTGTATGAATCTGTCATCCATTTTTCAGAATCTTGATCTACATAGCAACAGGTACCAAGCATGTGCAGAGCTTGCCCAGGTAGCAGTGTTGATATAACATCTGTTTTGGGTGGATATGTTGGCCTTCCCTTTACAACGTTGTGCCAACACTGGCCCAATTATTGGAAAAGATACACTCCTCATAACAACCTGCCACTGTTTCTCTCAACCCGGCAAAGTGAATTTAAATGTTGGCCCTGGTGGCCCAACATTGGCCCGGTGTGCAAAAAATACAGACAGTCTTTTTCCAAGAGATGACTGATGTTGGCCCAACATTGGCCCAGAATCAGTTTGCTACCTGGATTGGATTGGTCCGAGTGCCTGCTGAGGTTTGTTTCATGTGCAGAGCATTACTGTGGATCCAGAGGTTAATATAAGCTAATCTGGTTGCTTGTGTAGAGCATGACTGTGGTAAAACAATCTTGTATTTGGTGGACAGTACTGTAGAGTGGAGATTATTGAGAGAGAAGTACTGAAGAGTCTTGGTTATTGGATGGAGTCTATCCTTTGATTCACCAAAGTCAGAATAATGCATTTTTGAGTGCTCAGGGTTTAGTTAGTAGCCCGTAGTCAAGTCCTACTTGGTTAGGTGGTGTCTTTCGAGTATCCTAATACCATGCGCCGACAACAGATCACTGGGGAATGAGAGCAGGATTGCAGTACTCTCATAAAGACATGACATGAAAGTATGCTGTTAATAACTAATATTAATATGGCTAAATGGATTTTTACAGCCCAAAAATATCAATTTTGTGTCAGTTTACCCTCTAACACCTCTTTCCTCCTTCACTATTTCCACGCCTCTGTAGATTAAATAGATGAAATGGAAGTTCTATTTTCCAGCCTTTGTTTTCTAAATGGGTCAGATTAGTTTGTTGGCAGCACTCGAGTAAAGTGACAGCCACATGAATTTGCATACCAGCCCTGGAATCATGCTGTTGGATGCTCGCTGAGACAAAGGAGCTATGATTACGCATGAAATCACGTTTAATTTGCATGTATTGCTAATTTCTGGTCTGTATTATGTAAGTAAATATGAGGGGCTTTGAGCTGTAATTGGTATCAAATCACGGCTTTGTAACTGCCGGATGAGGGGCTGGTTAAAAATATCAGCAGGAGGAGTCAGATCTGCCAGGAGAGGCTTGTCAGTCGCAGCACTCTGCTTTGTTTCCATCCCTACAGGCTAGAGAACAGGCTTCTGGAGCTTTTTCAGACTAATTGGAAACACAAACAGAAATGTCCAATAGCAACTGACCAGCAGCGGCATCTGAAGTAGTAGAAATTGACAGGAGCTTTTAGCATGTTTTCACATGTGGCAGATTACCCACAATCCTTCACATACTTCCACTATGCCAGACCTAAGTACAGCTTTACTGGGTTACCATTCTTGCCCAGAGACCAAGCAAGCCCAGACATACAAGTTAGTTAAAATTGGTGCAGACCATCGATCTGTCATGATCATCGCACAGATTAATATCTGGCCGTCACAAATATCTCTGCTGGCAAAAACTATTCAATCGTACAGAAACGTCCAGTAGCAAGTGACCAGAATTAACAATCTGTCAAAGTTTCTTAACCTTTTTAAACATTCTTTTTTGGTGGACTTAAGTGGCAGCATCACATTTTGAATATTGAATGAATTTTTGAAAATGAATCAATTTCATGTTTCAGATTTATTTTTATTTATTTAGCCACAATATAAATGTTTTGATCTTGCATTTTTTCCATGTGATCCAAGTAGAACCCGCCATCATCTAGGGCAAATCCCAAATGGCTTCCTATTGAATTTGTTTGTGCCCTACATAGAATATGTAATATAAAGGAACTGAACATTTTAGAAATAAACAATTGAAACCCAAATAGGTCAACAGCAGTGCTGCAAAAAGTATCAAAACATTGCTTACGCTGTCAGCTAAAACCATTAACAATATTGTTTACGCTATCAAATAAAACAAGCAACTGTGGTGTTAAGGCTATCAACCAAAACTACCAGCTATATTGTTTACGCTATCTAAAAACTGCTAACTATATTGTTTACGCTCTCAGCTAAAAACTACCAACTCTGTTGTTTACACTGTCAACTAAAAACTACCAACTATGTTGCTTACGCTCTCAACTAAAAACTACTAACTATATTGTTTACGCAATTGTAACTAAACCTATCAACTAATCTATTTTTTAGGCTATCAACACAGTGTTATTGAATTCTCACTTCGGACTGTCAGAAGCAGTAGATTATTTTCTACATCATGGCATATACAGTAGTTCTTGGTTCATGGCAAATCAGAAGTTTATGTTAATGTGCTAAATTTCTTAAGTTATTCTATTTGTATTCATTTTTTAGCTGTAAAATCTTCAGCACCTCATGCTGCAAAACATACAGCTGTGATATAAATAAAGTTTCAAGCACTTGATATAATTGGAAAATCTGAAACATTCTCAAGAGGATTTGTGGTATTCATATTTAATATTGTGGTACACCATTGTGTTAATATGTAATCACACCCCTGTTTGCTATGGATATTTCACATACCAGTCCCCGATGTGTATCGGATGTGTGAGAGCTAAATTTGGAGTGGCTTGAATGTAGTGTGTGTGAGAGCGGAAATGCGTTTCTTTTTTCTCTCTCTCTCTGTCATATCTTGTTTAGATGACCTCAATTAAATTCTGAGTGCCGTCCAAGGAAGTTAAAAGTCAAGCCAGAATTGCTCGGTGTGTGTGTGTGTGTGTGCCTTTGTGTGATGTTAGTTTTGGATGATAACATTCCTGGAGCAGTGTGGAGGTAAAAGGTGCTGAAGAAAGAATGCCAGAGAGAGAGAGAGATGAAAAAGGAAGATAAAAGAAGGGGAAATTGCCAAAGAGTGCTGGACTGACCACTGCCAACACCCCCACAATACACACACACATACACACATACACACACAGAGAGAGGTCTGTGGCTACTGGACCCCCAAGGGTGCGGTATTGTGTCTCGTATAAATAAGATTGTGCTGATTGATTTATTGCAAAACCATCTGCTCAATCCTATCCAACATTACCATACCTTAGATCTAATGTCACATGAATTCCCATATAAATGATGAAAAATGTGTGGCGGTCTGAGAAAACCCATCAGACGTTGCTGTTGGTGTTGAAATCAACCAAAAAAAAAATACAGCAAAACTTGTCTTTCTGCCTAAAACATATTTTGACATCTCAACTTTGAGAACCAATAAACATATTTCACCAAAATATGGACGTGAAAATGTTTTGATTTATAAATAATAAAATCTTGCATAGGCTACTTTTCACGCAAACATCTTATGTAAAGAGCCAGTTTAATAAATGCCTAAATATGTCTAAAGATGTCTAAAACCTCGCTAGCTAAGTGTGATTTCCTCACATAGTCATTCTTTTAACAAATTGTCGCATAGCTGCGTATGTACTGTAGCTAACCAGATATAAAGCTAATCAGTTCAGTTTGTCTAATAAATAAAGATAAAAGATGTCAAAATGTCTACGATGCTCCTATGCTGGAATCTGAATGGAATCTTTAAATGCGATTTTCTCCCTTTTCACTTTTGGGATGAACCAGACTTTACTTGTTGTACAAAAGAGAAATGTCTGTTTTCAGATCTATAGAAAATGTCAAAGGTTCATCATGTGAAGGGTTTCCCCAGGCCCTCACACATAATATGGATGGAATTATACATTTTGTACATCTGTAATGTATTTCTTGCTTGGAATTTCGTCAGAAAAAGTATTAAAAAAACCTTTCATTAGTAAAGTTTCCTTGTTTGGCCCTGACCAGAGGTTTACCTCATCTTGAAACTTATTGAGTTTTAGCTGTGCTACCACAAAGACAGACGGCTAATGGTAATTTTTATCACCTAGCAAGAAACCGTGCATTTGTAAGTTAGCAGAGCCAAGGTGCGATCCGGAGTGGTTAAATTATTATTCACACAATCCTCGCCTGCACGCCTGCTCATGCATCTCTATTCCCACGATGTGCCGGTGGCTAATTTCCCAACACACTAGGCTAATTTCCCTCTTGCTTCTTCTGACTGACAGGAGAGGCGAACACGTTCTCTTGCCTCGAAGGTTACTCTCACTCCGGTGGCCAACCACGATGTTCAGAAATGTCAATGCTGGAAAGGCGGAAGGAAAACAAATAGCCTGTGCAAGGCAGAGAGGGCATGAGAGCAGAGCTAGTTCAGCAGACAGATTGAAGCTAATTAGCTTAGTTGGTTCATTGGTCAAGCCATCAGAAGCTATCAGTCAAGTGTGAGAGTCCTGTCACTCTGCTTTCAGCAATCAAGCAAACCAAAATACCAACCCCTCTCCCGCTGTCTGTGTTTCCAGACGAGCTCGGGAGGGTTTTTGGATTCAGTCAATAGAGGCTGATTAGCGTCTCTCAGCTCGAGGGTCCGGTTAAATAACCAATCAGCGGAGACTGATTAACAAGGGTCAAACATGCATTTTTGGTGTGCTGGAAAGAATGTTGAGAACGTGCATTCAAGTTGAAGAAGGCAGACATGAATGTTGGAGAAGAAGACAAATCATGATGATAAACAAGGGGGGAAAAACAGAAAGAGTGATAAATAAATTTTAATGTATAATAAATGCATTATATCTGAATATATTTTTATACATTTTATTTATTGGCACATATTCTCCTTCAGCACATTTCTTAGCATACTAGTGAGCGCTACATTCATGTCATGTTCTTTTGTTTATTCTGACACAGTGCTGTTATTTTGGTTGGTATGTCACTGATTGTGCTCACCTGTTCCGTGTCTCACTTTGATTGCTTTCTTTCTTCTGGTTTTCTGACTCATGCCTGCATTCTTGTTTTGATTTTTCCGTTTTGACCTGCCTGTGCTCTGACCTCCACTTGAAGCTTTCACTATGACACTTGGATTACAATTAATGATTGACACTCTGAGTTTACGTTCTTGCGTCCTGCCCTTATTAACTGTATAAATAAACTTTACTTGAGGGTAGTGTTCATGATATGCCATACGACTGATATAAACCCAAGTAAGAATTCATAAAGGCTTAGTCTACGAGATAATAGGTGCTCTAAAATAACAGCTTTCATCAATTTTGAAGTCACGTTAACATACAGGTCAGTGAAAAGATATTGCTATAATATTCATAAAAATCTCATAAATAGTGAAAAATCACTTTAGGGCACAGTGAAAATACATATACAATTCTGTTGCTACAGTGAGATTATGATTGTCAGTGTTATAACTTATAGCAGTGTCATTCAGCAGGTTTTCAGGTTCAGGAGACACTGAAGAGCTTTTGGATGTATGCATTTTATTTCTAATTAATATCACTGGTTAAGCTGTAACACATCATCGCCATTATGTGACTCTGATATAAGTTAAGAAAAAAAAACCCTGATGCAATATTGTCGTTATTTGAATCTGGCTAAGTTCTTTCAGGTTTTGGGTTTGGGTTTACATTTTTCCAACCCAGTATTTAGCTTTGCCTTCACTCGGAACAGATCCGATGCATTGAGGAGTGCTTTGAGTGTGTCTGTGCTAGGTTAGTTTAATTATTATAAAAAATGTTAAATGTAAAACCTGTAGTGTTATTTAGTTGTCCATTTGAAGAAGGTATTATGTAGACTCTTATAACCGAGCGCTACCTTCTCAGAATTAGTTTCAGGTTTTAGGAAGCCAAGAACTCTTAACCATCCCAAAACTCTTGAACTATTCATTTTTGTAATATTTCCCAAAGCACTTGCTAAAACTTCAATGTTACTAGTGCTCCCACTGGTTACACTACGTTTACACTAGCAAGAAACAACGCGACCAGTGACTTCATTTTCTACATCCTTGTTCAACAGGGAGCCTCAATTTAAGTGATGGTGACATTTGAATTGTGTAATAACTCAAAATCAAGTGCGTGAAGGTTTTTAATAATAAGTATATACTAATAAAATAACAAACAATAACACACCCACATAATAACTAGATGGCGAGAAGCAAGAACACACAAGGACCAAGTGTGTAAACTGGCAATATATACACATGATTAACTTAAAACAAGACACTGATGACAGCAAACAAACAAAGAGGGGAGGAGACAATGAAACCAAAACACTAACAAAAGCATACGGAGCTATAAGAACAAATTAAGCGAAAGCACTGCTCATCGCACTGGGAAATTGCGATTTTATTTCAATTCTATGCAAATTAGGTATGAATCAGTAAAGCGACAAATCAGACAATTGGCACAATGATTCCTTGTTTCAATCATGTGGTACATGTGGTCCGACGTTTCTTTAGTTCCCCACTTAGAACACCTAGTTCCTAGGTGCAATTAGTTATGTAAGTATGCTGTCTGACCTGTCATTAAATGTATATCGAGAAATTACAAAGAAAACAAAAGCTTGAAAGAAGTAGCAGTGATTGTTGGTGCATCGCTAATGACTGTACGTAGCTAGTGCAGTTAGCTAGCACTGCTAATCTGCCAGCGAAGCTAATATGAAGCCTAAAATGTAATATGTATATTCAATTTGTGTTTAACTAGTTCGCTTGAAATGCACACCCACAAGTGATGTGGTTGCTACAACTATAAGCGACATGACAGCGTTGTCCCTTGCCAGTGTGAACCTAAGATTATAGTGAAACCACAAAAGAGTGGTTTAAATGACTATGTTGGTGGGCCGTTAAGCTCTGAGAAGGTGGGTTCCTCGGCTTCCTCTATAATCAGGACACTTTGATTCACGCGTTAATTAATCAGCACCTCTGCAGGACACTGTGAACGCAGCGGCGAGGGGTAAAGACAGTGTTTATCATTCCCGTCTGCTGAGTTTTAACTGGCTTACCCGCACCTAATACACACACAAGCTCTCCCTCACACTCCGTCTCTACAGAACAGCGTGAACCTCACGATAAGAGGTAAAGACACTGTTTACCATGTCTGTCTGATGAGCTTAAATCGTCTTATGCACTCGTCATACAAATCCACACACTCACTCGCTTTCTGTTCATTGTGAACAAAGAGACAGCATTTTACCATGTCTCTGTGATGAGCTTAAACTGTCACAGACACACACACACACACAATTTCACTCTGTCTGTTTTATCATTCTGAAGCCTGTATAGTTAAAAAAAAAAAAAAAAGAGGCAGAAATGAGAAACCCATTCTATGCAGCAGATGACGAGTCAGATATGGGTTCCATATGTTTAATATTGCCTGAGAGGACTTAAATCCAGTGCACTATTTCATACGGACTCCTGTGGCCAGTTAGAGAGACAGAAAGAGAAGAGTTATAACACTGGCTGCATGTATTTCAGCCTCATCCTGGATTTAATTTAATTTGACAGCTTTACAATATGTCGCCTTAAAAATTTAAAATGTCTCCCCATGGTGGTCCTCATGCAAAAACGGTGTCAGATTACAAATCTGTTCGGCGGCCCGATTTCATAAATGATGACTTTACAATGAAGGGTTGAATACACAGGGATTCCACAGTGTATTATATTTTTGGTTTGAGCCTAAACTCTATAATATGATGGAAACAGTGGTTGCTTTTCAATCATTAGGCTGCTCCCTTGATAGGCAATATGCTTGGACAGCTTCTAAAATAAATCCTGTCTCATTCTGATCCGTATTGTGGCAAATTTGAGAGCACTACTTCGTACATCCCTCTCCGACCTGCTAAATAAAGAGCTTGTCTAATGTCCCTCGTAGAAAGTGTATAATGATTGGCCTCTTTTCTCCAAAAATGGGTAAAATATTGGTGCATCCCTAATAAATATGATGTTAACTTCTGTACATACTTGCTCGATGTTCGCTCAGTCGAATGCATTAATTGATTTTATTTCGCATTAATGTACTCAAAATGTTCTCCATTAACCTTGACAGAAAGCAAGGATGTCGCGTTAGTGCATTTTTCAAGTGGGAAAATTGAGTTGAGACGAGAGCACCAGCCAAAACATTACTAATGTGAAATGGATGGAAGGGGGCGAGGCTTCCAGTGGAGTCAGTTAATATCAGAGAGTACAAAACACCTATGCAGTTGTCAGTCATTCCAAATTCATATGTTGATGGATCCTACTGTGGTAAAAAAAAAAAAAAAAAAAAAAGCAGACTCTTTTTGCCTGTTTAACTCAAACAGCATACTCTGATTTTAAAATGTGGAAAACATGTAAAGTTTGACAGGTCTGCTTTCTCGATATAAGCAGTCCTGTTCTGGTCCATGAAAGGTTTGACCAACACGGCAGACCAAACTGTCACTTGGACTGAAGAGTAACATTTACATTTACAAATGTGTATGAATGTTGGTAGATTTCCAGAACATTCTGTGAGTACAATAAGCTAGCTAATGTGACATGATCTCACAGCATGTGTAGCTAGCTAGCACCCTTGGCACGGCCTGAAGCACTTTATTCCTCTGATACTGCAGTTTTGAATGCATGCATAACAAGTTAATTCCTGTTACCAATTATGTTATTAGCTGTAAACAGTGTGTCCCTCTTTTTCTCTTAATAAAACAGCTTGTCAGAAGTCCTCTGTCCTGAAGACTTCCCAAAGTCAGAAAACTTAAAGTTACTGCTTTACCTCTGACTGTTACAAAGCGCTGACACTGGAGACTCCTTCCAAAAATTAAAATGTTAATTAAAAATGTGGTCCATTCATAAATTAGTCCGCAAACCTTCACCATATCAACAATTTCACACTTTTTAAAAACCATTTTTGTGGAATGTTCACCATATAAGTTCCCGTGTTTGTTGTTACTATAGAAACCATAACATATTAGAACAAGTGCATTAATATAAACGTGTGATTTTATGTAACTTGTGTGCAGCATACTAAAGACTGATGCATGAAAGTGTCTAAAGCTCCATTCACACTATATGAGTGACTTTAAACTTTCAGGCGTTGTACTAAAGATTTAACACCAATTAAGCAGAAGGGGTTAAGTGTGAACACAAGGCAGAGCTGAAGTCCCAGGATGATTGATGAAGCAGTCGACTGAGACCAAGCTCAAGGACAAATGTTGAGAAATTATCATGAGCGTTCATGATATATTTCTGAGAAACACGCACTGATGTGTTTTGATGCAGCTGATTTAAACGTTAAACATTAGCACAGTGAAGCGACGGTAGCAGGACAGGCAAAAGAAAGAGAAGAAAATGAGATAAATGAAAGAGCTGATGGGTGTCATGTTGAGAACAAAATATATTTTCCAAGTAAGATAGTGTAAGTGGTGCAAAGTTTAAACATTAACATATACGGTATAAAGCATGCTGATAATGTCCCAGGTTTTGGGTATGAAAGAGGCTTAAGGCAGCTGCCCTTCATACACACACACACACACACACACACACACACACACACACACACACACACACACACACAAAAAAAAAAAAAATCAAATAGTTTCCTGTGATTAGTGCTGTTTTCTTCGAATAATAATAATCTGGACTATAGAAATATGTGACTGTGTGAGTGACTAAAGTTTATTTTAATAGTGAGAGTGTTTATTCCACTTTAAGAACATCTCACTATAAAATGGTGAAAGTTAATGACGCCCCGTGCGAGACGCTCTTTGAAGTGTGTTTAGCGGGATGAGTGTAAAAGAGAGCTGCGTTCCTGCTGCAGTCTGTTTAAACTGAGTGGCTCAGGAACAAACAGACGGCCTGCGCTCTTATTGTCTGAGGCTGTCAGTCATGACACAATGCAGAAAGAGTCTTAAAACACAGCCATCAATCCTCTGCGGTCCATCTTTCAACATGCACAAACACATACACACACACACACACACACACACACACACACACACACACAGAGAGAGAGAGAGAGAGAGAGAGAGAGAGAGAGAGAGAGAGAGAGAGAGAGAGAGGGAGAAGAAGGTAAATCCCTCAGCCATTTATTTCGACAGTTTTTCTCCCTTTTTGTGTGAGATAATGAAGGCCAGGCCCTTGGGCTGATGTGTGTGTGTGTGTGTGTGGCCCATAAGATTGTGTTGATGACTTTTAAATGTCACTCTTGGTCTCAGGGTGGAAGGGCAAGAGGAAGGAGAGAGGGGAGGAGAGGACAGCTGAATGTTGAGAGCTGCTTCAGTTTGTAATGACCACAAGAAGAGCGATTTTCTTCAGCCCAAATTATTTGAACCTCTCTAATCTGACCGAAACCTCACTAATCTGGGGCTGATTACTCTCTCTTTCTTTCTTTCTCTCTCTCTCTCTCTCTCTCTCTCTCACACACACACACACACACACGCACACACACACAGAGAGAGAGAGAGAGAGAGAGGCAATCAGCCTGCTTCTTCATAAATACTGTGACTATTTGTGAATCAGTGAGGCAAGAAAATTGCCATCTATAGTCTATAGAACTGCACATTGCACATGAGTGTTATGCAATTGTACATTAAACGTTTAAAACTGCAGTTTATGCTGCACTGAGAGGAAAATCAAGTCTAATCAAAATCAAGTTGCTGGGAATTTTCGATGTAATTTTTAAATGTTAAATAAATAAATAAATAAATAAATTATTATTATTATTATTATTATTATTATTATTATTATTATTATTATGTAAAAAATAGTAACATATTATTCATCAAGGAAATTGTTAGCTCCTACTTAGTAATAATTTTAATAATTGAAATAAATTGTGATTTATGGCCGATATTTGCTGTTTTTCCTAGAATAGTATAGTATAAAAGAATATTCTATTTTCTGTATCATCTTGATACCAATATTCTCATATGCACATATTAAAAGGTAGCTATTACAGTTAGTTAAATTAAGCCTGTAAGAAACTGTACATTTGTAATTCATGTGTTATTATGTGAAGTACTGAATCAACTATAAGTAACTATATTTCCGTCCTAAGGGTTTAATTTATCTAGAAAAGTAAGTAAAAATACAGTAAGGATTTAAAACTAGCACACACACAGCAGAGAACGCTCGCCTTGCTGTGGTTTATGTTTCTACCCAGTTAAAGTGCCAGAGCTCAGCTCCACTTGCCATTTAGAGAAACCAAATATAAGCTCAGTTCTACGGTAGCCTTTTAGTTTAACCCCTGGGTGTTAATATCAGAGGTCACATCTGGACTTGGGTTACTTCTGTACTCACTGTAGAATGCATAACTTCATCTCCCTCCCGTTTTCCCCCCATCCCCTCAGGATATCTTGTAAAGGTCATGTAGCTTGACCAGATCAGTGATCAATACAGAGGTCACAGGTCAGTGGACAGGGCATAGACCTTGACTCATACTTTGATCTGCATGTCATGTACAGCACTCACAACCATTCAAGGAAGTGCCATTTTTTCCCCAGACACTTACGTACTAATCGATACAAAACAATGTATATATTACAAACTTTGCATTAGTAATATTGTCTTATCTGTAGCACATAAATTACTATAAGAGCAAACTGCAAAATACAAACGTTCACTGATATTCATACATTTTAACATTTTAATAATTATATGTCATAATATACAGTTGCAAGCAGAACTCAGTAATTTGTAGCTAAATAAACTCAGTCTATTTTTTATAATATTTATTCTATCTATCTATCTATCTATCTATCTATCTGTCTGTCTGTCTGTCTGTCTGTCTGTCTGTCTATATATCTAGAATCCATTTTTGAACACTGTATAAGAAATGATTTTATTTTCAGATTTTTAGATCTTTATAGAATCAACTTCCATAATGTCTGAGGGACTCTTAATGTTTCAGACACTTACAGCATAATTTTAAAGGTTAGATTAGACATGTATATTTGCCGTAAAACAAAACAAAAAATTGTAAAACAATAATTTTACCTTATGCTCTTCTTTATTTTTAAATATTTTTACTCTCACTTACTTACTCTTTCTTTTACTTTCTTTTACTTTTTATTTGACTTTTTTTTTTTCATTTTTCTTGCTTTCGTTTTGTTTCAAATGTAAAAAATTTGAATTAGTGCATCACAGAGGTACAGTAATTCTTTTTTTATTCTTATTTTTTCATTTAGTAATTCTTTTTTTATTCTTATTTTTTCATTTAGTACTGCCCTTCAGAAGCTACATTATTTACGTTTCCCAGAAGACAAAATAATTACAACACCAATCATCCTGTTCAAATGTTTACACCCCCCTGGCACTTAATTTAGTGTGTTGCCTTCTTGAGCATCAGTGAATGTTTGCATCTTTTGTAATAACTGTGTACGAGTCATATATATATATATATATATATATATATATATATATATATATATATATATATATATATATATATATATAAATATTAGCCAGAGAGTTGCATTTAAAATGTTCCTGTCTTCCATAGCTGTGCCTCCATTGCTTGTTTGTTTGATCACATCTTGATTTCAAAACGAAGCCTTAAATTGCAGAAAGACTTTTCCAGCCAGACGAACATCTGCAAGCTAAGTTGTTATCAAATTTTCAGCGTCTGTGAACATATTTTCTTTCAGTGTTGCATATTGATCCAGAACAAACTGTAGATGTTCCCACCACGAAAGACTAACACGCGCCAATTGATTGGTGAAAATGAACACGGGGAGGAGAAACAAGAGGTTCTGAAGTTGCAACACTCTCATTTTCTTTCTACCCACATTCATGGTACACTGAGCTTGTTGTCAATTTACTGCAGTTTTTAATTGTAATTTCAACTGTGTCTGCCAAGAGGCAATTTGTACGTTTGAGTGCTTTGCTGAAGGTGATGTTTAAGTGTCTGGTGAAACAGAGAGACACTAATGCCATCTTTAAGAGCTTTACTCCAGTGATTAATACTGTATCACTGTGAGTCTCAGTATCCCTTTTTGCTATATATACACAATATATATGGCTCTGTGAATGTCTTTTGGCTCCTATGTGTGTGGGGGCTGTTTTTACATCTGCAGCTTTTATTTAAAAAAGTAAAAGAGTCAAAAGATTTCCTTTTAGTTACAGAAGGTAATTATATGCTTAGATTTAGCATTAATTAGCTGCATTTATAATTATTTCCATGGATGGTCCTCAGAAAGATAGTAAGACAAACCTGTGCGTGTGTGTGTGTAAAATGAAATGATTTCTGGTGCTTGTAGCCACAGATAAGAATGAATAGTTTGTGCAGCATGTGGGAAATTAGACTGCTCAGATAGATGTACAGTGTAATACTAACGGACTGAAACAATCAAACAGACACACAGACACAGATCAGCATCGAGTGTTATTTGTTCATCGTGTGTCATCATCAAGTTTGGGAAAAAAAAAAAAGCTTTGTCGTGAATAATCTATTAACTCCTCAAAGTATGAAAGTGTTTTCAATCATGTCTCCTACTGCTGATCTGTCTCATCTTTCAATCTGTGACTGCAAAACAACACACACCACCAGCAACAAACAAACAGTCATAGAAGTAATAGCTATAATGGAGTCATTTAGGGGAAACAGTTTAAGGTACAAACATTTGTCACTTTTAACTTGTATAAGTAGTAAAGCTACAGTGCATCTCTAGATCCTCCGACTAAAGCTACAGAGGTACAGAAATGCAGAGGTGCTAATAAAAATGAAACTATTATAATTACATACTTTTTTCTCTGATAATGCTAGCTACATGGTTAATATAAGCTACTGCTAACATTTATTGCTAATATAAACTAAACAAACAGGATTTCTGACAGGATTTTTAAGCCATGTTAATTGTTGTCTAGAAGTTTCACAGTTCGTGTTAGCTAGATGGTTGTTATACATTAACCCGACCAAATTTCTGAAAGGATTTTTAATTCCTAATTGTCTGTTATTGTCACTGATAATGCTAGCTACATGATTAGCATAAGCTAATCTGATAGGATTTCTGACAGGATTTGTAAGTCATATTTAAAAAATGCTAATAATTCACACTGCTAACATTCACTGCTAATATAAGCTAAACAAACACAATTTCTCACAGGGTTTTTAAGTCATGTTCCTAATTGTCTATTATTTTCGCTGATAATGTTAGCTAGATGGATAACATAAGCTAACCTGACCAAATTTCTGACACGATTTCCAACTCATATTTAGAAATGTTAATCATTTTCAGTATTAACAGAAGGTTTCTGGCTAACACAAGCTAACCTGACAGGATTTCTGACAGGATTTTTAAAAGTTATATTTCTAAATGCTAAAATGTTAATTCACACTGCTAACCTTCATTGCTGTTATAAGCTAAACAAAGAGGATTTCTGACAGGATTTTAAAGTCATGTCCAAATTTGCCTCATCATTGTCACTGCTAATGTTAGCTACATTGTTGATATAAGCTAACCTGACTGGATTTCTGACAGGAGATTTAAGTCAGATTCATAAATCAGTTTCACTGCTAATTCTAGCTGGATGTTATATGCTAACCTGACAGGATTTCTGACAGGGATATGAAGTAACGTTTGTGTTAGCTTCTAGACTACTTGGCTACCCTTGTAGGAACCTCTGTTTGCTCCTAGACTGTAGATAGAGCAGGAAACAAAAAGCATGCCTTGGAAATATATTCTTCTAGTTTTCCAGGTAGTATTCCCAGATAAGTGTGAAACTGGAATATCTTTGTACTGTAGAAAGAAAATAAAAGTTTCCTCAGTGGTTCTTCCTA
This sequence comes from Pangasius djambal, assembly GCA_022985145.1. Lineage (NCBI taxonomy): Eukaryota > Metazoa > Chordata > Actinopteri > Siluriformes > Pangasiidae > Pangasius > Pangasius djambal. Next base: position 2,719,897 of record CM041002.1, on the reverse strand, counting down.
GAAAGAGCTTCCTAATTGAGTCTCTCAAGGGAAAAAAAAACCCCCAAAAAACCCTAATTTGCAGTTTTGTCACTAGGGTGCTACCCATCTTTGTATCTTTAGTTATCAAACTACCATAAGGACCTAGAGACTTATTACCTTTACAACTTATATAAGTTAAAAGATTTCACCCTAAGGACTGACCACTGTTGGAAGTAACTTAACATTTTATACACTGGGGAAAAATCTACTAGGCCACTAAGTGGAACATTAATGTAAAGGAACATTATTAAGGTACATAATAGGACCTGAAGGACCATTGTGGGGTGCATTTACATTGTTTCTACCCTAGTTTTCTGTAATAGTAGTAATATAACACTGTCTCTGTGTTTGTGTGCAGCGTTTAGCCGTGCCCCAGTGCCCATGGCTGTGGTGCGGAGAGAGCTATCATGTGAGAGTTACCCCATCGAGCTGCGCTGTCCCGGCACTGACGTCATCATGATCGAGAGCGCCAACTACGGACGCACAGATGACAAGATCTGCGACGCCGATCCTGCGCAGATGGAGAATACACGTTGCTACCTTCCAGACGCATACAAGATCATGAGCCAGAGGTATCAGACACTCACACTTTATATGTCAGAATGCAGAAAGAAACGTGTAAATAGCTTGTGGATTTTGTAGAGATGACACTCATGATGCCACTGTTGGTTTTCATAGTCTCTTAGCAAACTGGTACAGAAGTGCTGATCTCTTTAACTGTTTATTCAGTATCGATCCAAATCGTTATTAATCTACATTCTGGCCAACAACCTCATTGTTACCGGACAAATGTTTGGGATGACGTGTCTAACAAACCCTACGTACACACTACCCTACTGCACACATTCAGACCAATTTATCCAGCTAAGATTTGCGAAAAGGCCGATTAAAGAGCAGCCGGATTTTCGACAGTGGTGTGGTGTGTCGACAGCTGGATTTCTGAAGGTCTTACAGTCATCAGTAAGTAGAGTTTAAACTGAGAAATCCCACATTTTAAAGCTTTAGGCCACTTTTCAAATTGAAGCTGAGTTTCGGATTGTGAACTTGCTCTGTTGCACTTAGAACTTAGGGACGCGGCCTAATGAAATTATTAGGATATGGTTGCATGGGTCACTTATTTTCGTGGGTGAGATAGTTTGTGCTGAGCGGCTTTGGCAAGCCAGGACATGTGGCTACGTTTCCATGCACATCAATATTCCGATATTAATCGGAATTTGGCAATATTCTAATTAGTATTGAGTCATGTAAACGTAGCAATCTGATTGCCCGATTCAGATTAAGCCAATATTCTGATTCACCAAATTCTGATTCCCACCCCTGGAATATGCCTGTTTTAACTGGAAATGTGTGGCATGTAAACACCTTATTCAGAAGATCCACTGAAAGGAGATATATGCGCATGCTCAGTCCGCAAGGAATTGTGGGTGCTAACAGATAATTAGCTGTAGACTAGGTATTTAAGAATGGCAACTCAGGCATACTTAACATCCATGTATACAGGAATATTCTGATGCCTGTACGCATATAAACATTGTATTCGGAATATGGGAATATGGCTGCAACCCGAATATAGACCTTAAATGGAATTTGATGTAAGTGTATATATGTGTGTGTATCTATCTATCTATCTATCTATCTATCTATATATATATATATATATATATATATATATATATATATATATATATATATATATATATATATATATATATATATAT
>CM041002.1:2673615-2718058 GCA_022985145.1 Pangasius djambal | reverse complement strand
CGCATATAAACATTGTATTCGGAATATGGGAATATGGCTGCAACCCGAATATAGACCTTAAATGGAATTTGATGTAAGTGTATATATGTGTGTGTATCTATCTATCTATCTATCTATCTATCTATATATATATATATATATATATATATATATATATATATATATATATATATATATATATATATATATATATATATATGCTAATAATCATTGCTGCTAACAGTCAGTACTAATATAAGCTAACCTGACATAATTTATATGTAATATGTATGTTAGTTTATTATTAGAAACTGAAATACACGCTTCCTCAAGGTTTTTTTTTTTTTTTTTTGCTTTGTTTTTCTGAATGTGGTGTGTGGAATCCATGTTCAATGTTGAGTAAATGATATTGTGTAAAAACCACACACAAGTAAAAGGCAAGTAAAGTTTCTTATGGTTGAGCACACGCAACTATGCCATAGCAGTGTGTCTGACAGCTGGTGATGCAGAAAGACAACAAGTGACAACAAGAGTGCAGATTGTTGGCGTTGCTCTGTAAAGCACAAGCCAGCCTGCTAAAACAGACACTTGGCTTTAGACACAGGTTACAGACAGAGAGACTGTGTATGTGTGTGTGTGTGTGTGTTTAGAGATAATTGATCCTTTGTGTCCCATATAAATCTACCCGGAAGAGTCAAATCCTACAAATGCTTAGCAACAAAAACACCACCACAGCCAACAAGTAGCGCTAACAACAAATATCCTGTTCTGATTCCCAAACCGAAGCGAGAGGCTATTATACAAGCCCAAAACTCCTACTGCATTATTGATATGTGGCTAAGGACTGTGTATGATGTCTTGACTACAGAGTGAGCAGACTATCTTTGGGATTTTTTTTTTGTAAACAGAGCTCACCATGTTGCTTCATTAGCATGTGAGGGAATGAAAAGCGAACAAACGCCACACGAGATAGGCTAACGGCGCCCCCGGACTCGAACGCCTGCCGCAGCTGTTGCTAGGATCCTTCACACCGTGTAAGCCTATTAGAGAGAAGACAAGGAAGGAGCTATCCACAGACACACACAAACACACACACACACACACACACAGAAAGAAAAGCGTTTCCAAAGAACTCCTGTGGGTTGGTAAAGCTGAGCTTTACACTAGTGAATAGCTGGAAAGAGGTCTTCTGTCAAACATTGTCTGGATTTGGAGCTCAAAAAAAAAAAAAAAAAACGGCACATATGCATGTGGGTAGAGACACGTGCCTCATTTAACATCCTTTAACTCACGGTTCTTTTCTCTTGTCTAGTCGTTTGTGTCTTGTTTACCTTCTAACAGATTTAGCTTTTACATAATTGAACCAGAAGCTAATGTTTAGCAGGACTTGGGCCAACTTTAAACCTGGATCATTCTTTTTTCTGTGTGAACTAATTTGTTGCTGTGGCTCTTTCTAAAACATGAGTTGGATGGACTTGCTATCTGATAGCTCTGTTCGGAAGTGCTGCTCTTCCTAGCGTGAATTTCAACTCCAGTGGGAATCGGGTTGGTTTTCCGGGCCGCAGGCCACCTGTCCGCATGCACTGGCTTTGCTTGCGTTATCTCGACTCTCCTGGCAGCGCTCATACAAAGCACACGCACACCCACACACACATTCACAGACACACACACACACACACTCACACTCACAAATCCAGCATCACAAAGCTAACTGGAGGTGCTGATATCAAAGGGTAGTGCTTATGTGAAGTGAAGGCCGTCAGCACCTCTGAGGACTCGCACCTGTCAATACTGATTTAACACTCCAACATGATGTCTTAAGTACTGGGATTTTCAGCATGCCTGCACTAAACAAGCAGATATAATGCAGATATAAGCAAATGTAAAATGAAATAATAATAATAATAATAATAATAATAATAATAATAATAATAATAATAATTCCACAGCTAATTTTGGTAGTATTTTAGCAAATATTACATTCGTTTGCATATTCAAGATTTAAATTGATTAGTTTGTGAGCACCATGTACAGGCTTCACTGCCGAGATATTTTTTCGTAGATGATGAGCTTGTTGGTTTGGCCTGATTTCCCTTACAGCTGTTTAAAATGTCATGGGATGATTCCTCACAGCTGGGGATTTGTGTGTGTGTGTGTGTGTGTGTGTGTGTCAGACACGATTTAAGGTGCAGGGGAAACTATTCTGACCATGAATCAATGTGCAAATAGTTTCCAGGCTCCGTTTTGCAGTCGGGATGGTGAAATCCTTAGCTCCATGCTGTGAAAAGACTGGAAAAGTGTTAGACATCAAGTTTTTTTTTTCTTGGAGCATTTGTCAGTTCTCTTCACAGCATGGAATAAAATAGATGTATTTTTATTTCACGCATGAATATGTTGGAGTCACCAACATCATTTTATCAGGTAAACCTAGCAAATAGGTCACTATGTGACTGTAGCCAACGTGTCAGCATCAAAGGACGGCTCCTGTCCAGATCTTTAATTGAGGGCAGCTCTCTAGGTAGTCGGCATCACTGGGCAGCATTTGCTCCTGAAATCTGTTTCTATTCCTAAGGTGTATTCTAAAGGCAAGACGATTTGAGAGTGGCTTCACATGTATTCTTCTCAATTTCATAATTCTGTTGAAACATGATGGATCAAACAGTTGTTCCATCCAGAGGGGATCATTAAAAAGTAAATGCATGTCTGATATCTTTGGCACACTTTTCTGGCCACAACCTTCAGAATCTTGAAGGATGCAGTCTGATTGTTCTCTGCACCTCCATGTATATGTACTTGTGTATGCCAAGAAAGCAATCTGTTGAACACTGTGATACAATAAAGCGTTCTGGAGAAAGATATTGTTACTCAACTCAAAACTGTTCACGAATCCCATCTTTAAAAGTTGTTAGAGGTTTTTGTGAAAAATCTTAATGATGAAAAAATGACAGGAAAAGTTTGTCTACCCTGGACATTTAATATGAACGCAGGCATATTTTGGCTGTGTCTATTGAAGTATACCAGACCCTTTTGCAAGACTACTTGTCTCCTAGCTAGCACTCATAGTAGTGTTGGTAGATTTGCAGGAAGATGTTTGTGGTTAAAATGAATAAGAAACTAATGTGAATGAAACACAACCTCATTTTTCACCCAGTTTTCCCGAATTCAGAAAACATTTTGCAGAAATATCGATATTCTGTTTTCAAAGTAATATAGACGCAAATGAATGACTGAAGACAATGTATTAGAACCTTAGTGTCTTATTTTCACTAAAGTACATTCAAGTTTTCTTTATACATGATACTGTTAACATCATTTAAAATTAGCTTGAAATTGGAACATACAATATCATTTTTGTTAATTATTTCTTCATGTATTTTTTATGATTAAAAAAAAAAGACGGGGGGTGGCATTTTAGTTAGTTTTTACGGTTAACATGAGTTAGTTTCATAGCTAGTTAATGATTAATATCCACAGTTTATGGAACAATTAGCTATAGTACACTGACATTAAACATACGACTATACTTTGATGCTTTTTCAGCTAAATCACTAGTCAGACCGAATGCTAATGGAAATAAAATGGAAAAGCCAATTCCCCGAAGGGGAAAGGACCCAGGACGTGAAAAAGACACACATTTGCTTTTGGTAGTGGTTACTTCAATTTGTACTGATTTTATCTAGGTGAACTTTGGCTCAGTGAAAAGGCTCAGTCTTATGAACCAGTAGAAAACACACTTTTCTGGTTGCAAGCTTCAGAATTGTAAAGGTTACAACCTGATTGTTTTCTGTACCTCTGAACTTCAAAAGGCTCAGTCTTATGAGCCAATAGAAAGCAAGAAGGCTGGACTGTGTTCCCAGGTTGGTAAAATGGAGGAGATTTGATGTTTTCTCAGTTTTGAAAAAAGAAAAACAGACTCATCCCCCAACATATGCTAGGATTTTAGTGATAAAATTCATTTTTTTCTCTGTGCATGATTGGATTTTCATGTTAGCAATATTGGACCTATAAGGTGGACCAGCCAGGTTGATGTGTGTAATAAATAACTGGGTATATAAATAATCTGAGTGTGTCTGTGCTTGATACACTTATCAGTGCCAAAATACACAAACACATACACACACACACATGCACACACTGCCATGCCAAGAATGACCTGACACCCAAATAATGTTTTACAGTCGTCCTGTGGTGGTCCCTTTCCACTGATAGATGGGGTAGAAACGAACGTTTACATTGTGCATAGCCACAGATGAGCAAAGTCTGGAGAAAAAAAAATGACAACTCTTTTTATATTTCAATACATTTTATTTCTGGATTATTGGGTCTCAGATGTTAATGTTATGGTCATGGCTGATTGTATCCTCCCTCACCTAGCTGTGCTGGAGTATGCCACTTGAAAATGATCATTGAAATCAACATTCACGCTCGGTTTCCCTCTCCAGAGTCAGAGGTCTTCAGTAGCAGTAGTTACAAACAATATCAAACCCATATATCACCTGCAGCATGGCAGGATCAAACACACACACACACACACACACACACACACACACACACACACACACACACACACACACACACACATCCTGTATTAAGAGCAACTTTAAAAGCCAGCTTAATTGTCTCAATAAGACACATTAGCTCTATTAACAATTATACAAAAGCCATGATTGTTTTCTTCTTCACTACATTAACGATGGCAGCAATGATGAGTCGTCTGCCCCCCTGCAAACACACACACACACACACACACACACAAACACACAGAATTAGCAAGTCCTTTTCATTTTCTCATTCTGTGTAAAGTGTATTTCGTTTTTGTCATTTTGTTGGAGGGTGTAGACAGATTGGGCGTCAATACTTGTAGTTGTGTCTTCATCTTTATACTTGTGTGTGTGTGTTGGGAGTGAGGGTGGGGGGGAGACAGGCAGAACTCTCTCTTGGAGTTGATTTCTCCTGCACTAAATCACATCAGATGCTTGAGACTTTTCTTTAAGTGTTCTGCCAGATCTGCGTCTCATAAAACCCTCCAATGAAATATCCCTTTTTTCCCCACCATCACAGTTTTTCCTTAAATGTGTGGTTCTGAAAGAGAGAAGGAGGCAGAGGATGAGAAACTTACAGATTTCCGTTCCTCAGTCTCATAACTACATACCTTTCCTATTCGTTTCAGTAGTAGTTACTGAACAATTTATAGAAGTGACGTTTGATATGCTTTAAGATGAAAAATCCATAGAACCGTAATATTGGTCAGCCAACTGATGTATCAGTCAGGACAGACAAACTGTGTCTTGTATTGTCTTAGAGGCTGCACCCTTGTCTTTGTAGGCTGATATTTCGTCCCAGTGTACACTGAATAGAATGACAAGAAATTGACTTGTGAGAGACAGTTTGTGTATGTGTGTGAGAGAGAGAGAGTACTCCGTCTTGGTCATCTGAGGATATTTGTGGCATGCCTTGTCCTTGAAGTTGACTGTGATGAGAAAAGGAGAGATTGCAGATAGAAATGTCTTTTCATCCTTAACCCACTTCATCCCTCCATCCGACCATGGATATAACATTTGTAAATTGATACATACTCAAAACAGGATGGCATTTCCTTTTTCCAAAATCCTAGCCAAGATTCTCTCCAAACCCAAACAGAATGGGTCTTAGCGCCCATTTGGTGATGTGAGGAGGCAGAGCAAACACACCACTACCTTTTGTCATCTCGCACTTCGTCTGGGTTTTGCATTTCCTCCGAAAAACGTGATATATTGGAAAAGAAAATGGCTGAGAGGCTCTGTCGCTCTCGAAGCCATCTGGTTTGTGTTTTTCTGCAAACTGGATGTGTGAGCAAGTGACATCTCTGCATAAGGAGAATTAGCCCCTGCATTGATCTGATGTAATTATCCTGAGTTACTGCGTATGACCTCTCCAAATAAGACGAACTCTCTCACATCCATCATATAAATCACAGGCCTGCATTTCTGTTTGGACGTGACTCGTGTTCGAGTCCGGAATATTGAAATAATTACGGAATGGCGCACACGCCAAAGGAATGGGCGGCAGCAGAGGGTGGGTCACACATGAAACGTATAAAAACTGGGACTACCTGTGCACCTCTGGGATCCAGGGGTCAACATACACCATATGGGCCTAATTTTAGCCTCGAGCTAATACAGCCTCGGGTCTAGACTCTCCGTAATGAGTCTCACTGCAAAAAAAAAAAAAAAAAATCTAGGCACTTTGGGCTGCTTAGCTTTCCTGAAATTCATACAGATTTATGTTAAAAAATGTCCCTGAATTAGCAAGACTACAGCACATTTGACCAAAAAGTGGTTTAAGGGAGTGAAATTTGATGCAAACCCTGTCTAATGAGTTCTCAGACATATAATGATGTTCAAACCTCAGAAGGTTAAAGAAATGCAGGCTGCATTAAAAAACAAATCTCTGAAGAAAATTAGGAGGTTTAGAGAGAAGAACTGTTTCTGAATACAGGCTTGCTCCCAGAATTTAAATTGTAGGCTCATCATCTGTCTAATTCTCATCGCATGTCTGGAATCAAAACTGGGTCAAAATACTTGTGAGTTTGTGAAATTTCAGCCTCTAAAGATCATAAAAAAGATTGAGCTTGAACATGATATTCACAAGTGGATTAAAACTTGCAGTGGTTTTTCAATTTCCAGCACTTACTTAATGTATGAAGGTTTGGGAGTTGTAAAGAACATGTAGTATACAGTCAAATGAAAAAGTTTGTATACCCTCAGGACAAAATGAAGAATCTCTAGGCTTTGTCCTTCTTACTGCCCTCAGACTTTTTCTCAGCCTCTGAATAGCTTTTATACCCTGTCCCAGAACTTTCCATTGTTGACTACCGAATCCATTGAAGACTGTCGAATCAGGAAATGATTTTGAATCTCCAGTGAGATTGAGAAGCCAGGTTGATAAAATATGTATCCAACTATACTCTAAGCATAAACATTGTTGTATAGCTAGAATACATTCAGTGTTTATAGCGTACATTGACAAATTAATGGCCAAGATGGATAACTTTCTGGACAAATCGAGCTAGGTGGCTAGGTATCGTACTACTAATGTTACAAAGCTAGCTAACAACAAATCAGTTAACTCTCTAGCTAATTACCCGAGGGTCTAATACATTTACTTTTCTCAAGAATATATACGTTTTCCACCACCTCAACACTATGAGACAAGTAAAACATAACTACGTGCGGAGCAGAGTCCATCACAAATTGGTTATTTCATTGACCATAGATTTACCTCACCAATGAATTACCATGCTCAGTAGGTGTTTTAGTGAAATCTTTCATTTCTAATATGTTGACTCATCCTTTCTTTTTTTCAAAATTTATTTTTCTTGCCCTTATTTTCTTGACTTCCTATGAGACACCTGAAGTTTTGCCACATATTGGTGAAAAATCTAACTGTTTAAATAAAGAAAAAATATGTAAAGCATATAAAGGAAATGCAAACTGGTGACAGATTAAAGGAAAAAACAGTGGCTGTGTTATGCTGTAAAAGCATTTGACTGACATGGGTTGGGTCCACTTGTCGCTTTCCAGGAAGACAATGTCCTCAAGCAAAGGTTCACTGTTTGGTTTGATGAGTATAAAAATGATATAACTAATATTATATGGCAGTTTCAGAGACTTATAGAATCTGTGGCAAGACACAATGGAGCTTTTCTGGTGGCTCATGGTGACCCAAAACCTTACTAAACATACCTACTTTAGGGTATGTATATACTGTAAAGTATGATTGAACACTGTTTACAGTGTTCTATATAACACAGGCGCGAAACTATGTTAAAAAGAAAGAAAAGAAAAAAGTTCTCAGAACACATAGAAGACTTTTGAGCCAAAAGGTCCTTAAACCAAAAACTTCAGAACATGTCACCCAAACCTAGAATCTTTAGCTGAGAAGTCATATCACAGGCTGTGTTTATGTGACAGAATGGAATTTAAAAAGCAAAAATGTTGGTTTGGCAGGCAAAAGGACAGATATGAAAAGAGGCATCAGAGAGAAGAGCTTTTGACAGGAGAAATGGGTATATCTCTCTGAGGAGCAAAGTAAACATGGCAGTAATAAAAGCACTCTGGTGTTCTGTCATTATTACTAGAGTTTAAGCCTAAATCCCATGTGTGCGTGCACACACACACATACACACACACACACACACACACACACACGCACACACACACACACTCCGTATCTCACTGTATTGTCTATTAATAAATAAAAAAGGAGCTACAATGAAGAATATGAAATGAATGTTGATTTTTTTTTTCATTTTTGTCTCTCTTTTTCCCCTCTCTTTCTCTCAATTCAGTTCAGGATTTCAAGGCAAATTTGCCAAAGAGGGTACGAGGCAGTCTGAAACAAATACCATGCCTGATGTTGTAGCGCCTATATAAAATAGGTCCACATGACAAAATGACCTGTGAATTTATTCCCTACCGTCTTTCTATCCTCACTCAGCAGTGTTGAATGTTCAGTTCTGATCAGTCAGAAGGTGTTGATTAATTTTCTATAACAGCAGCTTTGACAATAGTTCCGTATGGCAGATACAACAAATGGATTAAAAACGTAGGTAATTGATGAAATGGTGACGTTTCTATGAGAAGATTATTGTTTATATAGAATTTTTGGAAGGAGTCACCAGTGTCAGTGATCTGCAGTTTTCCGAGGTGGGCAGTCTTCAAGAAGTAGAGCTTTATGCTTCGCAGTTTCTTGATATCATGACAAGCTTATTATCTTCAACAGAGAGTAAAAAGAAAAGCTGGTATAAGAATGACAGTTTATAGCTATCATAACATAAGTGGTAACAGGAACTAGTTTCGGCGACGTTTCACAACATTATACGTAACTATGAATGATTAAAGTACATGCTGTTCTTTAAGAAATACAAACTGTCAGTGTTGGCTGTGGTACAAGAGGAATGAAACACTCTGGGAAATGCTCACCCTGTTGTTGATTATTTTCCGATAAGAGTACACCCCACCGTGTTTTATTCCTTACTCATCTCAGTATTGCTCATGCCGTTGGGGGGGGGTTGTATCATCAAACTTTACAGCAACAGCTGCAATATAATTTGCAGATTCTCCTCCTGGAGCAACTGGCGGAAATCTGAGATGCACCCTATACGTTTATTAAGGGATATTTTCCTTGTGTTGAAATGTTTCTCAGTGAAAGACTAAGTACACCTCTGTCTTGCCTCACTGGGCTTAAATGGCCTATGCATCTGCCAAGTTTTTACATCTTCCCTTTTCTATGGCCAGTGAGTCGTCTGTACTCGGCTGTGATCTTTCCCTCACAGTGAAGAGATGCATTTTATATACTCTCAAATCAGCTCTCGGTTTTAGTTTCGGCGCCTTAAAGTTCCAAATAATTTTTCATTGCACTGTTGGTCATTTGATTTACTCTGGTTTCTGGGTTCATTGGCTTGCGGTGTATTTGGAATGTTTTTTTTTTTTTTTGAATGAGCAGTGAAAATCAACCAAACTCTGCCCTATAATGATGTGTTGGCATTTTCCTTTGTGCTTATATTAGGCATATAGAGACTCAGTGGGATGTTTTTCCCATCTATTGTAGTCCTGCTTATCAACTAGTACATACCTCACACCCGGAAAGCAAATAAGCATAATAACACTCTCACTGCCTATTTTGTGGAATTTTCATTTCGCTGCATAAAAAAGCTTGTTGTACTTTTTTTGTCTGTCTGTCTGTCTCTCTCTCTCTCTCTCTCTCTTTTCTCTTTTAGCCATAGAGATGGACACACTGAAACACAAAATATTTAATAAGTTGTGCTCTATTTCCGTCTAATGGCCTGTGGTCACACACTATAAGCTTTCCTCAATGTAGCTCTCTGTTTTCACAAACCAAAAGGTCAAAGGAGCACAACAGTGCAGATACGCTCTTCCATCACAGTTGATTTCACCCTGGGGCCTTTAACACATACATTTTGTAGTAAATTCTCAAGAACGTAAGGTTTCAGCTAAGCCTGAAGTAACTAGCCTTATAGACTGCAAGCATCATTTAGTGACTTTTTTTTTTTTTTTTTGAGATCCTTATCCCACGTTCTTTAGTCTGCTATATAGTCATCTGCTGATGCGTGTGTGTGTGTGTGTGTGTGTGTGTGTTGTCCCTGAGCAATGAAAGAGCTTGTTGAGTCAGAGCAGGTGGTGAAAGGGACCCTGGGAGATGACGCTCTTCCTCACATAACCCCCCTCTTCGCATTCACACGCACATGCACACGCATAGCAACTCCCTCTGTCCATCTTTCTCTCTCTCTCTCTTTCTCTCTCTCTTTACTCTCTAAATATCTCTCTTCCGAACTCAGGCTGAATCAGAGATTACAGCTAATCTGTTCATTGGGAAAAATGCTGGACTTTAAATGAAATTAGATATGGATGAGTCATAAAAACAAAACCCACTTTATTTGCATCTCATTTCAAGGCAAGTCAGTACCTGTAGCAAACTGAATAAATAATTTACAGTCGGCCCGTGTCTGTGTCTGCGTTTGCTGTTCCTGCTCAGCAGATATGCAATGCACTTTCGCAAGCTGTTTATTGTCTAAATCTACTAGAGCAGGGCTTGAAAAGTCTAGCTAGCTGATTTTTCAAATTTAGTAGTCGGTTGTAACATTAACACAGATTCAAGACACAAAACTAACGAGGATATTGGGAATAAATGTGAGACAAGTTTACTTAACTGAGACCAAGCAGGTGGTACAGGTGAGAGCAGGTAGATCCATGATTCAGGCGCAAAATAAATGTTCTCAGAACACCGAAACTGGACAGTAGAAATTTGGAAAAAACATTGCTGTTCCAGTCATTTTTTTCAGTGATCCTGTGCTCACTGTAGCCTCAGATTCCTGTTTTTGGCTGACAGGAGTGGAACGTGATGTGGTCTCCTCCTCACCAAGGTTCGGTGTGTTCTGAGATGCTTTTCTGCACACCACGGCTGAAAAGAGTGGTTATTTGAGGTACCATAGCCTACCTGTCCACTCGGACCAGTATGGCCATTCTCCTCTGACCTCGCTCATCAACAAGGGCTTTCTGTCCATAGAACTACCTCACAATGGATTTGTTTTTTGTGGCTCACACCCTACTGTGTGAACTCTAGAGAATGTTGCACATAAAAGGAGATCAGCATTTTCGGGAAATACTCAAACCAGCCTATCTGGCACCAACAGCCATGCCACGGGGGACTTTTCCCCCATTCTGATGATTGATGTGAACTTTAACTGAAGCTCTTGACCTGTATCTGCATGGTTTCTTGTATTGCACTTCCGCCACATGATTGGCTCATTGGATAATTCTATAAATGAGCAGAAACAGCATGGATGTGACACCAGTCCATCACAGGGCATATGTTAAATGTAATTACGTAGGATTTATGTTAACAGAATCTTTTCTGAGTAATTTACCAACACATCTGAGGGAAATGTTGATGTTCCCAACAGTATTATCTCATTTTCAGTGTCATTATACCTTAACTAGTTAGCTAAGTCATTAGCTTCAGTAATTAGCTAGCATATGTTCAGGGTCTGTATTTCCCAGCTGCTTAGCAACAATGTTGTCAAGATTTTAACCATTTGAATAGTGAGTATATGGTGTCTTCTTCCAAGATTAGATAGCTATACATTACACATACATTTTTGATAGGCTGGTATTCACCAAAATGGCTGCTAAAATACAGTTACAGTGGTGTATCCAAGGTGAAGCAATGAATTTCTGGTTGGTGGATTATTTGATTAGCTTTAAGGGGTAATATGCTGTTATCAGTCTTTATTTTTTGTAGTGTCCAATGTTTTGTAAGTAGAATTCAGTGGGTTTTTTTTTTTTAAACTAGCATCTAACTAGCATCCACCATTTTGGAAATCACATTCTAACTAGACTCTAACATTTTAGAATTAAGACCCTAACTAGCATCTCATATTTTATAACTAGCATCTATTAGCAGCCAATATTTTATAGCTAGCATTCACCTTTCGGTAAAAAGCATCTAATGAGAATTCGATGTTTTATAACTATTATCTAACTAGAATCCAATTTTTTGTACCTAGCATTTAAATAGCATTAAATTGTTCATCCCTGGCATCTAACTAGCATCAAAACATGCCTTTCTTTGCAATTTCTATTGTGGATAATCTTTTTAAGCCGATTGTACTGACTTTTTACCATTTCTGCCCTTAGTCCCTCTGCAGGGGGTGCTCTCACAAGCAATGCGTTTGGGGTTGGGGGCAGAAACAACCTGCTGGTGTCTACAAGAGCTGTGTGTGTGTGTGTGTGTGTGTGAGAGAGAGAGAGAGAGAGTTTGCGAGTTTGTGTACACCCTCAGTAGGTGCCCTCATCACAGTCAAACAGTGACTCAAGCTGTTTGTCTGGGATGCATTCCAATCTGAGCATCACTCCCGCATTTTTCCTCTCTCTCCAGCCGTCTATCTCTGTATCCTCTGTCATTTTCTCTCTTCCTCAACCTGCTCTTGTCTTCTGTAGTTGCCAGCCTGTGTTGGATTTCAGGATTGTAGTTTGCGTTTGTATCCCCTGGGGAGATGGCAGGAGAGCCATGATGCAGGAGACACACTGGGAATAATAGTTCAGTGTGTATTCTTTCTTCTCTTTTTTTTTTTCTCTGGTTATGATGAGATTAGTAGTTCTCGACCATGGTTTAGTGTTTCTTCCTGTGCAGCACACTTCACATCTGAAGGGTGGTATGGTGTTATTTGGCAGCCTGTATGGTACTGGGCTATACATATTTGTGTTTTTTTCCCCTGTATATTTGTATAAATGCATAGTGGAGAATATACAATACGTTTAACAAATCCCACGCAATGTGTATTGAATAGGCGATAGGACTCTTTTTAAAACTGCTTTCATCTATGAATAAATTTAGTTAGAATTTTCTACAATGCCTGACTCAACATTTTCTGAACTGTTTACAAATGCTTTTTCATTACCTCCCACTAATCCTTTAGACACCTGATATTGATGAGTAATCGAGCAGTGCATCTTTGTGAGTCACACTTTTCAGCCCTTATGTAAGTGGTTAGTATTAACACCTACATGTAGCATTTTGTGTTTCAAATGTTTTCTGTGAGAAATACTATAGATCATTTAGATGTGTGCATACCCTGTCATTTCCTCTTAGCTAGATGTCTCCTTCAGGCAAGCTTTGCTCTTTAGTCCGACCCCAGAAATGTGGGCTTTGGAGAAGCCTAGCAAGCTCGTGCAGGTTAGCCTTTGGCCTGCTGCATGCTGTTGTGATGCTAGCTAGCCCCCAGTGAGGCCTGAATGCTAGTAACAGAGCATGCCAAAGCTGTGCATGTCAATAGTTCTCTGCTGGAAACTCTGGAGAGAGACACATTCTTATTCATGAGCCTAATTCAATCAGCACCAGCGGGGAACTGCTCCCGCAACACGGGCATGGATGTAGCAGGGAAAAAGAGAGAAAGAGCTACAGAGGAGAGCACAGAGGAGCTAAAGTGAGTGAAGTAAACAGGGAGGTTGAGACAGACAACTTAAAACGAGGTGAGGGATGAAAAAGGGAGGGAAATGGCTGAACAAGGGGATCTGGGGAGAGGTGGGCGATATGATCAATATTTTATAGAACAGTATTTTGATCCATAAAACGGGGTATATAATGATATACATTTTTATTTATGCCATCTAAATATCATGATCTTTTGACAACTAATGTTTTAGTACCCTTTTACAAGGCTTACTCCAAACCAGTCACTTCCTAGTCAGCTCTTTGTCTTTGTCTTGCATCTAACTAGCATACAGCATTTTGTAACTAATGTCTAACTAGCCTCTAACTAACATTCGAAGTTAACTAACCTCCAACATTTTGTAATTTGCATCTAACTAGCATCCAACTTTGTGTAACTAGCATTTAATATTTTATACCTAATATCCAACTTGGGTCAAACAACCATCCATGCATTTTCTGTACCACTTATCCTACATAGCCTATCCCAGGGGACTTGGGGCACAAGACGGGGGACACCCCATCACACGCACACGCACTCACACACCCGTTCAAAGATGCCAATCAGCCTATAACAATGGGGAGGAAACTGGAGTGCACTGAGCAAACCCCCGAAGCACAGGGAGAACATGCAAAAAGGAAGGACAGAAAGAAAAGGACAAGAGATAAAGGAGAAGTGAAGGAAAAGGTTTTTATCAGTGGATATACTGTATCTTCTTACCTCGAATAGAGACAGCAGCCACACAATGCATTTCTTCCACCACCTCACTGGGAGTCCTCACACCCTCTACAGCTCTCCGGCCTCCCTGCTGCCTACACACTAGTTCACGCACAAGGTCAAAATGCTGGACTATTGTAAAACCATGGTGCTTTGTGGGTATTGTGGACCGGATTTGTGCTTTGACTGTGTTTCAGCTGAAATGCTGGTGTGTAGATGAACAAGATGACTGTGATGCTTTTGCAATTTTCAAGTGGCACTGAGGCTCTCATAGTGTAGAGCTATTGAATCATAGTATTGAAAGGATTGACCCTTATTGGTGCTTTTTTTTTTTTTTTTTGCTTTTCTTCACCTGTACCCTACACACACACACACACACACACACACACACACACACACACACACACAGGAACACACTTGTGTGGTTTTCTTCACCTAAGAGAAGAATGTGAATGTGTGTCACAGGCAGCTTAGGGTTGAATGCAGAAGTTAAAAGCCTGTCAAACTCTTCTGACACACTCACAAATTGGCATGAATGGAAGCCCTGGATGGGGCCAGCGGTATGGAGCTACTTTAACCTCTCCTGCCATCTTGCCATAGACTGTGTGTGAGTGTGTGTGTGTGTTTGTGTGTGTGCCTGTAGCCTACAGGTTTGCCTGCTATCTTATGTCAGCTGCTGTCAGTCAGGTACCTCACACCGAGTCTCTCTTTCTCTCTCATAGTTTCTTTCTTTTGCTGTCACATAAACATTTCACAGCTTAGCAAGAGGTTTTTCTGTTTTTCTATTCTCTTCTATACTCTCAAAGAAAAGGTTCTGAAAGGTTCTTATTCTAGCTTTCTAAGAGTATTCTCTATAGAAACATTCTGATATTTATCAGAGAATCTTTGGGGTAGCAAATCAAGTAATTTTTTCTAAAGCATTTATTCTAAAGCTTATATTTTTATATACTCTTTTAAAAAAGTGTTCATTATGTCTTGCTGGGGGTACACAGATGTTGTATATAAAATGCTATAAGAGATGGTCCCTTCAAAGTTCGAATTTTGAAATTTAGAACCTGTAACTATCCAAAGAACCTTTAACTATTCCATTCCATTACAGTACATTACATTGTATAACTCTCATTCTATTCCATTCCATTTCATTCCATTCCATCCTACTCCACTGTATAACTCTGCATTTCATCCCATGTGTACTTCTCATTCCATTTTATCCCATTCCATTTCAGGCATAACATTAATACCACTGAGAGGTGAAGTGAATAACACTGATTATCTCGTTACAATGGCTCCTGTCAAGGAGTGAGATATATTAGGCAGTAACTGAACAGTCCGTTCTCAAAGTTGATGTGTTGAAGGCAGGAAAAATGGGTAAGCATAAGGATCTGAGCCATTTTGACAAGGGCCAGATTGTGATGGCTAGATGACTGGGTCAGAACATCTCCAAAACGACAGGCCTTGTGGGGTGTTCCTGGTGAGCAGTGGTTAGTACCTACCAAAAATGGTCCAAGGAAGGACAAACGGTGAACCAGCGACAGGGTCATGGGCACCCAAGGCTCACTGATGCACGTGGGGAGCGAACACCAGCCCATCTGGTCTGATCTTACAGAAGAGCTACTGTAGCTCAAATTGCTGAAAAATTTAATGCAGGCTCTGATAGAAAGGTGTCAGAACACACAGTGCATCACAGCTTGCTGCGTATGGGGCTGTGTAGCCACAGACCTGTCAGAGTGCCCATGCTGACCTCTGTCCACTGCCAAAAGTGCCTACAATGGACAGGTGAGCATCAGAACTGGACCACGGAGCAATGGAAGAAGGTGGCCTGGTCAGATAAATCACATTTTCTTCTACATCATGTGGAAGGCCGGGTGCGTGTGCATCGTTTACCTGGGGAAAAGATGGCACCAGCATGCACTATGGGAAGAATGCAAACTGGCGGAGGCAGTGTGATGCTCTTGGAAATGTTCTTCTGGGAAACTTTGGGTCCTGGCATTCATGTGGATGCTATTTTGACACATACCACCTACCTAAACATTGTTGCAGACCAAGTACACCCCTTCATGGTAACGGTATTCCCTAATGGCAGTGACCTCGTTCGGCAGGATAATGCGCCCTGCCACACTGCAAAAAATTGTTCAAGGTGTTGACTTGGCCTCCAAATTCCCCAGATCTCAATCCAATCGAACATCTGTGGGGTGTGCTGGCCATCAGGTCCGATCCATGGAGGACCCACCTCGCAACTTACAGGACTTAAAGGATCTGCTGCTAACATCTTTGTGCCAGATACCACAGCACACCTTCAGAGGTCTTGTGGAATCCATGCCTTGATGGGTCAGGGCTGTTTTGGTGGCACAAGGGGGATCTACATAATATTAGGCAGGTGGTTTTAATGTTATGCCTGATCAGTGTATAACTCTCATTCTATTCCATTGCATTCCATTCCATTTTGTTCCATTCCATTCTATTCTATTCCACTGTATAACTCACATTCCGTTCCATTCCAGTCCATTCTATTCTACTGAATAACTGTCATTCCATTCCATTCCTTTCCATTCCACTGAATAGCTCTCATCTCACCCCATTCCATTCCATTCCATTCCATTCCATTCCATTCCATTCCACTATATAACTCTCATTCCATTCCATTCTGTTCCGTTCCATTCCATTCTACTCCACTGTCTAACTCTCATTCCATTATATTTCAAAAACTTCCACAAAGTTGGAAGCACACAATTGTATAGAATGTCTTTTTGTATGCTGTAGAATTACAATTTACCTAAACCTGTTCCCGCATGGCACTGCCACTGTGCATAAATCGAAGTCCATGAAGACATGGTTTGCCAAAGTTGGTGTAGAAGAACTTGAGTGACCTGCACAGAGCCCTGACCTCAACCCAAGTAAGCATCTTGGTGTTGGATGAATTGGGACACCGACTGCATCCCAGGCCTCCTCGTCTGACAGTACTTTTGTGGCTGAATGAACACAAATCCCCACAGCCATGCTCTAAAATCTAGTGGGTGCCCATGGGTTTGGAGTGAGATGTTCATCCATCACATATGGTTGTAATGGTCAAGTGTTCACAAAGTTTTGGCCATATTGTGTATAATATAATACATTCTGTTCAATTCAGTTCCCAAATCCTGCCCCTTTAGCCACCCTGGATTGCACTTCTTAGTGTTTCCCTTCTCTAACACACTCATTTAACCTAATGAAGGGCTTGCTAATGAGCTGATGATTAGAGTCAGGTTTGTTAGAGTAGAGAAACGCTATGCATGCAGTCCTGGGGGACTAACAGGAGCAAAATTGGGAAACAGTTCCTTAAAATAATGTGTGTCTTCCAGGCATTTTAAATTGTCATTGTGGAAGAACAGCATATTCATCATTTGCCTTAACGAAGAATATCCTGTCCTCTGGTGCAATGTTATGCCACACTTCATCTATCTTTTGAAACACAGTACATCCTTCAGAGTGGAAAATTCTCTGTTTATCAGAGAAATGGAGACAGAGTGAGAAAGAGAGTTTGAGAACACAGATGTCCATGTCGATAGTGCAGGCTCAGTCAAGTTTTGTCCTTAAAGCCCTGTAGTGTCCACAGCATGCTCATGATACTGCACTGGCTAAAACCTATCAATACCTCAGCGTCCAGTCTATCCCCGTCTCATGTCCTCAGGCTCCCCAGATGAGACCCACATCGATCTGTCCACTCAGGCTCTCTGTGTTAAAGTCTGAGACCCAGTTCTCCAGACACTGATTAAGCCTAGACTACACTGCATTATCAATTTTCCATTGACAGTCTGGAGCTAAACTTAATCGGAAGGCCCGAGACATTTTATGCCTTTTCTTCTGCATTTAAAGTTCACTAAAACCAAAGAGCCTGCCAATGATGCAGTGTCTCGGACAAATTGCCATTGTGGGGGTCTGATTAAGCTTATCTAATAAGCGAGGCTCTGGCGCCATGGCTGTAGGGTGTACTTTGCAATGTCGTTTTTAAAGTATGAAATTGCAAAAAGTCATATTTTAAGATGCAAATAGCTTTAATCGAGGGAATAAATCTAATATTTTTGCCTCATGAGATTAATTTTCTTGTCTGGCAATTTTCATGTAAGTTTAATCAGCCCGTTCCTGAATATGTTTTCTTATTTCGTTTTATGGAGACAAATGATCTCTCATTATTGCCCATTAATTTGGCTTCCTTCAGGCATTTATTCTTAAAAATGTTGCTTTTTTTCTTTCTGTATTTATTCTAGTGGTGAGGACATTGAGAAACAGCGATTCGAATATGGCTGGGTGTTTTCCTCCCTTGGTCCTTTTGTTTACTATTATTACGTCTCTCTTTTTCTCAGTGTTTGCCCTGGCTTCATTACGAAGATATAAAGCTCGTATAGTCCACTGTTCAGGAATCAGCAATTAGCTTTAAAGCTGTCCCTCACGTCCCTAATGGTAGCTGTTGCACACGAATTCGGCACTGTGGTTGAGAGAGAGCGAGAGAAGGCCGACCGTTCTAGAGTCTGACATTAGGGTTGCTATGGATACATTCAATTCGAATGGAATAGTGTGCTTAAAGTCCTCTGAGTGTATGAGTGAAGGTATGTTCAGAGGTCTTCGGGTGCTATGCTGCATCTGGACATCCGCATTCCAGTTAAAAGTGCCTCTCTGACTCCTTGTGTGGGGTCTTAGTGTGGCCACACGCAGACACAAACACACACTCCATCACTATTCTAAGACGTCCCATTGGTCCCCTTGTCCATCGTCTTGTGTGGTGCATATGTGTGTGTGCGTCTTTGAATAATCCACTGTGTCGAGTCCTTTAAAGGAAGCTCAGCCCAGAGGAGTGCATTTATTTCAACAAGACTGTACTGAACTTTTTATGACCCGTTAAACACATTCAGCCATAAAAACACACAATGCATGTTCACACACACCTAAGCAAACACACTGCACCATTATACACTTTCAACAATGTAAACAAGGTTGTCTTCCACTGGGTAGGCTGCATTTTGTCTTCAGCTGCAGTTTAGCACTCTTTTGTCTCCGCTTTCTAAATCACGCCGCTTTTTCCTCTCAGAACAACTCAGCCGTCTCACGCCCGACACCGGCTTTCTGGCAGGAACACAGAAATTCCTGCTTCTGCTTCATAAATCATTTTTCAAACTGGCCCTGGCGAGCGGACTCTTCCTCAGAGCGGATCAATCGGGCCTGACTCGGGTTCTCCAGCCCACCCTGGCCGAGCCTTGACGGAAGCCTTGTGGGTGGAAGCGTTTACACATGAACAGATTAAAAAGCTATTAGGCTTGGTGATTGTTTGGACAGTTGGTATCTATCCAGAAAACTCTTTGGAAACCTGACTGCCGGGCAGTGACATCATCTACGGCTTCGCATTAGCAGAGCTGTGAAGTTTTCACACGAGGATACCGTGAGCTGGATGGAAATTCGGCATCAGATAATATAACTTGAATATAATTTTATTAGCTCCTGATAGGTTACCGTGTTGTTGAATATGGGTCATTGCCCATTTCCTCAATAAAATGTAAACACACTGGCAGTCAAAAGGTTTTTGAACGTTATTTATTATAATTACTACTATTGCCACATACCAAACAAAATGATGCAGAAAAGCAAGCTTAAAACCAGGAACACTTTTAGGGTAAATCCATTAAACCCATAGACAGTGCTGGTATTAACTGTAAAACATAAATAGGTGGTTTGATACAAGTGCCTAATTATAGAACGAGAAACATTGTGGCCTTTTCCAATTAGACTACATCAAGATTGTTTCAATAAAATAAAAATTAAATTTTATTAGCGTTTCTCAACTCATTAGATATTTATTAATACTTCCTGCTTCGCTTATACCTGTTGTTTGGTTGGATTTTCAAATCTTAGAGTATTGAATGAAATGAGCAAAAAAAAAAAAAAAAGATAAAATATCAGGTATTCAAAAGCTTTTACTGGTCATGTATTTTATTTTATTTTATTTTATTTTATTTTATTTTAATATAATTATTTAATTTAATTTAATTTAATTTAATTTAATTTAATTTAATTTAATTTAATTTAATTTAATTATATGAGACAACATAGGCAGCAAGGTATCAAGGCAGCTGCCTTCTCTTTCAGACACAGCTATAGTATTATACATTCTGGGTCCAATGTTCAACCTTGCACTCTTTCTGTTTCTGGACAGTATAAACTTGTCCATATTTCATGTGCTTTCCTCCTTGTAGTCCGGTTTCAGCCGATCTTCGCCTCTGTGTGAGGGAGTGCATGTGCGTGTGTGATGCTGAAGCTTACTGTCTAGGCTGGACTCCTGATTCCTGGCTCCATATCTACAATGACCATGAACTGGATAAGTTGATATGGACAAAGAATGAATGAATGGATAATGTGTGTGTGTGTGTGTGTGTATTTGAACTGGCATAGCTGCAAAGCTGACTCAGAGCACATAGATGACTTGATTTTACTAAGATGAATTAAGATCCAAATTAAAAGGGTAATTTATATCTACAGTTGAATAAGTTGTGAGTGCAGTTAGTGGCAGTCTTGAGAATAATTTACAAATTGCATAAATTACTCTATGCCATGTGCAAAGTAGGTGGTAGAAACTGTATGTACAATATGTACAGATTTCTATATCCTCCGTGATCTCAAAGCTTAAAGAGACTCCCACGTATATATAACACATGCCCCGTTATGCTGATTAAAGGTGGTGCGACACATCACAATACTAATCGAAATACTGTACTAACGCAAAATATAAGCATGTATGTAAACATGAGTGTGCATTATGTTCACAAGTTATATGTAAAAATATATAATATATGTGACCTTTTCAAAATGGTCTCTTTGAATGCATCATGTGAACACTTCATGCATAAAGTTTGTGCTTTTCATGATGTACGATTAGATTAACCAGGCTCATGAAACTTCTCTTCTCTGTAAACACAATCAAACATGGTAATGCTGCACAAAAAGTTCAAAAAGTCTATGTTGTCAGAAACCGAAAGTGCTTACAGGCTAAAAACAACCCAAATAAAAAAAAAATACCTGCGTTACCATATTGTGTTGCTTCATGACGTGCAAGCCTGATTGTGTTTGTACAGAAGAGGAGAAGTTTCATGAGCACACTGAGTCTAATCATATGTTGTGAAAAGCACAAACTTTATGCATGACATGGGCTAAGCTCAGCATGTTTAAAAAAGAGGTACAATTATTTATTACATATCAATAAAAAAAACACCTTTCCTGTGATAATAACGGAAACATGCTTGTTATTTTGAGATATCGAGATGTAATTTAAAAGAAAAAAAAACCTTCAATACAGTTTTATTTTGTCTTCATATGGGTATAAACAGACTTACACAAATTTAATACATGCCCTTTGGTTTTGTCTTAATTTGCACATGCAGTTGTTGTTCCCAGAGTGATTTCAAATTTCATCTGCTGTTTTTCGTATTTGAAAGGCATTGTAGGCCCTGATAATAGACCAGTTTCCTTATAAAAAAAAATGTATATATAAAATATTGATAATATTTTTTTTATTTATAATTTTTAAAAATAGTTTCATTATATGTACATTTATTTATTTATTTAGAAATATCTCCGTTAAGGCTTAGGTCTTCTAAGCCTAGGTCTTATACAACAGGGTTATACAAGAAGTATTAAAGAACAGTTTAAAAAAAAGTTAAAAAATAAACGAATACCATGCTGTATAAACAAGGGGTCATTATAATGTCTATGTCCCATGCACCAATGGATTCTTTTCATGTGAACAACACGTAAAAAGCATATTTTTCTTTGGCAAAATTCTAAATATCACTTTTATTACCCTTTATATGTACTGACAGATGTATAGACCACTATTTGGGGTGTTTTTCTGTATAGTCTTCCTTATTATTTTTTTTTTTCTTTCCATTTTCAAGCATGCAGAGTGGTCAAACTGGCACTATATCTTCTCTCTGGCCAGATTATACAGTGCGTTTCTGACGGGGAAAAAAATCAAATAGCCCTAACAGAATAATAAAGGAGGGATTTACAGCTAGCAGTTAAGCGTTTTTTTTTCTCTCCCTGCCACCAATCAAATTGAGTCCATTCAGTTGTGCAGTTAAAAGGCACCGGATCTAAAGTGGAGCCTCAAGATCACTGAAGCCTGAATCACTACTTACTGGCCACAGGAAACTTTTTATTTTCTTTTAGTATGTGTGTAGGTGTGTAAGGTTTGATAAGTAATACTGATTTGCATTTTTATATTTGGATTTGCTGCATGGCAGGAGTGTGTCGATAGCAAATCTATAGGTTAAAACCTTGCTGAAGGGCTTGGGTTTTTCATCCCTCAGTCTAGTCGACGTTATAGCCCTTATAGAGAATCGGTAGATCATGAATATGCATGTAATATCGGTCAGCCTTTTCATTAGGCTTAGTGATGTACAGCGTATAGATCCGAAAGCATGTGCGTTTGTTCATGCAGCAAAAGCTAATGTTATGTTATGCTATGCTACTTTACGTTACGTTATGTTACGTTATGAACTCGTGCGATATTGTTATCTCAGTATTTGAATTCAGGAAAGCCACGTAACATTAAAAGACAAAACAGATGGGGTGTGTTTACTGAAATGTACTGACACTGCAGTGTTTATTATACGACGAGATTACAATGCTTCATGGTAAGTTGCGCTGAGCAGGTGTAGCGTGTGTTTATTCATGTGGCACACGCTTGTGTAAGCATTTTTTTTAACTCATCGAATCTGACTTTTACTTGATTGTTTTGTCTGACCAATAAAGGCAGCTTCTTTTCATGCACGAGAATGCTTCGGCTTCGCTGAAAGCAAAGGCCGTTTTGTACTTCACACTTCTGTGAGCTCTTCAGCTAGAAACTGGCCTTGTCAGCTATTGTGCAGTAGCTAAAGCGGCCTCTGGGGTCTCCGAGTGACTAAGCCATCTTTCAATTCCTCTCCTGTCCTCAAGTCCAGCTTTGACGGAGAGAATCTCCAAAGACTTGACCTGAAACGCTGACCCAGGACCGAAGTCTTCCTAACCTTACATTAATCCCGATGTCAAACCCAGCTCAGATCAGAGTCACGGAAGCGTTGTCTGGAGGGACCTTGGGAAATTGTTGCTGGCGCACCATGATGAACTTGAAGAAATTGTCGCAAACGTGTGTGCTGCAGCCACGCTGCGTGTGTTCTGATGGCTCCCCTTTGGGAAAGGAGTGCATGGATTCTGTAGCATCGCTGTCACTGTTTCTTTTTAATTGGGCCTGGTTTGACAATGGTATGTAGCTAATTTACACCAATGTGCCTTCCTTAATCAGCTTTTTTTTCTTTTTTTACATTTCTCCCTGCTACACTACTACACGTGAGTCATGTTTCATTACTTCATGGTTCATCGGCTGCATCTTTAATAGAATGAGTCAATCTTTATACATATATATGTGTGTGTTTGTGTTTCTTTCTTTCGGGGACACCTGGGCTTGATGTCGTCTCTTTTATTTAAATCTGTCTCCATTTTTGTCTCCACATTACCATTTCCTTTCACTCTCACTTCCCTTCAAACAAAGAGAGCTGCCTTTTTATTACCAAATCAAATCATTCCTTTTGCCTCCCCTCCTCCACACTGCATACGCCAAACCATGTTTGTTTAATGAGAACCTGCTTTAGACTCGCAAGCTCTCTCCTCACAATTATAAACCGCTGTTCAGAAAATGTCGCTCGCACGTTGACTCCTGATTGAAGAGCACGCGTTTCGATGGGCTCGGGTGGAGCGCTCGGAAGAGTATAATTACAAAGGCTTAAGTGTAGAAACAGGGCTGCAGGGGAAAAAAGGGAATGTATTAGCAACATCACTTCTAATCAGCGCTAGAAACTAGAGGAGTGGTGCTAAAGCTAAGAAACACACACACATACAGTGACAGCTAGCGGTATAATATTGATATTGATATTGATAAATGATGTCACAATGGGATTTTTTGCAGATTTTTTTGTTTTAAACTGACTGGAAGCAGCTGTTTTGGTGTTGAAATTTTGTACTTAATCTTTAAAAATTGTAAAATGCTTCTCCCCCACCTTTTTTCTTTTTTTTAGTGTTTTTTATATATATATCTATATCTATATATATATAGTTTTATATATATACTAATATATATATATATATATATATATATATATATATATGTATGTGTGTGTGTGTGTGTGTTTTTAAATATAAAAATACAAAGATCTTTGCATATTTGCATATATATTTTTGTATATGCGTTTTATTTACTATTATTTTATTTATTTATTTTTAAATAAATGCAGCGCTACTATTTTGCTGGCCATTTGTTAGCAAACCTGTATATCACAATACATATCATGAACCACAATATGACATAGTAGATTGGTCCAAAAGACCTTACAGAAGGCTATAGATAAATGCCAGATGGAAATATTTGTCTTTCAATACACTATTATCTTCCTTTCAGAGAGTACGGACAATATTAATAGATTTTTCTTCCACACTAAAGTCTCTGCTGTGTTCTTGTGTATATCCGTTCAAATGACCTTTGCTTCAGAATGCCACTAGGAAATAAAGACTTACATGTGGGTGTGCATATGGTGGGCACATAACATACAGTGGAATTATATTAAGTATATTAATACAGCAGACATTGTTATGTTGCATACATATGACATTTCGTTATGATGTCAGTAAACGCACGAATAAAACTGGCAGCTCTCTAACCAGTTCAGTCATGGCCGTTCGTACAAGCATTAGTAAATAATGTAAGAGGAAAAGTGACACCATTTTGAGTGTAAGATATATGGCTGCATGAGGAAGGTGAAATGCAATCAGTGTTGATGCAAACAAAATAGATAAACATTTGCAAATTGGGCTACCTTGTTTGCCTGGTGGTAGAAAACAAGTGACAATTATATGCAGGGTTTTTGAAGACTGGGTTCACTAAATGAATTTTGTGTCAAAACAAGAAAACAATGTATTTACAGTTTGGTCCACATAGAGCACCGTGCTAACAAGGTGAAGTGTTTTGAAAACACGAAATTCGTAATGACTAATGCTTTTTAGCAGCTAAGGTGACGAAAAAGAAAATCCTGAATTAGGTCTTACTATTCAGAGTGCCTCATTGACCTTGGTGGAAGGTTTGAGCCTCTATATATCCAAATTTATATACACTCACCATTATGCACTGTACTGTCTTTCTATTACAAACAAGAACTGCATGTCTTGATTGTACAATATATAGAGTCCCCTCCGAAATTACTGGAACGGCAAGGCCAATTCTTTTGTTTTTGCTATACACTGAAGGCATATGGGTTTGATATCAAAAAATGAATATGAAACAATAGATCAGAATATCGGATTTCATTTCCTGATATTTACATCTAGATGTGTTAAACTTAGAACAAACTTTTGGTTGAACCCACCTATTTTTCACATGATCAAAAATATTGGAATGTGTGACTGACAGGTGTTTCTTATTGCCCAGATGTGCCCTGTTAGATTGACAATTAATAGCTCTGAATGTCCGCTCTCGGTTTAAGCCTTGGGTTTCACCTGTGAAGTCTGCATTTGTGGTTAAAAAAGATAAACCAACATGAAGACCAGAGAGCTGTCTATGGGAGAAAAGAAAGCCATTTTGAAGCTGAGAAAAGAGAGAAAATTGATCAGAGCCATTGCACAAGCATAGCCAATACAACAATTTAGAATATCCTGAAAAAGAAAGCAACCACTGATGTACTAATAACCAGACATCAAACAGGTCAGCCAAGGAAAACAACAGCAGTTGTGAGAGCTGTGAAGAAAAACCCACTAGAAAGCTTTAAAAGACCTTTAATAAATGAATCAAGGAATGAATAAAAAAAGAATAAATGAATTAATAAACATGTAATGATATTTGAAACTAACTGTCTGTTATGGGTCAGAATGGGTTATCTTGACTGAACAACATACACCATAAAAAAGTGCTTTATATGCAATGTACTGTATATACTTTATTTGGAATTTGGACATTTCCAAATATATTTCGAAAAACTTCACAAATCTTCAGCTCTCCAGCTGCCCATGGCTGACCCGATGTGTTGATCTGCTGGTGTAGCCCATCCACCTCACTGTCCAACATGTTCAACATGCATTTCTGCTCTCCATGTTTGTATAGAGTGGTTATTTGAGTTACTGTAGCCTTCCAGTCGCCATTCTCCTCTGACCTCTCTCATCAACAAAGTGTTTCCTCACTCAGAACTACCGTTCAAGGGATGTTTTTATGTTTTTCACACTATTCTGTATAGAGACTCCAGTTGCGCTTGGATTGGTTCCTGTTAGAAGAGAACCAAACTCTTAGTTGAAACTGATATGACAAGCTGTGTGTTTGTAATGAGAGCTCTAAAACATTTTGAAAAAGTGAACAATGAAGAAGCAGTTTAGTTTTATTCAGAGACTAGAATATATGTGAAGGAACTTATTTATAACTCATAATCTGACCTTTTCTGTTGATATAATGATAAAGTGCAATAAAACTATTTTGAAGTAACTATAACTTTATTATTGGCTGAATAATTGTCATAAATAATTGTCACCTTTGCAGTACTGATACATTCCAGCCTTGAACGTTGTAAGTAAGAAACACCTTTGAACTTTACGTGTTGTTGTACCAGAGATATAATTTCTTCACACCCCTTCCAAAAGTAAGAAGCTGCTGTTGTGTGTCTTCACAGCATCTGCTTTTCTTTGAACACTGTCAGCAATGCAGAGGCGAAAAGAAATCCTGCAGTGTTCAGAACAGATTGAAAACTCCTCCTGTTTTTTTCTTCTTGTTTTTGGTTTAATCAAGCTGAAACTTTGCTGTATTTGCATTCTCAATTCCCCGAGCTGGGAAATGTGTCGAGTGTAGACAGGGGACAGTCAACGATCAATCTACAAGCAAAACAAACACTGAGATGGGGATCTGTTGGTACAGTGGTGACAAACTTTGGCA
Organism: Pangasius djambal; assembly: GCA_022985145.1. NCBI lineage: Eukaryota > Metazoa > Chordata > Actinopteri > Siluriformes > Pangasiidae > Pangasius > Pangasius djambal. The sequence continues at coordinate 2,690,909 of CM041002.1, read as the reverse complement.
GCTTCTAATCATGGAGCATGCTGGAGAAGAGAGAACTCCTGGTAGCCATTTTACCACCTGCTCTCAAAATTGACTTGGTTCCAAGAAGAAGAAGGTGATGTCATTTGTTCAATTTGTCGCCATGACAACTTCAGACAGTGGTCTGAGAAAAGAAGAAGAAGAAGAAAAAAACCTTTTATTATTGACAAACTGAATGAACAAATCATTGAGCCTTTGAACAGGTGCACACTTGAAGTAAAGATGTTTACATGCAAGGCGTTATTTCTTGTCCGTAATCATTGTCTTTGTGCTGTGTGGACCTGAACCTGAAAATGGAGGATCCTCAAGTCTTGATGTACAGCTTCAAACATCCAAACATCCTAAAACACTCAAGGTCGACATCTTGCAAAAGGTTTGCTAGTTTCTACCTGGTGGAAATGGTAGAATTACAGTAATTAAGGTACTTATGAGTGTGTTTGTGTGTGTGTTTCCCCCAGTTTATGTTGGTACATCAGGTGATTCTGGAAGCTCATGGTACTGTGAGGTTCTCGTCCAACAAGATCTTTCCATTTAGCTGGCCATCTTTTAATGAAAAAAATCCAACATGTGAATTAATGGATATGTTATATAATGTGTTATAACTACAGAAGAAGCGTGTGTGTGTGTGTGTGTGTGTGTGTGTGTGTGTGTGTGTGTGTGTGTGCGTGTGTGTGTGCGCGCCAGTGCTTTGGCAGTAGGTGACAGTCCTGGCTGCAGAAGATGGATGCTCAGTCTCTCAGCAGGGAGCCGTAATGAATGAAGACACACACACACACACACACACACACACACACACAGTGCACAGCAATCACTAAACTATAATGGTTTGGAGGATATCGACCTGTCCATCAGATACTCCTCTCTCTCTCTCTCTCTCTCTCACACACACACACACACACACACACACACTCGCACACACACTCACTCTCTCTCTCTCTCTCTCTCTCTTTATAATCTTTATATACAGGAGATGTTTCAAAAATCATTTTCATGCCTCGTTGGGCTGACATTGTATATATGGACACACATACTCATGCAATAGTATTTTAAATATAGGTATTGAGCTTGTATTTTGCATCCTGCCAGTTAGCAATGAACATTTACTCTAAAAAAGGAACATTTTATCATAGAATTGTGTGTGTGTGTGTGTGTGTGTGTTTGTCTGTTGGAATAATGGTTAAATTTTTGGTTTAAAGTGCCATGTTTACTTGCAGCACTGCCGTGAAAAGGAACACTGTGTATTAGTCATGCTTTGTTGTAGCATTGACTGTTTATTGTCGAGTTCTTCTATCAGGCTCCTGCTGATCCATAAAAGCCATGCAGAAATAACACCTCATGCAGGGTGTTTATGGTGGTTTGTTCTTTGGTCTGTTTGTTGGTCCTCCAAAAAGAGTGCCTAGCACATGCACAGTAATAATCTGGTCACTATCTGATCTCAGCGGGTACCGGCGTATTCTAGTGCTCAAGTAAACAGCACAGTGTGATGTTTGAAATCGGATTATCACATATCACCAAATCTAATAAACACGCTTCGATTCAAGGGCAGTAATCTGCTCGTTTGGTGTGTGAATGATGATTTATTTAGTTTGTGCACAAACAGAACCAGACAGAGAAGATTTGGAAGAAGAACATTATTATGTTTAGGACCATAACAATGACCAAATAAGGATTTACCATTATAAGTGCTGCAGGAATTGTTATGCCAATGGGTTGAAAATGTGTACAGCACAATGTACAGGAAAATTAGACTTAAATGAAAGCTTGTCTCTAAATCTTACGTGATTAAATGGTGAAGTAGCTAGTCCAAAATTTAAAATTGGCGCAAGTCTTTCCTGAGTAGCATGAATGGTCCATGCTCTTTGTGTAGGAGGAGCATACTGTCTCTGCCCTGTTAATCACAGCAACACTAGCCAAATGTGAGATCATGTATGCGGAAGACGACGGATAGCGCTTTCCTCCAAGTGTGTTACAATGCCCTGTGACCCATCATGAGCAGCAGTTTGGAAAGATGCAGTTAGCTGGCTCTAAGTTTCTCAGAGAACGCACATGCTTGACCCACCTCCCACCCCCTGTCATGTGATCTGGGGGAGAGTTAGCTCATGGGTGGGAATTGGCAAGACCAAATTATAACATTATAACATAAGAGATAACAACCAAGCAAGCACAAACATGCACGCTTTCTTCCTCTGTCTGTATCCTGTTCTGTCAGAATGCATTTGGGATTAAAACATAAACATAAATGTCAAGTTCCTCCTACTAGGATTTTTTTTTCTCACCCGAGTTTTCAGTTCTGAAACGAAAGCATTTGACACTTGACAGAGACAGAAAAGCTAAAGAGGCTGTGTTTTAATGTCAGCTCTTTAACATAACCTCAAGGTGGTCATAAACAGAGTAAAGGGAAGCGGAAGCATGAGCTGAATAAGACCTAAACATGATTTAATTTTCCTGAAAGGAATTTTCACAAGATGTTGTATATCTTTGAAAAGGCACGCATATTTTATTTATTTATTTATCTTTTTTAGCTTTCTGCTCACTAGCGAGTTCTGCTGGCTCTAAAGCGCACTACCACCATCCAGCAGCACATGAGACGTTTCCCTTCAGAGCCCTTAAAGAGGATCGCTACCACATTTTCCATCATAAGTCAATTAATCCCTTCATTTGCATTTTCATACAAATCAAATCAAAGCCAAGGTAGAGCGGTGTGCCGTTGTGATCATGTTGATGTACTGCTTTAATTGTGCCTACGCTCACACACTGATTTGCTTAAATTGAATTCTTTTCATCCCACGCCTGCTGTTAAAACACAGAACACACCGGTTCCTTCCAGCAGTCCTGAGGGCTCGGCTCTGTGTGCAATTTCATGTTTTTTTTTTTTTTTTTTTCCCCGAACCTAACACACCTGACTCAATTCCTGAGCTAACTATCAAGTCTATTAAGTGTCTGATTTGGAGTATGACTTTACTGTGCTATCCACTGTCAACTTAGTGGAAGAGACTCATTTGAATAAGGTTGCTGCTTTCTATATATGTATTTATTTATTTATCAGCAGCTAAAGGGATAAATTAGCAAAAAAAAAAATCAATTGTATACAATTATTCTTTTACCTAAATTATAGTCACTAGCTTAGACATGTTTGGTGTCTGACATAAGCTTCTTTAGTTTCCACTGCAGAAACAAACCTAATGTAGCTAACAACTGATACAAGTACTTTTTTTTCACACACAGCAATCTCTGGGGTTTATACAGAATGGTATGGAAATGAGAAAAAAAAAAAAAAAAAAAAAAAAAAAAAAAAAAAAAAATATATATATATATATATATATATATATATATATATATATATATATATATATATATAGTGAACTGTAGTTCTGTGGGTGGAAGAAATGCCTTATTGATGAGAGAGACCAGAGGAGATGATAGAAGCTGACATAAAGGCTACAGTAACTCAAATAACCACTCTTTACAACCATGGTGAGCAGAAAAGCATCTCATAGTGTGCACATCATGTCAAAACTTAAGACGGATGGGCTACAACAGGAGAAGACCACATCAGGTTCCACTCCTGTCAGCCAAAAAATAGGAAACTGAGGCTAAGGTAGGCACAGGCTCACTGAAACTGGACAGACGAAGGTTGGAAAAAAAATCACCTGGTCTTTTTCCAATCTTCAACCGCGCAGTTTCGGTTAATTTTAAACTGATTAAGAACAAGTATTTATTTTCAGATATACTCACTAAAGAACTAATCCCCTATATGATATACCTATTCTCATCTGCATTATCTGATAGAAATGCCACACGTGAGCAAGCAAATCCATACATGTCATTTCCTGTACACTTCCTTTATAAACCACACCTTTAAGGGTGGAAACGCATGAAGTCACATTACGTTTTTTTTTTCTCTCTAAACTAACCAAAAGACTTAGTTTCTAGACTTTGTTAGAAACATTTTCATTACTATCCCTTTTGTATCTTGAATGATAAAATACTACACTGAGGAACAATTCCAAGATGGCCGCTCCTTTGCTCCTTTCATGTCACAGTATTTATGCTGCACAGTGATTCCTTTTATCATTCTGATAGACTACAGGAAGTTACACTGTGTACTAAACTACACTTACAGCTCTGTATTTCATTTGAGGAGTATTTTCAAGGAAGCAATTTTGACTGACATAAAGATATCATTAGCGGGATACCATTTATTATTTTCTTTTTTTGCTACATTAGTCTAAATTAAATCAGGAGCACTGAATACCAACCATCACACTCCTTGTGGTTATTATTCTTTTGAAAAATAAAATGACAGAAATCCTTCAAAAAGAACTGATTGCACAGTAGTTTTTTTTTTTTTTTTTTTTTGCCTAAAGGCAATATTTTATTGTCTACATTTTAAGGCTACTTACAGTGCAATCATAAAAGGTTGATATAACAGTGTTTCAGTCCATTTCTAATTCAATTCATTTTTATTTTAAGCTTTTACCAATAGACATTGCCTTAAAGCAGCTTCATAGAAATCTGGATATAGATTTAGAACCCTAATGAGCAATCTGAGTAATCTGGGAGATCAGATGTTTAGCCATTGCACTTAAAACAATTTATTACTAATTGGCTGTTGAAATTAGGAATCTGGGACTGTGGGACTCTATATATGAAGACAGAGATTGCTTCATTAGGACTCCTAATCCAATAAGATCTTCACAGAGCTTTTTTTGTAAAAGGATCATTTAGGTCTGTAGTCTGATCCCTTACAAACCTGCCTTTGTGGCAAAATGGTGCATGATGTGTTAACCAATTGGGTCCATGCTGTGTGGTGGTGTGCCAGGAGCAAAATACATTATGAATTACACAAAAGACTCCACAGCTTTTTATCATTGAGTAAAATGAATAAAAAATGAGGTCTTGATTAGGGAACAATTGACCATTTCATCAGTGAATGTATTCAGGCAAAGTAAAAACACATAAATGGGTTGAATAGTTTAGATTAAGATGGTTAATAGTTTTCCAGCCTAGAGTGTAAACTCTGATTTCAGTTTAATGTTTTATTTTTTTAATCACCTTCCAGGATTGTAATTAAGTTTTATTGAAAGGAAGTAGATTTTTTATTTTTTTTTCAGTTGTGAGGTAAATGGAATAATATTGGCTACTGGGATTGATTGAGCCAGTGAAAATTTGTTTTATATATATATATATATATATATATATATATATATATATATATATATATATATATATATATACACACCAGTCTTTTTCCAAACATAAACTGTACAGTCTGTGCCGGCTGTAGTCTCAGATTTCTGTTCCTGGCTGACAGCAGTGGAACCTGCTGTTATAGCCCACTCGCCTCAAGATTCAATGTTTTTTACGTTCTAAGATGCTTTTCTGCTCACCACGGTTGTAAAGAGTGGTTATTTGAGTTACCAAAGCCTTCCTTTCAACTTCAGCCACTCCGGCCATTCACCTCTGACCTCAGTTAACAAGGTGTTTCCCCCTGCAGAACTGGATGTTTTTTTGTTTCTCTCACTGTTTTGTATATACTCAAGATATAGCTGTGCGTGAAAATCCTAAGCAATCAACGGTTTCTGAAATATTCAAACCAGCTTCAAACTTTTACCTCAAAAGTAAATCTAGTTTTGTATTGTCTACTTCCATATACAGTCAAATACAAAAGTTTGTACACCCCTAGGAAAGAGACAAAGAAATATAATTTTAATAATATTGTGAAAAGCCATTAACTGTTTTTGGTTTGATATTGTATTTTTATTATCAAAGGAAACAAAATGTCAACAATATGAAGGTTCCAGAAGGTTTTTCATATTTTCTGGACATCTAGTCGATTCTCTTTGACATCTCCTTGCTAGACACTGAAAGAATCTGGGCAAAAGTTCTTTTTAAAACTGTTTTTCTGCTGAGTTTTTTCCCTCCTATGTTTTTGACTGCTCTCTTGTTGCGAGGTGCACCCACATTTCAGTTTGTTGGATTTTTATTTTTTTGATGATGAATTGTAAAATAGAGGCACATGTTGTATTTTTCTTATTAAAAAGTGTGTGAACTTTTACGCTTAACTGTAACATATCTCCTATGTGCTTGTTTTAGCTACAGCTGTATGATCAAGTGTCTCTTTAGTATGGACTACACTGAGATAGCAGTGTGAGGATAAACGCACGTACAATTTTTTTCAGTGTGCGTTAGCAGTCCTATTCCAGTGTCCCCTGTGGGGAGGATGATTGAGAATTTTCCAGAACAACTTGTATGGTCCAGTGAGGATGAAACACACACAGAGAGAGAGAGTGAGAGAGAGAGAGAGAGAGAGAGAGAGAGAGCTTTGACCTTTGCTTGCATGAGTGACATTTCAATGAACTCTGGAAGTAATGTATTGATTTACTGTTTGTGTGTATGTGCACATATACGTGTTTTGTCTTGATTTTCCGTGTGTGTACCCGTGCCTAAACATCTGTGTGTGCTTAAACGTGTGTCCACTTAACTGTGAGCACCTGCTGTGATTCCGACTGACAGCCTGCTCGTGATCTCATAAAGTACTCGCGGTGATGGGCTCCGTCCCACATCTCATTAAAGCCGTGTCTCCTGTGAGACTCATCTTCCTCGTTCACTCCACAGCCCATTGATCACCTCTCTGCAATCAATGCCAATTAAAGTGCACAGGAACTCTTTAATAGTACAGCGAGGGGCTGCAAACTAGGCTGTCTTGACCTTCAGTGACCTTGAAACGTCTGCCTGGGATGAGGAACAGGCATATGCGAGATATAAGATGAAGAAGATGTCTGGACAAGCAGATTTATGACTGATACAGCCTGGCCAGTAGCAGTGTCCTGTTTTAATCAATTGATGAAATAAGGAATAAAACACGAAGGGATGTGTTGCTAGAGGAAAAAAAATCAACAACTGAATTTGATGATGTGGCATATCAAACAACTTAACAAAAACTCAAATTTAATGTTGTGTTAGTTGCCATTAAGAGCTTATGAAGGTGTTATGTAGGCTTATGAACATCAGCCTTAAGTAAAGTATTACCATATAAACAGACCATATTAGAAAAATAAACAATAAATAAAGATATGGTAATGTTTACATAGTAACACTTAAGGATGATATGGATGTGGGCTACATAACACCTTCATAAGCTCTTTCTTTGATGCCATGTTTATATCACTCCTGAGTCAAGTGACATAGGTTTTTGTTGGCATAAGATTGTGTTATGCCAGCTGTGTTAGAACATTATGGAAGCTGACTTTGATGATTTGATGATGTGGCATATCAAACAACAAAAATGGTTTGTGACAGTTGCAACATCAGAGCTTATGAAGGTGTTATGTAGCCCTATGAACATCATTACCATATAAACAGACCATATTAGTAAAGACAATTATGAAACACTGTATACTGAAGTACCAAATTATTTTAAAAATATATGTGTACCTTTGGTGTGTATAGTAATTATACTGAATTTATGATGTCATTTATGTCATACGGTATTTTAACATTTAATAATATTAAGGAGAAAGTGGTGATGTTAATAGCTATTCAGTTGTGGTGTGTGTGAGAGTGTGTGTGTGTGTGTGTGGATAATACGTAAGCAGTGAGGCACGATTAGTAGGATTTTGCACATGGCTGCCTCAGTCCTTCCTGTGATTTGGTCACACTTTCATATCCAAAGAAAACTCTGGCCCTCGTGGCAGAAATTATCTCCATCGTGCCATCTTCCTTTTTCTCAAACCACTGCTTTTACTGCTGACATTCACACCATCACCGTCCATCAAGCACACACCCGGCCCATTTCTTCCCCTTCATTAGCCTCATGCTAACTAGTCAGTCACTCAGTAATGACTCAAGGTGTGTGTGTGCGTATTATGGGATAGGAAGCAATGACATTATTATGACTTTGAGCCAGTGGGATATTTCTTTATTAATCACGGTTGAATCTCTTCTTGCTATATTGGAGTTGTGAATTGGATGCTGATGGTCTTTTTGTCTTCTTCACCCTTTTAAAGAGGAGTTTAACAGAAAAAGACAAGCAGGATGTCGATGCAGCATTTCTGGTTCATGTATTCAGAAGTCATCTGACGATTGAAATTTAAAAATGATGTGCCACCTAACAATATATATATATATATATATATATATATATATATATATATATATATATATATATATATATATATATTTGCTACTCCAGTGTGCTGCCCAGTCTCATGTTTTGTTTGCCTGGAAACTGTTTAGTTTAAAAACTGTAAAAAAAAAAAAAAAAAAAGAAAAGAAACTAACAACATAATAACATATGATGAGCTAGGTGGCTAGTAACGTGCACTTAGCAGTGTTGTAGACTCAGGTCACATGACTTGGACTCGAGTCACAAATTGGCTGACTTTCGACTCGACATAATTAAAGAAGACTTGCAACATGACTTTGACTTTGACATCAACGACTTGTGACTTCACTTGGACTCAAGCCCCTTGACTTGGAAAGACTCGCTGCATTCTCCAAACCGAACGTTAAAATTATACATTTAAAAGTGTGCAGCGAAGCAACTATTCTTTTTCCCAACAAACAATTCGTTTTCCGCAAACCAGCATCAGTCTTCATTTCCAAGGTCAACGTTCAACCAGTCTGAAAGCCAATCAGCTTGCACTAGACAATGACAGAGTTGAAAGAGCACTCATTCCCTGATGACAGAGGCACTTTGGGGTAGACATGCTAAATGTAAATGCCATGCTAGTATACCTCCTAAAGAGAGTAGCCTTCACTTAGAAAGGGTTGCAACTATGGTTCAACAATATCAGCCACAAAAACAAAATTTTGTTCAGCTTTTGAAGTTGTACAAAGCAAATCTCAAAGTAAAGCCAAATTGACCTGAGGTAGTGAATATTGTCTACACGTCATCTCATGTGAAATTGAAATGAAATATACATTTTTATAGTCAAAGTACCCATATACTTCCATTGTGTTATAAAGTTTGTCTAGAAAATGATGAACACCCATTTTAAAATGGCTGCATAATTTTTTAATTTACTATAAATTTATTATACTAATGATTGCTCTGGCCTTAAATTTGGTAAAGAGCACATTATGACTTGTTTAGGACTCGAAACTTAAAGGACTTGGCTTGGGTCTTGACTGTCTTGACTTGGGACTTGAATGCCAAGAATTGAGACTTACTTGTTACTTACAAAACAGTGACTTGATCCCACCTCTGTCATGTAGACAGTCAAAGAGAAACGAGCGGGTATATGTTGATTAACATCTTCTACAAAAGTTTCATGTTGAAATCTACCACGTTGTCTTTGTGTTCTTGACAAAAATTCAGCCAGTCTTTGCTGAACGATTTGGCTACATATTTAAATCTAGCTAGTGTCTTTATTTTCTCTTGATATGTTCAACTGCAAGGGTGAGCGTTACTTATGTACTCATAATACTTCCACTGCAGAGTGTTAATTATGATATAATGACATGATACCTTGAAGTAACCAGATATTAAGTCAAAATAATGGCCTTGCCTTGCAACATTTTTTTCACAACTTGCGGTTCAAGGCTTCCGTAATAGCATTTAGCCTGAAATAACAGTATCTGATGAAGATTGTGCAATTTATTGTAAAACTTTGAACATATTTGAAAACTTTGAACAGTCAAAAGTGTGATAACACACACTGGAAAATAACTTTTTTTAATTATTATTTATTTATTTTTCTAGATGTAATAACAGGACACAGTGCGCAGTGGTAGCTGGCCCCGATGCATTTCCAGACCCCTGCCCTGGAACCTACAAGTACTTGGAAGTTCAGTATGAGTGTGTGCCATACAGTAAGTATAACCTTGTATCTCAGACACACACACACACACACACACACACACACACACACACACACACACACACAGAACACACAGAACACATACAGCTGCATGATAATATCTAAACTGAAAATGAAGATTATTTTGCTCAATGAAATCACAAATTGTTTCCAAAGGCTAGGAATAAATTTGTTTTTTTGCACTTTATAATTTTCACATTTTAAATCAACTTTTTCTAGATACCAAACATAAGTCTATATTTTTCCCCAGAATAATTTATTGAAGATAAAACTATCGCATAAGTAATGAATTAAGGATATTTCGCATGAATTGAGGACATTTTTAAAATGTTAAATATAAAAGATAACAATTTCTATGAAGGTCATGAACATATTAATATCGTGAATATGTTCATATCATGTTACGACACTTTTTTCATAATTTAATTTCAATTATTTATGAAAAAATGCATTACACTTTATATCAATATTTACTTTGCATCATGAATGATTAACATGATGAATTATAAGTAGTGCTCATAACATATTAAAAGACCATTACCAAAGAAACCAAGCACTTATAAACTAAGGGCATAATTTCTTCAGTATTGATGCAATGAATTATAAACAGTGCTTATAATGCTTTCGTGTTACAATTTATAAATGCATTATAAACATTGCTATAAACTGTAATGCCTTTTCATAAATAATTATAACATTATAGCAGGTAATGATTGTATTTATAGGTCATTATACATATGGCCTTCATGTAGTGCTATATAAAGTGCTACCTTTCGGATCAAGTGTCATAAAGCCCTGTAAACATTTATAACACTTTTTCTGATATGCGTCAGCTGACATAACGACTGCTTTCTTCATTTTTGATATCAAGTTGACATAACACCTGAGAGTATGAGTGTTAGGACACTTTCATTGCTGACTTGTCAGTTGTTATGAACAGCTTATGAAGGTGCCATGCAGCCCTGTGAACATAAGTAAAGTGATACCATATAAATAGCATTAAAATCAATTAGTAAAGACTTACAAAAACTGCTTTTCAAGTGAAGTATATTTCAAAAAATGAGTGTCAGCTGACATAAGTTGACATAACACCTGAGTACATAGTGACATAGATTTTACTTGGCGTAAGGTTGAGTTATGACACTTCCCGGGCTGCCTTGTATGAAAAGGTCATAACAGTTGACTTTGATTTGATCATGTGACATGTCATTCATTAAAACCAACCCTAACTAACCCTGATTTATGTGTATGGCAATTATTATGAACAGCTTATGAACAGTTATGAACAAGTACCTTAAGTAAAGTCTCACCTTATAAACAGTATTAGAAAATCAGTTAGAAAGATAGTTACAAAACACTATTTATAGTGAAGTTTATTTTAAAAATACGCATCAGCTGTCATAAAGATGTTATAACACCTAAATCAAGTGATGTAATTGTTTCTTTTCATAAGTTTGTGTTATGACAATTTCCAGGCTGACGGATTTTGATGATGTGATGATGTGACATGTCAAAGATCAAAACCAAACTTACCCTATTGCAGGTTTGTGTCAGTTGTTATGAAGAGCTTATGGAGATGTTCTGTAACCTTATCTCCCTTAAGTAAAACATCAGTCGATATTAATATTAAATAATTAATAATAAAAGGTAGTATCTACTATCTATTTAAAACATGTTTAATTTTTCAACCCCACTAATACACACACACACACACACACACACTACTCATCTGAAACTAATCTCTTAAGTAAGGTGTAGTTTTCTATTGGTTTATTTCAAACCTCATATTTCATAAGATAAAATTATCTCCCAAGATTTCAAACCCATAAATTCTTGCTGTGTAGTTTCTGTGTGTAGCTCTGTGTGTGTGTGTGTGTGTATGTGCACAGCCCCCTAAGCGGCTCTATATGATAAAGTAGCTAAGCGCTATAGTGTGTCAAAATGACTAAGTTGCCAGATCTGGAAGGATAGCGCGCTTGGCGGTGATAGATTTTCCATAATGTTATCTTCAGGGACCAGGTGAGAGAGTTTTATTTCTTTGGCTGTAACAGCCAATCACAAAACACTACACTGCACCACCTACTAGCTTTAATACAATAGTGACCACTACTGGAATTTCCAAAGTGAGGGAGCTCACACAATGTGTAATCAGATCTCAAGAGAACTTGGACTACTGTGAGATTCTGCATCTCATTTATTTTGCTTTCATTTTGATATTTTATTAAGCCTTTTCCCATGATCCCATGACTTTGCTTGTTGGTGCCAGAAGGGCTGGTTTGAGGATTTGAGAAGCTGATGATCTCCTGGAATTTTCATGCATAACAGCCAGTAGAGTGGTGAAAAAAAAAAAAAAATCCAGACATTTTCGAGCTGACAGGAAGCCTATGGTAACTTAATTAACCGCTCTTTACAGCTGTGGTGAGCGGAAAAGCATCTCAGAATGCATTTACACACAGAACCTTGAGGTTACAGTTGGACTGACTGGACAGGTGAAAATTGGAAAAAAACCAGGCAACATTTTTTTTTTCAATCTTCAACTATCCAGGTTTGGTGTGTTGTGCATTTTGAGATGCTTTTCTGCTCACCATGGTTGTAAAGAATGGTTATAAAACAGCTTCTTGTAAAGGAGTTTCTAATTAAGTGTCTGTGAGCGTACCGGGATAATTAAAAATCAGAAAGTAATGTAATGTAAACTGTCTCCTGTCCTCAGCTATTATTTTCCGTCTCCTTGAATATATGAAGGACGTACATTTCAAGTGCACATATCCTCCCATCGGCATCGAATTAATTAATAAATCAATCAATTAGGATGCCACAAACATGAAAGAGCTTTATAGCCATGAATTCTCGAGTCCCCACTGAGACATCAGTTATTAAAGAGTTCTTGTGCGAGTGTGTGTTTAAAACTGTCACACGAAATCAGTACACAGGCAGTGAAGAGTGATCAGGGATGGAAGGACGGCCGGATGGCAAAATAGGGCTCGAGACAGACAGGTGGAACGGTTCAGAGATGGAAAGACAGACATGTTTTCTTTCAGGAGGTAATTAAGTCGCAGGTGGTCTCGGGCGAAGGGGAGGGGCTTGGCGCTGGGGTAATTAGTGTCTGGAAATTGGAATTTTTTAGAAGTCATATATGATGGCAGAGCGTAATAAGGAGTGCAGCCATCCGGCACAAGTAGCAAGACGAAATTCGCATTAAACTTAGTGACACATCCGTTCCTTTTTTTTTTTTTCCCTCTCCATCTTTCTGTCAGTGTGTCAGTGGGAAAGGTGCTGCGCTAGAAAAGAAATCACAAGTTCGGGCACTCATCAAAGACAGAAACTCTGGTATATGAAGAATTTGAAGGATGGTAGGGGGGCATTACTTTGTTTTTATCTCTTTTTTCCTGGCAGGAGCTCAGACCAAAGCAACAGCTAGTAGCTAGTGTGTGTGTATGTTGCAAAAAAAAATAAAAATGCTGTGAAGTTGTGAAAAGTGCTATGTCATTATTTCGACTTATCTTGTTCTTATCTGATTATTTCAACTGAATAGCTAGTTATTTCAGGATATTTATTTAGTTCAAGATGCTTGTTTTTTGAGTATTCAAAATGAGATATGTTGAAATAACAAGATAACAAGAAAATAATGAGATAATGATGAAAACTCATTGAAATAATGAGATATTAAGTCTAAATAATTACATAATGAATCAAAATAATGAGATTTTGAAAAACATGGTACTTATTGACTCCATATTGTCCATATGGACGAAAAATTCTTTCCAAATCCTTCCCGGGCCTGTTTATTAATCATTTTACAAATCAGAGACAACCTCAAATATGCTTAGATGTTGGTACACATGCAATGTTAAAATTAGTTTAAAGAATTGGCAGATTTTTCTGTATTTTTCAGTCACTCATCATCCTACTGGACGAAGGAGTCTAATCAATCTTTGTAAACATGCTCTCTGACAGAGTGAGGACCGTCACGGCTCGCTCGCTCATTCCTTTATTAATGAATCGCTTGTTTTCCGCATTTTAACACTGGGAATTTAATATTCAGAACAAACTTGTTGCTCCTTAATTCCGTGTTTTTGCATCACGCTTATTTTAGCATGTCAGTCTTAATGTATGTTGTGAATATTGATTTCATATTTAATTTTTATTTATTATTTTATTCATTATTAAAATTCACTCACTTGTATAACACTGGCACTATAATTCCCCCACGTGGGAAGAAGCATCTGCTAGAGCATAAAGAGTAGGAAGGAAAGTTTGTACTCTTACTTTTCAGTTTGTCTCAGATCCTTGACACATCCAATTTAAGAACACAAACAAAAACAAAGTGAGCCCCCAGGCAGGGTTATAATACTGAAAAAATAAAAATGAAAAATCAAAAAAGATGTATACAAATTTAACCACAAGGTATAACTAAGCAAAAGCTACAAAATATTGTCCCTGAAACCAAAATAAAAAGAAACAATAAAAACAAGACAATTAAATATAAAATACAATGCAAAGTCCTATAAAATACAATAACAACTAAAATAAAAACTGTAGAAAAATAAAATAGATTTTAAAACATTAGAATATCATCATCTGAAGTTCATCAAATTCAAGTTCATCAGCCAATCAGCAATCAGGAACAGATTAAAGTGAATTCGCTCAAATTTTGTATATCTGATTAATGTTTTTAACAATTTCCAAATAAAATTGAAATTTCAGTTAAATTTGTAAATAAAATGACATTTAAATTATATTAAATTATGTTTCATTTGAATTGGAATCAAAATTGGAACAAAATGTACAAAAGGCTGATTTACACACTTAGCAAAGAAATAGTCGTGGCATTCAGTAAAAACAAAAGTGTAAAAATTCGACAAAACAACAATCAAAACAAATTAAACGGAAAATTAACAGAAAAAGAACTGAAAAGTTAATCATTAGCTTGAATGGAATCAACAATACGAAACATTAGGTTGGTTAAAATGAGTTGGTTAGTTTGTCCTCCGGGTGTGAAAACTTTTGCACACAGCAGCAAAAAAATTATGTGAAATTGAACATTCTGGAAAGTTGTGGAATGTTGAAAGTGACGATCTAATGTTAAAATCTCACAAGGCATTTCACAGCACTACACACACACACACACACACACACACACACACACATATACACTCGTCCCCTGAAGCCATGTCAGTCTAACTAATGTTCTATGTAGGCAACCCAATAGGCTCTGAGCCTCACACACACACACACACACACACCCCATTTCTGCAGGTGTGTGTGCATATGTATCACCCAGTTGTGAGCATTATTTTTATAGTGACCAAGTGACCACGGCGCAGTGGGCTTGACCGCACCGTCGCTGTGATTTATGCCGTGGAGCGCCGGCTTTATGATGACTTATTACACTGACTTGGAGTTTTGCGACCTTGACTCCGACTGAGCCAAAATGGCCGCTCACTCGTCCCTGCGGTTTTCCAAAGCCGGCTGTCTGCGTCTGTGCTTAGACCAGGGGGTCAGGACACATTCAGCCTACTGATTTTCACACCACAGTGCAACACACACAAACACCCACACACACACACACACCCACACAATTAGAGCCATGTGTTTGGAAATATGCTGACTTCTACTAATTAATTCTGAAAGGCGTCGTCTGAAGCGCCGCTAATTAACGCTAACTGTGAATTTTTTGGGAGCTCTCTTTTGTTTTCTAGTTTCTGTTGCCGCCTCAGAGAGCAAACACAGCAAAATGAGGAAGAAAAAGAGAGAGAAAGTTCTAGAGGAGAGAGAGAGAGAGAGAATGTAGCTGTCTTGTAGCGCAGGTCCCTCGGCCTGTTTTGTATGCCGCAGGTCGACGTGATTAGTCTTTGATTTCCATTTAGCCGCGACGGCCATGCTCGGCTGCCTGGGTGAAATAAGCGCCGTCCTGCCTCCATTATGGCTGCTGCCTCCGTGTGTGTGTGTGTGTATGTGTGTGTGTGTGTGTGTTGTCCTGCAGGGAGAGGGACGGAGACAGCGGGCTGCACAGCATTAACCAGTTTTATGAGCGGGACACGGGAAGCCATGATTGTTTTGGCAGGTTCTACTGCACCTGCTGCTTTCCACTACTTCTCCATCTATCTGTCTGTGTCTCTCTCTCTCTTTTTTTCATGTCTGTCTGTCTGCTCATCTTTTTTGAACCTCTCTCCCTTTCTGTCTTGCTCTCTCTCTCTCTATTTCTTCTCTCTTTCTCTACGCTTTTGTCTGTCTGTCTCTCTCCATATATTTCTCTGGATCTTTCTTTCTTTCGTTTTGTTTCTCTTATTTTTTTCTTGTTCTCCTTTTCTACTCTCTTGGTCTTTCCCCTTTCCTTTCTCCCCCACTTGCTTTTTACTCTCTCCTGCTCTCTTTGTTTTCCTTTTTCTGTTACCTTATCTTACTCGCTCTCTCGTTTCTTTCGCGTCTTCTCTTAATTGCATTCTCTCTCTTTGTTGCGCTCTATTTTTTCTTTATCACATTTTTCTTGCCTTTTCTCCGTCTTCTTCTGTTAATCACTCTCGTTTTTTTTTTTGCTCTGTCTCCATTCTCCATTGTTATATCTCTCTCTCTCACCTCCCCCCTTCTGTGTAATCAATCCTCCATGCATACACTGCTGTCTCTCTGTCCTGTCGCACTCACTGTTGTTCTTTAACAAACAGCACCTGTGCTCCGCCCGTGACTCTGCACTACGCGTTACCACGACGACCTGCCACTCACAACCAGTGCTCGTTAATCATATCCAATCAGAGAAGGTCCAGGAAGTGATGCGACAGATATGGTGATCAGGGTTAACGTGATTGTGCGAGTGTGTGCAGCTGTGCTGAGCAGGCAGGAGTGTGACTGGGGCTTGGCGGGGGTTAGTCGTGGTCAGGTGTCGCTCATGTGGAGGTGATTTCAGGGATGAGTCGGAATAAAGATCTCATTTGGAACCTGGCCGAGACAATCTGCACACAATTTGTGTCAATTGCAGGAGCGTTTACACAAGAAATGTGGTATCCATTAAAATCCAGTTAGTTTGGAAAAAATCTCATTTTTTGTAAATTTTGTTTAAGTCTGTGTAAATTTCCATATAATCAGACCCTCCTTTAATTTCTAATTTAATTTTCATTTTTGTGCAACTTTTCATATTAATGACCCGAATGAAAGCGATCAAAAGCAGACCCATAAATTAAGATAAATAAGTCTAGCTATTCAATTAGGACAAAAGAATGGTGCCCTATAAACGGAGGAAGAGTTAAGTTCAAAGTTCAAAGTGTTTATTGTCATGTGCACAGTGAGGAAAAACAAGTTTCGCTGTACAATGAAATTCTTTCCTTGCTGTCCACATTGAATGCCAAGACAAGTGCAAACTATGTAAAATAAATTGCAGAAGTAGAAATATAGATCATGTATATAGAAATATAGACTATGTACATCTGTACGTGTGAGTGTGCAATATTGACTTGTGCA
>CM041002.1:2573049-2673515 GCA_022985145.1 Pangasius djambal | reverse complement strand
CTTTCTTTCTTTCTTTCTTTCTTTCTTTCCTGCCTTCCTTCCTTCCTTTCATATTTCTTTCCTTCCTTCCTTCAATTTATCTTTCCTTCCTTCCTTCCTTCTTTCCTTTCTTCCTTTCTTTCATCCTTCCTTCCTTCTTTCTTACTTTCTTTCTTTCATCTTTCTTTCTTTCTTTCCTGCCTTCCTTCCTTCGATTTATCTTTCCTTCCTTCCTTCCTTCTTTCCTTTCTTCCTTTCTTTCTTCCTTCTTTCCTTCCTTCCTTCCATTCTTCCTTTCTTTCATCCTTCCTTAGTCCTTCCTTTCTGCATTTTGGATATCTCCATCAGTAACCTAATCACCGTAACCGTAAACAGCTGAATTCTCAGTTCTGATTGGTTAGAAGGTGTTGATTCATTTTCTATAAAAGTGGCTCAGACAGTAGTTCCGGCAAACCACAAGTTTATATTACTGCACTTGTTGTAATGCCTCGTTGTTTCTATAGTAACCACTAATTCGCAGGGACGTGTACGGCAGACGATTCACATAATCTAAGGTTAATAAACAGATTTAAAAACAAACAAACAAGCAGACACATGGTATGTAACAAACTGTTGATGCAAATTTGGATTGTTGATTACTCTAAGGAGGCGTCTATTTAAAATGTATGGAAGGAATCTCTAACAGTCAGAGGTAAAGCTGTAACTTTACGTCTTCAGGACGGAGGGCTGCGTGGCTGATTTTTTCCATTTTATTAATTTCGAGAGAGAGAAAAAAGACTGCTTGAGAGGGAATGGCTGTATAAGCTGAAAGTGATAACAGGAACTAATTAGTTTCGTGGACGTTCCACAACATTAAATGTTACTATAAACGGATAAAAAGTACTCATTGGAAAATTGCTGTGGTGTAAAAGGAATAAAACTTTTCGGGACATGCTGTTGGAGGAAAAGAACCAAATTCAGGGTTGTAGCAGTACCTCCGCTTCGTGTGGGATGGCATCACACCACCATGTCGTTGATTATTTTCCTACTATTTTGTGTTTTATACAAAACCTAGGATGAAATGAGTTTTCAAGGATATTTTTTGTAATAATTTCTCTTTATAATGTATTATATATTACCAGAAAGCTGTTTTTATCTAAAGTGCCATGTTCTGCAGTCTATATATAGACATTTCATTAGATATGAAATAATAATTCATGCTGAAAGATTAACTTTTAGGATTGCCAAACATCATTTTATACAATGATTCTATCTAATGTGTTGACTTTTTCAGGCTTTTATCCAAAAAAAGGTGCAAAATCCAAAATACGTGCTTGTCGTACATCCTAAATACTCATATTATTCAAAATACACACATCATTCATAACCTGTTATGTAAAGTCATGTCATGTCTAAATAAAAAAATACTAAGGTTATTAATGTCAGCGTCTTAATGTCATTATTATAAAAAAGTAACACTTTTTATAAAAACCATAGTTATGATGAACTATGAACGCATTCATATCATGTTATAATGCAGTCATAAGGATTTTTACACATTATTATACAGTAATTATTCATAGAAAAATGTATTACATGCTATTGCTATTGCTATGCATTATACATTGTTAATATGGTATATTATAAGCAGTGTTCATAACAGGTTATAATACCAATAACAGCCTGTATAGAGCATCAGAAGATCTATCCTGATTTTTTTTTAAAACTAATGAATAATACCAGAGAGATTATCAAGAAAAATATTGTACATGACGTTACCGCTTCTGCCTTTTCATAAATAATTATCATAATGTATATAATTCCTTATGAGTGCATTTTAACAGGTTATGAATGTATTCACAGGTCATATATATGGCCTTTATAAAACGTGTTACCAATAATCCTCTGCATTCTGCTACAATTCATCTGCACTGATTATTGGTTTGGTGTAATGTTATTTGTCAGTAGTAATTTACAAATGGACAGATAACGCGACGCCTACTGAAAGCGATATTATTTTCCTGGCCGAGCCTTTAATGCTCCTTTGCCTCCACATTCCTTAAATCTGTTCCTCACTGTTAAGTCTATAACTGTCTCAGTCAGTGACAGCCTTCCCAAATCTTATTAAATACTCAAAAAAAAGCTTTTCATATCCAATTTCCCTTCCTTCCTTTTCTGTCTGTCTCTCTTCCTCTTTCTCTCGTTGCAAGCCCTGCCGCTCCGTTCTATCAGCTCCTTAATCGTGACGCTGCTCGACGGGTTGTGACAAATCGTCTGCACTCTGTGCGTGTGTGTGTGTGTGTGTGTGTATGTGTGTGCGTTGTCTTGGTATGGGAGTGACCTTGCCGCTCGATTGGCTGATTCCATTTGGTTCGTTTTGACAAGCGAGAGATAGCGCGCAAAGCTGATAACTGTGGCAGTGTCCGTGGTCATTGTGGTGGTGACCAGTGGGCCGGTTTATTAGGGACGGACTGATAAGCGTGTGCATACGCCATTACCTCACTGAGCACTGCAGAGGAGAACAGCATGAAACAGGCATTGAGATTTTTTTTTTTTTTTTACCTCGACCTAATGTGCGTATGTGTGTAAATGCTATATTTTATAAAGGCATATTATTAGTATTAGTATTAGTATTAGTATTACAATGAAACTAATAAGGAATGTACATAGCTACAATAGTGAAGAAAGTAAGTCCTATTGACAGCTTTTGGGAGTTTAAGCGGTTACATGTTCATCCTAAACTTATTGTATGGCTTCTAGATTATGATAATCATCATAAAATGTGATAAATGAGCTCTCCCATTAACAAGGCCTCACAAGCATTTGTACATATATAACTAAAAGACCAGCCAGCATATTCATAACATTTGTACGGACTCTACTTATGATTCGTAGTCACGTATGATCACAAGACTTCTCCATAATATGCGAAGAAAAAGACTGTCATCATTTTCTGTCTTTTAGTTGTATATGTATGAATTTTTGTGAGACCAGCCAGCTCCCATTGTGCATATGTTGATATTAGAGCAGATTATCACTTATCAGGGTTTATGACATTATCAGTAGGGGTGCATCGATACCAATACTAGTATCATGTGTCCTTCCAATAGTGTCCTCATTAAAAATAACAATAATTAAAAAAAAAAAAAAGCGGCGATACCAACATGCAGTACCACATCATATTTTGTAACGTTGTCACACAACATAAAATGACAGCGATCTGGACGTATTTCATGATTAAAACCTGTTTGTTCAGAAAGCAAAGCAGGGCAATTTTTTTTTTTTTTTTTTCTCAATTTAAATCTTACTGTTCCAGAATTTAAGCACTCCACACCAATGACTACTCACTTTAATGAAAGGACAGATATGCACCAAAATAGATCATGGTATAAAATGTTTAATTTGACTAAATAAACGAAATAGCCTACGATATAACCATTGTTTGTACCCGACAGCTGTATTTTACTGTTGCCTTCTTGGAACATGATTTTTGTTGGCAAAAGTACCTAGTTTGTGATGTCCCAAATACTTGGTCATATTACGTCGGGAGCAGTGGCAGGCTGTAAACAAATCCCGAGATTGTCTGTTCTGTTATTGAGTGCTCCACAGCAAAGACACAGAGAAAGCTCAAATTTCATATTACTTTTATGTTTATTACTTTGAAAGATGACATGCAGCTTTTGTTGATGTCATTATTTTCTTTTTTATTTATAATCAGACTTTGGACACCAGCATCTACACCACTGTGTGGTTTGAGAGGAGCTACTACATCATCTTCCAACAATACGAATAACCATATGGCATTAAAACAGTATCTTTAATAGAGATAGCGAGGGCGGTTGACCTGAGAGCAGCAGCAGCGAGCCTGGTCATAAAAAATAAGCTCAAGGTGCCATGAATTTCACGCACGCAAAGGTAGTGTGGAGCAGTTCGGTTCAGCGAGTACTGAGCACTGAGATGCACACGCTTCCTTTCCCTTTTCTTGACAGTGTCATCAGTTTGCTCATCTTTAACATAAACTAAATGAAATGTTCCAGGATACCACTGATTGTTTAATACTAAGTAGTTTACTCATTTCTGCATCCATATTGGTTTTAATGAGTTTTACCCTTATACTCATACTTGGTCTGAAAAATACAGCAACATATTAAGACAATAACTCTGTATTTAGCTTTATAGGTTCCCATTGAGTTGCTTTTTTTTTTTTTTTTTAACTATAAATGAACCTCAACAGCATGAATGTGCATGCCATCCAACCTCCAGGCTTTCCCAAAATAATTACCCTTGAAAAGCAGCTGAACATTTCTATATGGTTCAAATGGACTGTGGAAAGAGGGAAGTAAAATCAATAAGCATCTGTCAACATTAAGACAATACACTGTAGATTCAGTGTCGTGTTTCTTGGATGCTTTTCTAATGCTCAGTATAAATAATAATAAAAAAATAGGTTCAGTAGTTCTAATAAACACCTTATATCAGATGAAACACTTGGCTGCACTCCTCAGTCACAAATATGAAATATCAGAGTCATCAGAAAAGATTGTTCCACTGATGTATACAACATTGGGTTTAATATCTGGCTGTCAGTCTCTCAGACCGCGGTTAGACCTGCTTTATTAAATTAATAAGGACAAGACAAGTGAGTGCACGTATCCACACATCCACACACACACACACTGGTGCATTTACCCTGTAGTTATATCAGCAAGCAACAAGTCATTGATGCCGCAACAAGGTACTCTTGTAGGTGTGGCCTGTACATTTTTTATAAAAAAAACTATTATGCAGTCTGCTTTATAATTTATACACATCACTGTATCAAGTAAGGAATAAAACACTAAGAGGTGTTATGATATAAGAAAATAATCATCAGCAGAAATCGGAGTAACTGTTACCACCACAAAGTTGATTATTTTCCAATAACAGCATGTTCTAAAGTGTTTTATTCCTCGTATACCACAGCAATTTGCCAACACTAACATTTTGTCTTTATTAAAGAATGTCACGTCATATTTTTGTCCATTTAATGTTGTGATATGTCCTATCATTTATAACAGTTAGAAATGGTTGGTGCCATATCAGCCTTCAGTGAGAAATCACAAAACATAAACTCCTCTGCCCTGAAGACTTTCCTGTGGTGGAAAACCTACAGCTTTACCTCTGACTGTTACAAAGCATTGACACCGGAGACTCCTTCCGTAAATGTTCACTAAACATCTT
Organism: Pangasius djambal; assembly: GCA_022985145.1. Lineage (NCBI taxonomy): Eukaryota > Metazoa > Chordata > Actinopteri > Siluriformes > Pangasiidae > Pangasius > Pangasius djambal. The sequence continues at coordinate 2,668,337 of CM041002.1, read as the reverse complement.
CCCATAGGAAACTTCACCACAGCAACAATTACACACTTAAAAAAACTATTTGTTTGTTGTTTCGATAGAAACAATAACAGATAACAGAAGGGGCGTGTTAACAGACAATTATTCAAGAGCTTCTGACCAATCAGAATTGAGAATTCAGTACCAGTGTGGTATAATATTCATAATAAAACCCAAGAAAAGATGATTGTTTGCTGCTAGAATTGAGGCTTTGTGTCATGGACTTAAACAAGAAATTGATGTTTTATTGCTTGCTACTGTAAACTAGCCAATCACATACACACTCACATACTTTTATGGAATTTGCCATTCATTTGCCTTCATGATAAAGTTCACTTATGAATGTTTATCCTGTATTTTCTCACTAAAATGCATCATATTTAACCCTGTATCTTTTCTAAATGCCGTTTCTTCAAGGTCTCTGACTCTCCGCAAACACATTTGACATTTTTTTCTCTCTACAGGCTGCAGGTTGACCCATTTGTATATGTGCAATATTACGGTTATTATGTAATGATTCATTCTCCTGCTTCTCTCTTTTTTTTTCTCTCTCTCTCTTTCTCTGTTTTCTTTTCCATGCCTTATCTAGAAGTGGAACAGAAAGGTAAAGTGAAATGTCCTCTCACGAACCTAACCCCAAACAACCCCCCGTCCCCCCCCCCAAAAAATAAAATAGTGTCGAGTATATAACATTGTCGAGGAGCACCGCTGCAGAACCTCAAAGCATTTTTTACACTCTTATAAGCACTGCGTAAAACATTCATGAAAGATTTAAAAGAAAGAAGAACATTCTGTGGGTTGCTAGAACGATTGATGACTGGTGAATGTTTTACCTTTTCTTTATGAAAGTGTATTCTGTAGATGTGGTGTGCGACTTTGTTTTTTTTGGTGTTTTGTTACCCTGCATAGTCTTTCAGTAAAGCCACGGCAGATGTGTTTCCTCTATACACGCCCATCCTCATTTTCACACCCGTAATTGGTTTGGTTCCCCTACTTTGCTGCTAGGTTCACACAAATATGTCCAAATTAGGTGTCCATATAGCTGTCAGTCCACACCATCTATATTCAAATTAGTGCCCTAGATCACTAGTTCTCAAAGTGGTGTCCTTGAAGCATAGCCAGGAGGTCCATGATTGTTATGTATTTATTTATTTATTTTAAATTTCATTACAATGATGGGAATCACAACCCACTTTATCAGTGTTATTTTACATTAGTCTGTTTGACTGGTGTCTTAAATTTATTTAATCCAAATATAAATAAAGTCGACTTAGATCTAATGTGTTATATCAATGGAAAGTTCAAGAATAGAAACCTCTATGGTTCTAATAAATAGATACAATGTTATTGTACATGTTCATGTATACATCTTCATGAAATAAATGTGCACTAATATGGACCATGAAATCTATATCAGATCGCCAAGATGGACAAACCAGAGAAAGCTTTATGGTGCTAGCTGAAGTCTTTTCACTAACAGTGTATTGAATATATTTGACAATTAAGGGGTGTCTACTTGGAACTCTCCGTCATAGGGTTCTACGTCAAAGTCGTAAACCTTCTTCCAGAAGACACAAACCAGAGAACCCTAATGATAATTTGAGTACCAAACAACTACCAAAACAAGTAGCCAAGCTTTTAGCTTGGATGTAGGAATTTAATGTAGAGGTATGTAATGTATATACTTTTAGGAAATAGGGTTCCTTATGGGTTCTTTATATTTAAATCTACATTTAGATTTCTAGCTTAGATTTCTATAGCACTAAAAGGGTTCTACTTTGAAGCTTTTCCAAAACGGAAACCACCTTTTCATAGAACTTCCTAGATGGATAAATCAAATTGAAGAACCATTTATGGTGCTAGCTGAAGCCTTGGATGAGTAAGAGTATGTAGGGAAAAGCTGAACACATATACACACACACACAGGTCTAGAAAAATCTGCTGAACATATCTGATATCTCTTCCAAGCCCTGGAGAGCTGTTACACACATAGATTATTAGTATACCCAAACCAGACCTGTCTTCCCGAATGCAGCTCATGTAATTATAAAAGAATCGATTTCTTTCTGTCTCCACTGCTAAAACTCACACAGACACATTCAATATAGCCTGGTTTGTGCGATGTCTATTAAATCTCATAGGATCCCAGCGCAGTGTTTTGCTGGCCGTATTGATGCAGCTGCCTCATTTTAAATCAACTGCATCTTCCAATCAATAACCAGTAAGCTGTCAGGCTTGGAAATGACATCATTATGATGAGGCATGCAGGCTACAGGCTGAGGATGATAGACATGAAATATGGTGTGGGCATTTGGAAGGGTGACACATACACATACAGATAGCTAGACTGGTTTGAGCTGACAGGAAGGCTATGGTAACTCAATTAACTACTCTTTACACCTGCGGTAAGCAGAAAAGCATCTCAGATTGCATAATAGCATAATAATAACAAAGGTTAAAGCTATTACTTAACAACAGAACCACACTATGCACTTGCTAAGCATCACAGTGCTGAATGAAGCTCTTACTAACTGATCTGATCTAGTGTCTGTAGCACATTACATTTGACTGAGCAGTACATAGCAGCAAAAATGGGGAATTAAATCAACAGTACACACATTTCATAGAGAACCACAATGATAACCGTGAAATGTGTGTATTTTGCACACTTTCTCTCATATAGCTGTGTCTGTAGTGGTGGTGGACCCGGATCTGATAGCAATCATTGATGCGGTTTAGTGGACAGTGGGTTGATTAGAGGGAGCTTGCCCTGTATCAGTGCAAAATATTTCATCTTAATCAGCCATCTATGTACATTTGTTCTCTCTCTCTATCCATTCTTATGTCTCTCCTGTTTCAGTTTCACCCCTTCCTTCACTCTGCATGCTTGTCTGTCCATCATTTGTCTGTCCACAAATCCTGATCTTGCCAAGTGACCAGCGTCCCTGGGCCAACAAGTTTAAGTCACGAATTTGATGATATGACATCACCACAACTCTGCCTGTTTTCTCTCGTAGCTCAATTCACGGCTTAGCATAAATTACTGGGCTTAATTACACAAAAAGAGCTGCTCAATGCATTAGCCTAATTGGCTATTTGTTTTATTTATATTTCGCAAAATATACTTAGCCTAATATTAGCACACGTGCTAGCAGGCTTGGTCTCTGGCTTTACTTGCACAAGAAATAATTTACGTAACATTACCCAGCTTTCTAGCAAGCTTCCCAGTCAACTCTGACTGACCAGAGATATCTATGGAGGTCCGTTAGTGGGCAAATCTAGCTTGGCAGATTAAAAAAAATGCCCATAAAAAGTCCTGGTCTGCCTTGATTTTGCCCATAATTATACAGATGGGTAACAAATAAAAGGAAAGAAAATACATAAATTGTCTTAATGAGGTGGCCACCACTAGGCACCAGAACAGCTTCACTGTGCCTTGGCATTAATTCTACAAATCTCTGGAACTGTACTGGAGCAATGAACACCATTCGTCCCTCAAAAGATATTCCCTCAGTTGGTGTTATGATGACGGTGGTGAAGAGTGAAGTCTAACACATCACTCCAAAATCTGGCGTTGAGATCTGGTGACAGGATGAGATCTGGAGTCATCCTGGACATCACCACTCCCATCAGGACAGAAATCTTTCATCATAGGATAAAGGTGATCAGTCAGAAGAACTTGGTATCGATTTGCAGTAACCATAACATTGAAGGGGACATGTGGGGCCAAACCATGCCACCAAAATGCCACAGCATAACAGAGCCACCATAGTTTTTCCTTTAGTTTGTTACCCTTCTAACCTTTAAATCCTGAGGTTTTTGCTACATGATAATTCATAGTAAGTAAAAGATGGAATCTTTCCAAATGAATAACATGATAACCTAAAATTACAAAACTTAATTATTACTCCACCTCCAAGTATAGAACTAATACAGTCTGAATAAGGATTACGAAGGCTACTTTTCCTCAGCATTTCTTTGGTCCTTATATGTTTGGTGTCTCGTGAGCACAATAGTTTTCCGCAAGTGTTGGAGACATCTTTTTCATGTATTTTGTTAGCTAAGAGAAAAAAATTAATTAGCTAGTTCACATACTTAATATTGCTGAAATATGAAATTGTGTATTAAAACCAGTATTTTATGCTAACAGTACATCAAGCCACAGAAGTTAAAAGAAAAACTTAGGGTGATATCACATGATCAGGTTAACTTCTTGTTGAGCCAGGTAGCCCTTCATTTGGTAAAATTAAAATGTGTCTCTGCTGGCCACATAATTATTGTCAATACTGTTGCCAACATTATATATAATTTTGGTATTGTCTAACCTGTGAAGATTTGAACTTTGGTCCTGTTTTAGTTCTTAATTTCTTTTAAAATGTCTCATTAGAACCTGTATTCTAAAGCTCCGACACTGGAGTGTCTTGCAGGATGTGTTATTGTTTTTTTCCTACCAAAACACACCTCATTTACCATAATTATTAACCAATGATCTGAATCGGTTGTGTTTAGAACTTTTCAGGATTGAGGTTTAATAGAAAAGGAATAATTGAAATGGAAATGTGTTTAATCAGCCATGACATATTTGATATCTGAAGTTTGCTTCCTGAGTTTAGCACCAGAACTATGCATAATGGTGTAAGTTTCCATTTTGGTGAACTATTCCTTTAAGACCAGGTACTCTGTAATTTTAATGCCAATGCATATTAGGTCAAATGTTCTTTCCACTACTTTATAAAAATAGATGTCTCATAGAAGGGTGTCTTTATGACACTGTAGATATTTGAATGGTACAATTTGTTCTCTTCTTCATACTCAGGCACATTATAACAATTGTATAATGTAGCAGAATATCTAACATCCAATATTATATCCTATTAAGGTTTATAATGCCTGCATAAGCATTGCTTTGCCCCATATCTCTTCACTTCTCGGGGCAGTGCTTTGAATCGGAATGAAGGTCATATCGTCCGGAACTAAAGATCACTCAGCAGGATTTCTCATGAATATATAATGAATTTAAACGGTTATTGGGTTACCAACCTTCAAGATTTCTGGACTACTCTGCATTTTAGGACACACAAGGAATTGTGTGTTTTAAAGTGATCCTAATGTCAAAGAATCTTGTACCTTCAGAATTATAACTTTTGTCAAGATCTTTCTTACCCTGTGTCCATCTAATCACTGTGAAACCTCACGCTCGTTTAATCTCCCTAGAGCTGTACAACGTTCATAGGCTTTAAGCCGAGATGGCATCTTATATCTCTTTAGAAAGAAGATAAAATGTAGGACAAGTAAAGGTTAGACAAAAGCTGCATGTTTCATTCAAGACTGTGGCAACTTTTTGCATTCTGCTCAAACTGTAATTATTAGAGGCAATAAAAAAGATGCACGTATCAGAAGTAGATGTCAACTCCTCCCAATCCAAGAGAAGTGCAGCATTTAATTACAAACCTCTGCTAACTGCTCTCTTCTCTCTAAATTATATTGTCTTTGATGTCAATACATGATACTGGAATTAATAGGAATTAGACAATATTTCTAAAGTAATCCTTTTAGCCGTATGGATCGGGCACCTGATCCATAGCTATTGAAACCAAAGCTCAGATGTGCTTACAAACTCGATTCCGCTGGGAAACTGTAAGCAGAGGGATGGGCTCTTATTAGTTTTGGGCAAGCAGGCATTATAAATCAAAATGACACAAATTGACTATATCTGCTTGGGCTTACCATTGGGAGGGAATATGTTCAGATAGTAATAAATATAAAATAATTATTGTCTCTCCGAAGCCGCCACCCTGCTTGACCAACTGCCAACTGCCAAATATGCCAACTGGGCATATTTATCAAAATTTACAGCGCAACCTTTGCTTGGGTAAATGTGAGGCATTTTAGCATCACATCAGTGTCTGAGATGGTGTGGAAACCTAAGGGCTGCTCTTTTATTATAAATCAGCCCAGAAGGGTATTTGGTGAGTTTTATTAGATCAGTTTTATTTGATGACCAAGATTAGTTGAATTCATTTCACCAGACTCTTAAGGACAATGAGACTGTCTAGAGACATTAACCAGTTAAATGAACAATCTCATTTTGTGAAACACCCCATACTGTGGTTCTCACTCTCATTATGTTGTTATCACTGGTTATCAATGGTGAAATTGTACTGATTGTCCTCTTGTGTCCTGTAGTCTTCCTGTGTCCAGGCCTCCTGAGGGGTGTGTACCAAAGCGAGCACTTGTTTGAGTCTGATCACCAGTCAGGCGCGTGGTGTAAAGACCCTCTGCAGGCCTCGGAAAAGATCTACTATATGCCATGGACACCGTACCGCACAGACACCCTCACCGAGTACTCCAGCAAGGAGGACTTTATTGCAGGACGACCCACGACTACGTACAAACTCCCCCACCGGGTGGACGGCACAGGCTTTGTAGTCTATGATGGCGCACTCTTCTTCAACAAGGAGCGCACAAGGAACATTGTCAAGTTTGACCTGCGTACACGCATCAAGAGCGGCGAAGCCATCATCGCTGGTGCCAACTACCATGATACATCACCTTACCGCTGGGGTGGAAAGTCAGACCTGGATCTGGCTGTAGATGAGAATGGCCTGTGGGTGATCTATGCCACTGAGCAGAACAGTGGTCGTATCGTGGTCAGCCAGCTGAACCCATACACATTGCGTGTGGAAGGTACTTGGGACACAGCCTACGATAAACGTTCAGCCTCCAATGCTTTCATGATCTGCGGTGTGCTCTACGTGCTCCGGAGTGTCTATGAGGACGATGACAGCGAGGCAACGGGCAACAGGATCGACTACATCTACAACACGGAGCTTTCCAAAGATGGCTACCTAGACATCCCGTTTCCCAACTCGTACCAGTACATTGCCGCCGTAGATTACAACCCTAGGGACAACCTGCTCTACGTTTGGAATAACTACCATGTGGTTAAATACTCGCTGGATTTTGGGGCACTCGACACTCGACCAGGTAAGGCGTCTATCTGTGCATTTTTATTGTTTTCTTTACACTCGAGTGTTTTTTTCTGAAAGTTAGGCAGTTTTTATGCTTTATTAATTTTTCTGACCCTCTTTAATTCATAGCAAATACGAGGAAGTGTTTTAACAGACCGGCAGAGTCGAGGTCTCTAGGGGCGAGAGGTGAAAATAGTTCTGGTATCCTTTAGTTCACTCGAGAAATGCACTGAGTGGGTAGCAAAGGGAGGAAATGTTCTTGGGTAATTGGTGGTTTTAGCAAAAGCTTTGCCTGTAGTGTCGCTAATGCTGAGTGTGGAAGGGTTGAGGGGGTTAGGCATGCTAGCAGTGTCTCTTTTTGAATGAACTCTAATTGGAGCAGAGAGCAAAGTTAGTACCTAGAAACATACATATTTTTTTTAGCCCTTTAAGCTTAATAGAACTGTAAAAAAAAAAAAAAAGAAAAGAAAACTGGATTGTTGTTGTGTCTTTTTTTGCTCACATTTCTGTGTGGGCTTGTGGTAATTATTTGGTGGTAATTATGATTCCTCTAAGTGTGACGTTCATTTTTTGCTATTACTAATAAACATGCCTGGCAGCTGTGAGAGAAATGTTGCTACTTCTCTAGAGTAATTACACTGTTGAACCATTTGAAGTCTCACCCGAACAAAAAAAGAAGAAAAAAAAAATATCCAGTTGATTAAAAGAAGTTCTAATTGCTTGCTGCGGTTATTCTGGCACAGGGTTGTTCTTTCTTTGCAGAGCCACTGTAATTGCTATTGCCTGTTTTAATTTATTTATTTAGTTGTGCTATCCTGATAGCGCCCAACATTAAAGAAAGAATGAATGAGTGTTTAGATGTTGAATTACTTTTTTCAGTCCGGCTGGAAACCACTTCATTATTCTTCCTTGACAATGAGAGCATCTTTGAAGCTTTGAAGCAGCCATTAGTACCCTCACTTAGCTTCCCTGTGATACCTGTGCATAGATTTGCCTTCGTGTGTGACTTGGGACTTAGCTCAAATTGTAGAGCACTTTCTTAGCACGTGATAGTTAGCAGGTCAGTACCTATTAGTATGTTGAAACATTTGATATAGCACACAATGTTTCTGAAGTGCACAATGTTTCTGATGTTTCTGTTTCTTCGGTTCTGAGCCAATGATCAGAAGATTGTGAGCTGAAATCCCAAGACTGCCATAGCTCAGCTGTAATCTTGGACTCTAACCTGTTCTGACAAGTGAATTTCTTACCAAAAAAAGGGGTCCTACATTTGCCAAGACCAAATCTGTAGGGTTTATTTCTGTTTAAAATAGTGATTAGTGGGGCTCTTGAGTGGTGCAACAGAAACATGTTCGTCCAGAGATCGTGAGTTCGAATCTCAACAATGCCACAGACTTCTGTGGCCGGAAGTGCAAGAGAGCAACAATTGGAGGGATGGGATACTTGCTCTCCCCTGTCAGTCACAGTGACACTAGCCAATCGTGGGCAAGATGTGGTTGGCTGGCTTCATGTGTCTTGGAGGAAGCATTTGTTACAGCTGTAGTTGATAGCTGTAGTATAATAAGGGAGAGATGGCTAGTGGGTGGGAATTGGCCAATACCAAATTACAGATATGTACTTCATTCATTTGTCCCCTAACTTGTCAGATCAAATTTGCACCCCAGTACCATCAGCCCTACATGATCAATTTATCTTCGTCTCCTTGCGGGTGATCTATATCCCTTCCAGTATCGCTCTCTTTTCCATCCCCCTCTACCTGTGCTCGACTTTGCCCACTGTATTAACAACAACGATAATGGGTTTGCATGAGTTTTGCCATGTGTATGTGTGAGGTGTGCATGCACCCTCCTTGAGCAGCAGGGCTGTAGCCATTGTGCCTAATTGCTTCCTTCTTATGTTCCTGTTTGGCTTGCTGTGCAGAGACGCAGCCATGGGGCCACAGTTGTTGCCACTGCTTATTAAGCGAAAGTGTTCAAAATGGTGTTCTTTACACACATTAACTACTCTGGGCTCAGAAGGTGACCTAACTATATAGTGCCAAATTTCCTCTCACTGGAAATGAACTGGCCTTCACACTGTTATACTTAACGAAAAGCAGTGCTTACTGAGCACACAGAGAATGTGTGTGTGCTTGTGTAAATACAGACTGGTGTGTGTAGCAGGCCCAATGTCACCTGTGCCCTGTAGGTGTGTAAGACTGATCTGCCTGCTCACTGGAGCTCGCAACGCAGAGCATCCTAGCATCGGGCATGTACTCCCAGCACAGCTGCGGCCCCACTGGTGTATGCGTGTGTGTGTGTGTGTGTGTGTGTGTGTGTGTGTGTGTGTGTGTGCGTGTCCTGGTATAGCAAACCTCCAAAACTGAACCTGCTGACCTGCAATACATATGCATACAAGAACGTGAGTAAAATGAACTGAGAGCAGTTTTTTCACTAGGATTGATGTATCCATAGGGCTCATGCTGTTGAATTGTATATGTATGCACACTGAGGTGTCAGTTTATTGGGTACTAAATTGGTAAACTTAATAAACTCAGCTTCTACATACATATAGTCAAGAAATGTATGTGTGTGATACCTCGGTTAGTTTTTCTACTTGCCTTTGTGAGTGGTACCTAGAATGATCTTGACATTTCTTTGTGACGCTACACAATTAACTCCAGATACTGAATTAGCAACATAGCTGGATTAGATGGTCTAGCTAGCTAGTGTAATTACCAATCATCAGACATACTAGCAAGTTATATCATATAAAAAACTTTTGTGCTTTGTGGGTACTCGGTAACATGACAAGCTTCAAGAGATGGGGGAAAAAGAGAGACCGGTGAGGGAACAAATGTTTACAGCTGCTATAACGTAAGTTGTAGAGGAACAAAGGAACAAACCTGTTTTGTGGACAGTCGACAAATATATGACATTCGTTAATTAATAAAAAATTGGTAGCATTGGCAAATTGTGGTATGAGAGGAATAAAACACTTCAGGATGTGCTATTATTTGAAAATGATGGTAACAGTAACTCTGCTTCATGTTGGGCGGCATCACACCACCCCTGTCATTCATTATTTTCCTATAACAGCACATCCCAAACTGTTTTATACTTTACAAAGCCTAGCCACTACTCTGGAACCTTGTCCACAAAGTGACTTTGAAGGTTTCTTTATATCTAAAACTTTTAACCAAATCTTCATCTTTAGGAAGGGGATATAGATCTGAAGACACCTCACATCCCCGTTCTAACAAACTGCTCTAATAAACCTTTTATTAGAAGTCATTCACTGCAACGGCTCAGGTGATACCAGGTTTTTTCGGTCATCTCTAACTAGTTTTAATTCTGAATTTCGGTGTCCAGTGTTGGTAGCCGCTGAGGTGAAAACAAGATTAGCAGATAAAATAACTGGAAGTTGTCTTACACAAATTATTATACAAGAATTTATCTAAGTGCTGAGTATATAGTGCTTGCACTGCACCTATTTAAAAAGGCCAATGAGAGCAGGGACAGGATAGGTGAACCTAATAAACTGTTTCATCAATGAAACTCATTGCACAGAATTCAGCTCAGCGTCTTTGTTCTCGGTTTAATCGGATTCAAAGCAAACTCCAAGGTCAGCGATTTGAGTGCTCTCTCTCTCTCTCTCTCTCTCTCTCTCTCTCTCTCTCTTTTTCTCTCTCTCTCTGTGTTCCTGCATTCCAAGTTTGAGGATCCTCATCTCCACAGTGACAACCTCACATGAACCCCACTTTTTTTTTTTTACTTGATTTAAGAGAAATGCATGTTATTCACCTTGAGTTCGGAGAGTTTGCACATTGAAAGTGGGCAGACGAAAAATACAATGAAAAAAAAAAAAAAACCTCCACAATTTCCACAGACCATTTCAAAGACCACAGAGGAATTGTATTGAGGTATTGTTCATGAGAGTGTTTCGTATCTTTACTCTTAAAATGAGTGATTTTTCTAAGAAGTGGTTTTGTTCTGGGCTTGTTTGTGTGCTGCATCCATGTGTGAATTGCATCACAGAAATAGCATGAATTCCTTCATTATTCATCCTCTTTGTTTTGCTGTCTCAGTGTGAAACATCTTCAGAGCTTCTTAGTGCTACCTGCAGAGAAAACACACACACTCTAGTCGAGTCAGGTGAACCAGGTCAGTGCGGTGTGTGTCTTCGCTTGTCTTAGCTGTGTCTTAACAAGACCATCTTTCTAGAAGAAAGTCATTTCCAATGCAGTAATGAAGACGACTTCATAGGCAGAGGACTTGAGCTTACCTCATCTGCCTGTCGTCTTTGACCCTTCTCTCCTCTCCTCTCTGTTATGACTGACCCTTGGATTCCACCTCCCTGCCCTTTTCTCTCCTTTCTTCTCTCATCACGTCATTAGTGTGATGTAATGGCGTTGCTGGTGCATACTTGAGATCAGAAAGATAAAAGGACAATGACGGAGCCTCTGAAAGCGCAGTCTGAGAGACGTTACAGACGTTATAGAGACAGCTGAGGGACACACCCTGGCAGAATGATTAGTGTCCTGCAGTTTCCACTGGGATTTACTTGCTCCATTACTCGCTCTAGTGCAGCTCTGAGAGGCATTATGGATATTGACTGCGGCTAAATGTTCACCATTTTTTAATAACCGCCCCTGTGTGGCAGTCGAGTGAGAAAATGGTGCAAATGGCAAGCAGGATCATTATACTGTTAGATTATTTCTTGTGCTTATGATAGCTAAACTTAATTTGTGTAGTAGTGAATAAGGCCTGACTGATACAACAATAGTCATAAAGCTAAAAATTTTATGTAATTGTAGTCGGAAATTAGAAAAAAACTAAGTGATGTGTGGGTTGTTCTAAACAGTGTTGTTATAGAGGTGGTGTCTAACAGTTGATTGTGGAACTTGATAGTGTTACGGTACCTGTGGTACCTGTCTTGTTCTTGAGACTGGTCTTGAAACCACACATCAATGGTCCAGGCCTTGTCATAAACTCACGTGGCATTTTACTCTGTCTTGTCTTGGTTTTTCGGCCTACGAAGACTCTAAATATTTTTGCAGTATCACTCGGGACCATAACGTAATTTCCATGAACAAGTACTTGCTCCATGGACTCGGCCATATGTGGTGTTGGTCTTGCTGTCATACTCGGTCTTGACTCGGACTCCATTGTTTATGGTCTTGGTCTTGACTCAGTCTCAGCAAAGGTGGTCTTGGACCCAGCACTAGAACTTGACAACTCCAAAAAATAAATTACTGTAATGTACACAATAACATGCCAGCAGTAAAGACACCCACATGTTCACAGACAACCATAATCTCGGAAGTAGCATGCCTACCTCAAAAACAAATAAATAAACTATTGTAAATTTTGCTGTAGTATGCCTACTATACGTACACTCCAGCATTCACTAAAATGCTATTATTTAACCTCCTTGAAATTTTGAACTACTTGTACTACATTTTGTTGTGTTAAAATGTAATTTCAATAATATCAGCTGTTTTGTTTATGTTAAAGATATAATCCCAATTAAGTCCATTTCAGTTCCAAATTTCCACACTACATAGTGTGGAAAAGGTCAAGGGGAGCGAATACTTACGCAACCCAAAACATTGGAATCTCAGAAAATGTGGAAAAAAGGTTGTCTTGTCTGAGGAGACCAATACTGAACTTTTCATACGTTTGGAGAAAACTCAGCAATGCTCCTCACCATAGTTCACCATACACCATCCCGACAGTGAAGCATGGTGCTGGTAGCATCACACTGCGCGTTTTCCATGACCTCTTGGCAGCTTCTGTGACTTATGTAACTATATACTAGACAATAATAGATAATTCTTATTATTATAGTGTACCATATGTAACATACAGTAAAAACACACACTGTTGTAAAAAAAGAAATGGAAAAACTACTCTAGCATTCTGCCCTAGCATGTGTACTGCAAAACCATGATTGTATATGAAAACTACCACAACCTATAAAAAATAAAAAAAATATTTTAAAAAATTATATGGGTAAGCTACAACCCTGACCAGGACATAGTGGTTATTAAAAGTGAGTGAATTAGTGTATATCACTTCACTATAGAATTCCTATCAGCTTGTAGCAGGCAAAACAATGAATATATAGTCAGCTACACCCCTTTTCTCTCTTTCTCTGTCTCTCTCTCTCTCTCTCTCTCTTCACTGTCTGTCCGCTGTCTTTGAGTTTGAGACCTCTTAATCTCTGCCATCTGCGGATCATAGCACCCGCCGTGGTCTGTTTGGCATCCAAACCCCCACACACATACACACACTGGCTGTCTGGCATTCACATGTCGCAAGCGCAGGCTGCCATCTGTGTGTGTTTGTGTCTTGTATATGCACGTGTGAAAGACACAGAGTGGGAAAATGGCAGCTCTGAGCTCTAAGAGGCTACAGTTCTCTTGGGGTCTGTCCTCATGTCCTGGAGTGGTTGTGTCATTGTGCAGTGCACCACTCACCTCGGAAATCGCTCCTCTTGCTGACAGCTCCTTCAGCTCCAGAATGCTTAACTACCATACAAACATGCAGTGTGTGTGTGTGTGTGTGTGTGTGACTGTGACTGTGTGTTCTGTAAAGCAGCTTAGAAACCCTGGATTTTGGTAAGCACTCTCAAAGTAATTATAGCGTACAAACATTACCTCTCTTCTCCTTCACACTCTCTCTCTCGCTCTCTCTCATGCTCTATCCCTCTCCCTCTCTTTCGAGTTTGATGACATGTTTTCAGATTCTCTTAGATGATTTCACACAGAAAGTTCCAAGTTCTCAGAGATACTTTGAAGTTTCCACATGATGCATTGTGCTGCCCGGCGGAAGTTCTGCAGACATTCAGACATTTCCGATTGCCTATTACTATTCAACCAGCAGATGACTTTTATCTCCAGATTTACATCTCCTACAGTCTCTTCAGAGGCCTCGAGGGCTGAGTGTTGTAGCTTTTCTTTTCTTCCTTTTGTGAAAGAGTCATTTGTGGTCAGGCAGGTGAATTAACTCACCATTCATTAGAAATAAACGCATGCACTGTAGAATTAGCAGACAATTCTGAGTCCCCTTGAAGGTGTAGGTCTATTTAGTTATCAGTATAATCTGATTAACCCTACATCCACACTAGCAAACAACAGATGACCATTGATTTTCTACATATGTGTGAGACACGGACGTGATTTCAGCAACAACAGCAATCGACAAAGCAACAGCTTGACAAACGACACTTGAATCTCACATATATGAAGATTTGGTTCAAATGATTGGCTTGAATGTTTCCTCAGGCCAATATTATGGCACGTGTGGTCCGAAGTTTCTTCAGTTCCCCACGCATAACTTTAGTTCGTATGTGGAATTAGTTCCCATTTAATGTTTGACGCTCCAAAGTGGATGAAAAACTCATAACTGTGGTTGCTACACACCCAGAAACAAATTAAAGCGTCACAAACGACTTGTTGCTTGCTATTGTGACTGCAGCGTTAGCTAACCTGAGTCAGTTCCACGCAAACCCTAGTATCAACAATCTTGAATTAGTTGTTGATACATTACGGTAATGATTTTCTCACAGCCAAATACATCTTGAGAATTTGTCCATAGTTTCTACTTCAGTACTGAAAAGAATTCAGTATGTAAGAAAATAGATAACCCAACCACCGTGCTGTTCTGTGAAAAAAAATGCTCAAATGATTCAAAGATGAAGTCACCTAAACAGACCACGTTCCTGAGTAAAGTCTGCCATTTTTTCAGAATCACTTGTTCATCATTTGATAAAGAACATTGGAAAAGTTTCAGGGAGCCACCTACTTACATGTGTTATACTTTTTCACGCCAACCATGTCCACGTTTTTTTTCTTCTTTCTTTTTTTCTGGTAATTTAATTGGTGGCATAATTCAGTGGCATTTGTTTCTGATAATGGTTGCCAACCTACGGTGGTGCTTCCTCTCTGGAGCTGAAGATAACTGTTAATGCTGATCACCAACGTTAGCTCTGAGGTATCTAATTTAAAACTTGACTTGAGACCTGTGAATTGATTCTGCATGTTGATGCATTATCTTGTGAAACAGATAAGGTGTGCTGAAGTGATTGATTTACACAACAGACATGTGAATTTGCCAATTTTTAAAAATAAAATATGATTTTGTGTGCGTGTGTGTGTGTGTGCACGCGCAAGCTCACAGGCGAGAGAGAGAGAGAGGAATACAAATAGAGATAGTAAGATAACTACAGCTAATCTGAAAGCTTACTAATGCATGTAGATGTTTGTGAGAGTGTATGGATTTGTGTGTGTGTGTGTGTGTGTTTGTTTATACCCAGACCTGTGTCTATACATGTCATACCTTCTCCTTGTCCCTGGCTTATCTAATGAAGGCAGCTTGACCAATTAAACTGTAAACAGCGACCTGGTTCAGGTCATTAGCGCTGTATCATGTCACATTAAATTCCCAAATGAACAACACTCTGATAATATGATGCTAGCTGCTAATGCTAATCACTAATGCTAGTCCTGAGGTGAAAGATATAGGATCTGCCACTGACATTCTTAATGAATTCTAACAGGGGACAGTGTATTATCTATTACCCAGGCTGTTATTCACTGTTAGCAACATTAGCAATAGTAGCAAAGTTAGCAATAATTCAAGTGAAATATTAACACTATAAGTGCTTACCTCCCTTAGTCCTATTAAGCATTCAGATTAGCTTTCAGTGCTGAAGCTGTGTGCTAATGCTAATCAGTAATGTCAATCCTGAGGTGAAAGGTTTAGAGTCTACCATTGACAGAGATGGCAGTAGCTTTACCATTTTTTCCTTCTCACACACACACACACACACACACACACACACACACACACACACACACACACACACACACGTTTGTTTTACTACCCTTGTGAAGACCTTCCACTGACAATTAGTAATGCAGCTAATTAATGCTATGCTACACCTAAATCTAAACCTAGCCTTAACCTCAGTAGCCCAAAGATAACCTTTTGACTCTTTTTGTCACACATACGTATATGTACACAATTCTTTAAATAGTTAGCTAGCAGGGACCAAATATATTATCTGCTACCCAGACTTCTAATTACTGTTAGGAACATTAGCAATATTAGCAACAGTACCAATTATTGTAAGTGCTTACGTCCCATAAGCCTATTTGGTATTCAGGTTAGCTTTTGTGACTGAAAGTCTCCTTGTAATATGCTAATCCTGCATCCTGACCTTCCCCTCGGCAGAGTAATGCTTTGCCTCATATGTCATAGCCTACCGCCGCCATCTCCCAGTGTTTAGGGGCACATGTCAAACACAAGAAACGATAGCCATGTAACCTAGGAATGGAGCCGAGCTCTGAAAATGCACTCCAGCCAGGAGGTAATTGACCTAATTTAGTCCACATGTGGAGCCTCTGGATGTTGACCCGGAGCTCACTAAAATTGGGAGAGTTGCAATCTAGGTCCTGTCTCCTCCATGTATCATTCTATAAGAGCTGACAGGGGATCGTTTTAAGCGATTGTTTTAGCTATCCTGTAGACGAATGCCCCCACTGACGGGTGACTCAAGCTGGCATGCAAGACTGAAATGAAATCCAGCTCTGGAATAACCAAGAACTGGTTTATTCTGAACTGGTTTATTCCCGCTGCTATATTGTAATGTTGGTGTAAGTTGGTCAATATTGGTGTTTATTACTGAATAGTGGTGTTGGTGGTGAATGTTGATTATCAATAATAAATGCAGGTGTTTGATGGTGATGTTTTGTTTGATGGTGGTAGTTGGTTTTTTTTATTTTGAGCATTGGTTATTGGTGCTAAATGCATGTTTTTAATGGTTGATGTTGGTGTTGGGTGGTCAATTTTGTTTTTGTTTGTGAACATTTATGTTTCATTTCAAACATTGAAGATTAATGGTAATTATAGGTGTTTGATGGTTGTTATGCTTTGATGTTTGATGGCGAATTTTAGTTTTTGATTATGAAAATTGGTGTTTGGCGGTAGATGATGAGTATTGATAGTAAATGTAGGTGTTTGATGGTCGACTTTGATGTCTGATGATAATATTTGATTTTTGGTGGTAAATGTAGGTGTTTGAAGGTTGTTTTGTGATGTTTTGCCATTTGTTGGAAAATGTTTATGTTTGAGAGTGAATGTTGGTGTTTCTTGGTGAATAATGTTATTTGTTGTTAGTGATGAATGCTTTATGTGGTGATTTATTATGAATCTTGGGGATTAATTTTGAATATTGATATTTGTTAGTTTGCTGCATGTTTTGTTAGTGAAAGAACTGAAAATCTGTGCCCTGTCTCCTCCATGTATTGAACTATTTGAGCTGACAGGGGATCATTTTATCCTGTGGAAGTGTGGTCCCACTGACGGGTGACTCATTCAAGCTGCCATGCAACACTGACATGAGATCCAGCTCTGGAATACCCAAGAACGATTGTTTTGACTCAAGAAAAAGGACCTCCTGCACTGTTGGTGGCAAAATTAAATGCTAACGACGTTAGACTGGTCCTCCTTGATGTGGCAAGTCATTAAAAATGACAAGGCCTGCTTGCACAGTAATGAGGCCTTCCTAGCAGTGAAGGAAGTGTGTCTTAATTTCCTAGCTGCTGGAAGATGAGGAGTGGTGGGCATAATTAAGGCAAGGTTGAAATCTTTAAAGCTTCAAATTTACTAGAATGAAGCTTTGGCTTGCGACCGGAAAACGCGATTGTGGAATGATGTGGTGTAATTGGTGTTCTCTGTCAGTTCTTATAATCTGATTTTTATTTTTTTTAATGTTAGCATGCTAACAAAAGAAGAAAATGAGAAAGATGTCATGGAAGTGAGAGAGAAAGACTTGGGGGTTCTGTAAATCTTGAAAACCACAATGATTTTTTGGAGTGATGATAGGGAATGCTGAAGAGTTTGCTTACAACATTTTTTTAAAACTAGCTTGTTATTTTTGGTTGGAAATCAAAGGAAGGAATTGGAAATTCCTTTCCCGTCCAAAATTTCCATCTATACCCCTAAAGGGTTGTTTGGTTTACTTCTTGGGGGACCATTAAATATTCCATTAAAAATGTAGAACCCTATATCAAAATGTTTCTCCGTCAGAGTTCCAAGTAAAACCCTTTAGGGAAGCCAAGAACTAGCCAAAGAACCCTTGAGGAACCCATGTCTGATGGTTGAAGTAGCATAATGAGAGCCAGGAAGCATCGATTTAAATGATGTAGGATGAGCTGTTATGAGATGTTTGTGTTGTATTATGGGATAGTGGAAAAATAGCTTTAATGGTGTTTAGTAATGACATAGATAAATTTAATATGAAATAGAAATAGCAGAAGTTTGGTTCCTAGGTTGAAGGATTTTCTGTAGATTACTCATTAAGAATCCATTTTCCTCCACTAATCTTTTGTCAAACATATGGATATGTTCCACAACTCAGTTTTCTCTCCCTCTTTCTTTCTCACTCTTTATGTATTAACGAACTCTCCCTCTGTAGCTGTTCTTTTAGTGCTTGCATATGGTCACCAGACAGATGGAAGTGCCATAATTATCACTTTCCAGAGACAAATGTGTGAATGACATGTCTAGTAGGGGGAATTACAGTGTGCTGGATTCTCTCTTACTCTCACACACACCTCTTCCTCATTAGCTGTAATGTTCCGTACTCTCATACACACATTCAGTAAACATGCTCGTGTTTCTTACTTCGCATCACTGGCCAATCTCAATTTCCTGTATTGTTTTTTTTCCCCCTTAGTTTGCTTGATTGTCTCATTCAGTCATTTTGCTGATTGCTCTTTAGCTTCTTTAACACAGCTATTGATTTTATGTACAGTAAGATAGATATGTATATATGCATGTGTGTGTGTGAGCGAGACGCTGGCTATGGGCCCATGTTCCTCTTCAGTGCAGTTCTGTGTAGTTTGAAGTGTTTGAAAAGTGAAATGGACCCGGAGGTTCAACAAAATGGGTCAGGAGTGTTTCAGATCTGACGGGGTAACTAAAGCTCTGAGCGTGCCAACACAAAAATTCTCTGCGAAACGTCAACAAACCCAAGAGCGTGTTTGAGTGCTGCACCTGTGTGTGATCAGTGAAAAGTTTAAAGAATTCTTTCCCCTTTTCACACTTGGCTATTTGGCTCGCCATTTTTACTGCATTATTTTTTTAAGAAAACTGACAGCATTATAATGTTTGTATATGAATATGAGTGAATGGTGGTGTTTATCAGTAAATGTTGGTTTTTAAATGTAAACGTAGGTGTTTCACCTGATGGTGTTCGATGGTGAACATTGGTGTTTGATGGCCAATGTTAACTATTTATAGTAAATGTAGGTAGTTGAAGGTTGATGTATTTTGTTTTTAGATGGTGATTGTTGGTGTGTGATGGTGTATAGCGTTTTCTGGTGGTGAATCTTGGTGTTTAATGGTGAATGTTTTTTATTATGAACGGTGTTTCATGGTGTATGTTAGTGTTTAATGGCGGTAGTTGTTTTTTGATTGTGAACATTGGTGTATTTGATGAAGAATGCTGTCTACCGATGGTAAATGTAGGTGTTTGATGGTGATAGTTGTTTTTTTTTTATCGTGAACATTGGTGTTTGATAGCGAACGTTGACCGTTGCTGGTAAATGTAAGTATTTGATGGTTGATATGTTGAGGCGTTTCTTGTGAATGTTGGTTTTTGGTGGTGAATGATGGTGTTTGATGATACATATTTTTTATGGTTAATGGTGAACTTTGGTTTTTGATGGTGAATATTGGTGTTTGATAGTGAATATCAGTTATGGATGGCTGATGCTGGTGATTGATTATGAATGTTGGTAAATATTGGTTGTGTTGGTGTTTGATTGATGATGATGGTAATGTTTGGTTGAAGAATGTCGCTTTTTTTTAAAAAATTTTGGCTGTTTGATGGCATGTGTTGGTGTTTGGTATAGTGTGTTTGTGACTGATGGTGAATGCTGTTTAGTGGTGAATTTTGGTATTAGATGGTTAATTTTATTGTTTTGTTGAGAATCGTAAATCCAGCCTTGTAGATTTAATTTCTGCCCCCTTTTTAAATGTTTATTTACTTTCTTTCTTTTCGTTCCTTCTCTGTCTACTTTTTTCCTCTTTGTCTGTCTCTATTAGATACTCAGTGCAGCCACATAAAGTGCTGCTGGCAAAATTAATTTCATCTCCTTATTTTGCAATTACTGTGTCAGTATGTGGGTGTATGTGTGAGTGTGTGTATGTGTTTGTGTGTATTATGGTCTGTTTTATTTCTAGGACGCGGGTGGTCAGCAGTGATATTAGCCATAGGATCAGAATTTGTAGAATTTGCATTTCAGTATACTTCGCTGCAGTGTTGTATGATTTATAATATTTGTGCTATACACCTAATACAGCTGTGAGAGAAGCTTCAACTGACGCATAACTAATCTACCACTGTCGAGTAAACACACAGACCTCGAAATTAATGACACCCCGTTGTCCCAGGCACAATCTGCTTCCAGCATATCATCATTCTCTCACAAATCCTACACCTTCAAATATGAAATATTATATACCAAATGAGCCCCATTGTACCTTGCTGTCTTTGTACAGAATGCAGGAAAATTATTTTAAAAAAAACCAAAACAAAGTATTTAATAGTTCAACCTAAGTACGTTGATTGCTATTGGAACAAGGTATGCTGAGATTTATTCCAGTACAAAGAATAGAGACTCAAAGGGAGACGTAAAGAGCCGTCATCACCTTTGACAATGTGAGTAAAATACTAAGTTGGGAAACAAATTCTGTCAGACTGTATTGTTCAGCCAAACAGCAGCTAGCTATTATGTTAACATTAACGTCAGTCTACTTGCCAGCTCGCCTACCGTGACCGTTTTCATTGACAGCAGACTAAAGCTTTGTGCTGGCCTGGTGTGACTTGGTCTTTCACAATTTATAATTCCTTAAATAAGAAAAAATTAGTACTTGGGATGGTCAAGGTTGTTTCAAGATGATTGAAATTGCTATACCGGGTGATTTTGGGACGCTGGTTAAAAAAGGTTCATTTCAAGTGGTTTCTTAATTTTTACCTGACCACATGATGTAAGTGCAGTTATCATGGAAACATGCACTGCTCCGCAATTAACCCGTGAAACTTCATGGCAGCCATGTTTGACAACCTGGTATCTGATGGAGTAGTGTAGGACTGGCTCAGCATACAAATATTTTCATGAATGTTAAAAATGCCCTGATTGTTGTGTCTGGTTACGTTCTCACATGAATGACCTTGTTGCTTTTACTCAAGGTCCTACATGTCAATACTACTGTATTTTTCCTACGATTATATTTTTCCTATCTCATGGTCCTTCTTTTAAAATGGTGCTACATGTGTTGCTTTCTTTCTTTGGGTATAAGAGCACATGACATTTGTACTAAACAAAAAGAGTGCCAGAAAGAGGGTTGTATGTGTGTGTGTGTGGGAAATGGACAGGAAAAGTGAGAGAGAGGCGAAAGGGGTATTTGTTGAAGACATCTTTCCCTCCAGTTCGCTTTGTTCTTGAAGCAATGTTGAACATTCTTATTGATTTCTTAGCCTAACTAGAGTGCCTCTGCGTGTGTGTGTGCGTGCGTGCGTGTGCGTGTGTATTTATACTGAACATGTTGTAGCTGTCTCTCTCTTTGGGTGTGCATGTACGCTCTTTGTGAAGTCAACTGGTAGGAGGCCCATGTAGAAACCTGTCAAGTCTAATTGAACGGCTGATTTGGAGCTGACGGTTATTCTCTGTCTCTCTCTCCCTCTCTCTTGTTCTCTCCCTCCCACTGTGTATCAGTCTCTTTCCTCTTGCAGCCTTGGATACTGTGATGTGGTGTGGCTCAGGATGCAGCCGTGCTCCAAATACCAACATATATCTATTTACTTCTTGCTCGTCCCCCAGCATCCTCAACTGCCTCCATACCTAACTGCTACTTCTCCTCTCCTTCTCTCTCCACAGAATCATCCTCCTCAGTTCACGTCTTCATGGACACCACCACCACCAGGACGACCACCCGCCCAACTACAGTATCCACAGCCACCACCTCTACCACTACAACCACCACCTCTAGCTCTACCAGATCTCCGGCTCTGAGTGTGTTCACTCCGAGGGCTCACACCACTACCGTTGAGCTCCGACCTCCAGGCGGCTCCGGGCCCCTTTCCAGCACACGCCCACCACCTTCCTCCATCCTGCCCAACAACGCTGCAGAGTTCTGTAACCCTACTGTGGAGGCGGAGCTTACCTGGCCCAAAACTCGCCAGGGCCTCACTGCTACACAGCCATGCCCCTTTGGAACAATTGGTAACAAATGCCATATATAATTATTTAACTAATACAATCTTAATAGGGATTAATTTGTACTTGATCATGGTTTGCCGGCTTGACAGACATATAGTTAATCTTCCCTCATCGTTCATGTATTTGATATTTTAATTATATTTTTTTCTGACGTTTCATTCTGTTATATTGCTAATCACAAAATCACATTTTCCTGTTAATATATGCGTTTTTTTTATCTTACTTATGCTGCCTCCTCAATATTTAGCCCAGATGTATATGATACAGTTTTAATCTCAGGAGGCAGAATTAATGGCTTAGTAAAACAAATATAAAGACCTCATAAGATAAAAAGTAGAAATAAGTAGAAAAAGAAAAACCAACACCCAAGGTTGTCTTCAGAAACATTAAATAACACAAGGACATATATATATATATATATATATATATATATATATATATATATATATATATATATGTATGTATATACACACTAATAGCAGAGAGAACGAGGAAAAGAGGACAAGAGATTTAACCAAAAAGCTGTAGTCTGAATCTGTCTAAATCCATAGATGAGCTGAAGAGAGGGATTTTCTTCAGTCAATAATCCAATTTGGTGGACATTGATGTGTTGTGGGCAGAAGATACAAGCTGCTGAATCAACTAGGGTTAATTCACACACACACACACACGCACAGCAAACATAACCCTAAGAAATTCACAAACTGATTTATTTATTTCTCAGGGAATATTTGTGTTAAGCAGCAATAACACCTAATGTTTGCTGGTAAGTAAGTAAGTAAGTAAATAAATAAATAAATTAAAAAATACATTCTGGCAGCCATAGTGTGGCTTTTAAAAATTTTATGTATTTATTTATTTATTTATTTTACTTTGAGTATCCATGTAAATTTCAGGTTAAATTTTGTTTCTCATTTCTGCTGTGAGACATTTTATATTTCATTTTTATACATTTTAATGCCAAGACTATTAACGCTAGTTCTTCTGACGTCTGAGGACTACTCTGTAGGTTGTTTCTCATTGATTTCCACATTGGTGCAGTATCTTATTATATTTAATTACAAGAATCCAGGCATGTGAGACAGTCATATTTAAAATATTCCCACAGTGCAACCACTCCTTTCCATCCAGCCATGATTTAAGTTTTAGAGGTCAAGAAAATAGAAAGGCAAACATCTGGTGTGAGTGTGATTTTAAATAAGGAATAAGTCAATAATGAACAAGAAAATAATGATAGTGTGATGCACGTCCCAAAATGTTTTATACCTCTTATACCACAGCAATGAACATTTATTAAAGAATGAGGCATCATACTTTTTATCCGTTTATAGTTACGTTTCGTGTTGTGGAGTGTCTGCAAAAGAAGTGAGTTCCTTTTATCACTTACAGCTCATACAAGTTGTTACTCATGAAACGATAACGTATTAGAACGAGTGAACTGTCAGAGCTGCTGTCAGAGCTGCTATAGAAAATTAATCACCAGCTTCTGACAAAGTCCCACCTTCTTGTAATATATAAGCTTGTGAATGTTTAGTTCACCATGAACTAGAAATGAACTGCTTCCTTTTCCGTCTTCTTTCCACTCTTTTCTTTGCCAGGTGAATTTGATTTGCACTGCATTATTAGGCTGCTCTAACACTTCTGGAACTTTCTGAATAGAGTGTGAGGGCTTTGAGTCGGGCTACTCCCTTAGTGTAAAGTGTCTGGTAGTGTGCATGCTGTCATGTTGTGTGTGTGTGTGTGTGTGTGTGTGTGTGTGTGTGTGTGTGTGTGTGTGTGTGAGTGTGGTTGTTGCTCCTATTATTGCTCGTGCCATTCATTAGTGAATCGGTGGTGCATGTGGGTCGACTGGGACGCTGCGTGCTCTGAGATAACGAGAAGCACCACTCAAAGCATCAGAGCCAGGAGATCTCCAGCCACACTCAATCACTAGTGTGTGTGTGTGTGTGTGTGTGTGTGTGTATATATCTCTCTATCATATACACATTCTCCTTCATCTCGCTGTCTTTCTTCTCTGTACTTCTGCAGCACTTTATTCTGCCACTCGTGTTCTGTCTTCTACCCTTTCCCTTTTGTCTATCACTTCGTCCCTGCCCTCGCTGTCTTTCTATTCTCTGCTACTTTCTTACTCACTTTTTCAGTCTCGCTTTTCACCCTCCTCTCTCTGTCTGCTCTCCTCTTTATCTGCTAGAAGGTAAAGAGAGGCTCGGGTAGAGGGAAATGAAGTGTCAGTCAAACTTTATATCAGTTTAATGTTGTCACAGTTTCTCCCCCTCCCTTCCTTCATGCTGTTCTGTTACACTTGCTTGTTTCTGCGTTTTTCTTTTCTCCATGACTGGTGATTAGTTTGCATGATTGGCCACTTCCACAGGATTGGAAAGATGTGCCGCTCGGTTTGGAGAACAGAATTTTCCCTCAGCAATCTGCCCAACCTCATATCCTGCCCTGTACCTCAAAAGTTTTTACACAAATGTGTTCCAGGCGGGAGTTTTTTGCATCCACAGAATTGCCCATGCTCATTTCAGATCTCTCATCTCTCTCTCTCACACACACACACACACACACACACTCTCTTATATAAAAGCATGATGGTGGTGGCGTCATGTAGTGAGGATGCTTTTCATCGACAGATTTGGAAAGATGACAACCTGTTCTGTTCTGCATATATACTGTATGTGTGAGCACAAATAAAACCCCAGATATGCAAGTGTCATTAGAGTGTGAGTGGCCCTCATTAGTGCTCTCAATAAAATGCGTCCCTTTAGGGGCCGCATTTGACCTATCCTGAAAGACCCAACACACACACACACACACACACACACGGATGCAAACTTGCCGCCAATTAGAGCTTGTCTCATGCTGCAGGAAATCACATAGCAGTGGTGGTTCATGTGTGGATCTGTCTGTCTGGCTATCTGAGAGGGTCTCAAGTCTGTGGATGTTCTGTCTGTTGGATGCATAATACACACCTGTAGTTGAGTCAAAGGTGTTTCTACTGAGTACTGACCCAGGAGAAACACCTTTGACTCAACTACAGCTTAATGCTGTCTGGGATAAGTCTTTATCACCTTTGCACATCTGGATCCTCATATTTTTGCCCATTTGTCAAGCTCTGTAAGATTTGATGGAGATTCATGGTGTCCAACAGTGTTCATGTCTTGCTACATATTCTCGGTCAGATTGAGGATAAGCCTTAGAACCCATTCTAAGACATTAAGGTTCTTGGTTTTGAACCACTCCAGTCTAGGTAAGGCAGTGTTCTTAGGGTTCTTGTCCTGTTGGAAGGTGAACCTTCCTGCCAGTCTCTTGCAAATTGGAACAGGTTTTCTTCTAGGATTGCCAACCCTGACCAGTCTCCTCGTCCCTGTTAGTAACAAATATCCTCACAAAATGATGCTACCACCACTATGCTTCACTGTTTTGATGGCATTCTCAGGGTTTTCCATCAAACGCAGCACTTTTTGCAAAGGCCAAAAAGTTCAATTTTGGTCCCATCAGACCAGAGAACATTTTCACATGTTTGCTGAGTCTTCCATGTGTGGCAAACTCCTAACAGAATTTCATGTTTTTTTTTTTTTTAAATATATTTTTTCTCGCTGCTCTTCCATAATGTCCAGTGGAATGCCCAGGCTATGGTTGTCCTGTGAGCAGCTTTTCCCATCTGAGATTTGGATTCAGAGAATCTACACTCCCTGTCTGTCTGTCTGTCTATATATACACCATCATCAGTGCCACTAAAAAGCTTTGAGGTTGTGTTCATGGGTCATTTTGGTTATTTTTCACTTCCAAACTGAATTTGGAGCAAGCATCACATTAGATACATACACACACAAACACACATACTCTAAGCTGTATTGTGCTACATTTTTTTCCCCTGTAGGCAATGCCTCATTTGCGTGTATGGGTCCTGAAGGCCTGTGGGATCTGCAAGGTCCTGATCTCAGCAACTGCACTTCAGCTTGGGTGAACATCATCAGCCAGAAGGTAAGAACATCTCACAAACACACACTTTACATCCCTGTAATGGTGACAGGGCAGCTGAGGACACACAGAGACCTGCGGGCAATAACACTTATGATGTACAAGTGTTCAATTCTCAGACCTCACATTATCAAAATATTGAGGTACAGAAGGAGTGAAAAAGCTCTGTGTGTGTGTGTGTGTGTGTGTGTGTCTACAGAATCTTTGAGTGAGAAAGAAAAATACTTTCAGTTCCTGCTACAGTTTTTCATTTAAAGTATCCCCTAAAGACAGTCAGCACTCCCTGCTGTTTGTACCTTATTTGTTTTCCTGGAAGAGAAAAATACAAAGTGATCAGCAGAGAACTACAGAAATTGGTTCATTTAAAGTGAGGCTTCGTGCAAGTGTCAGGTGATTATGGTGGGAGGTGGGGATTTGGGGGTCTATGTATACTTCATTTACCCGGCACAAATGATTTATAAGATGGGAGTTCAGTTTTACCGCAGGTGTTATTATTCTCTGTTAGGCAAATTTATGTGCGAGTGATGCGGCCATCAACCTACAGCGCAAGCTTAGACTTTCAAATGAGGATCAAGCTGTCAGATTAAGTCCTGAGAGACAGAGTGAGCGGTAGAGAGCAGAGGAGATGCAGACAGAGAGAAGACAAAAAGAGACAAGGGGTGAGGGGGAAAAGGGGGGTAGTGGACAGGAGAGAAAAAATACAGGGCTTGAATCAGACTCAAGAGTCTGTCTGACCGTCTGTCTGCATAATTCTGATAGACATATTTGTCACAAAAACAAGACAGCTATTTATTCGAAGAACACCATACCCGCAGTGAAGCATGGTGGTGGCAGCATCACGCTATGGGGCTGGGACTGGGGCCCTGGTCAAGATAGAGGGAATCATGGATAGCTCCAAATATCAATCTATTTTGGCACAAAACCTGCAGATGTCTGTTAGAAAGCTGAAGATGAAGAAACATTTCACCTTCCAGCACAATAACAACCCAAAGCACAAACCCAAGTCAGCAAAGGAATGGCTTCAGAAGAAGATCGTTGTCCTGGAATGGCCTAGTCAGAGCCCAGAGCTAAATCCTATCGAAAACCCGTGGAATGACTCGAAGAAAGCTCTGATGCGCTCTCTAATCTAGATGCGCTAAATAGGTAGACTCTTACTCAAAAAGAATGAGTTCTGAATTACAAGCAAAGGTTACTCTGCTTTAACAGAGTATTAGTTAAGGGGTGTGCATACTTGTGCAACTAGGTTATTGTAAGTTTTTTCTTTTTTCTCTAAAACATTTGTTTGTTTTTTACTTGAATTTTGTTGGATGCTGTATCACATTAAAGATGGAAAAATATCTAATATGGTTTATTTTGGTTTTATTTTTTTACACCACAAAAGCTTTTTTTTTTATTTTAACAGGTGTGTGTAGACTTATATCCACTGTATGTGTCTGTCTGTCTCTATCTATCTATCTATCTATCTATCTATCTATCTATCTATCTATCTATCTATCTGTCTGTCTGTCTGTCTGTCTGTCTGTCGGTCTGTTTGTCTGTCAGAACTCTTGTTCAGCAGTGAAGGTTTTGTGAACACAATGATGAAGCCTCATGACTGCCTATGAGTCTGTGTTTAAAAGTAATGCGTGACCTTTATGCTTGGGTTGTTTTCTGCCTGACCTGCTTTGGATAAAAGCACCTTCCAAACTGAATCAACATGAAAGCTAATCTAATCCCGAGGGAACCAAACACACCCTTGTATCCCGTCTGTTGGAATTCACTGAGCCGCCAACCCTCTGAGCCGAGAGGTCCGTTCCTAAAGCCGGGTCTGAACTCACCCATATCCCCCGTCATCCAGCGCTGAGCTGCTCAAACCCAGCCTGCGGTACTGGTGTGTGAGGGAAGTTTGCGAGCCTGCTCTCTCACACACACTCAAGCCTCAGCCATTGATTTGATAAGTCATCTTCTGTATCTCAGTGCAATGCTTTTGGATCTAACAAGTGTTGTTTTTCCTTCCCAACTGAATTGGAACATTTCTGTCTAAATTGGAGCTGTGCGCTGAAACAATTCGCCGGCACATGTGTGTGTGCGTGTGTGTGTGTGTGATTATGGGAGCTGCCTGGCAGAGATATGTATGGTAATGTAAGTGCCAGTAGTGAGGCCAGACTACTACAAGGCTTTAGTTTATTCCTCGTCGTCTACACGACTCTCATTAGCAAATAAACACATTTGTTCCTTCGCTGGAGGAGCTTTTTAATTAAATCCTTCCCTTGAAAAAAAAACAAAAAACATATATATATATATATATATATGTCTGAAGGGTGTATATATATGTGTGTGTGTGTGTGTGTATATATATATATATATATATATATATATATATATATATATATATATATATATATATATACCCTTCAGATAATCACCGCAGTTCAGTGAAGCTATTTTATTCTGAGATGAGCTTGTAAATGTTTTTTTTTTTTCCTTGTCTTGACTTAAAAGCACCCAACACTGGCTGACTATGCCGCAACAGGAAGTTACAAAGGCGTTTGAGACAGGAATATGTTTTCCGTTGCCCACGGGGGATAGGAGCGCTTCTTGATGGTTTTTAAAACCACAGTCTGTGAATACAGAAAGATTTTGGCATATCGGACAAGACATCGCGAAGCGCACGAGACAGGAATTGTGCTTCTTCCACTTGGCTGGAGCGTTTAACTGCAGGGCTGTTAGACTCACGGCAGATCAAATAGAGCCTAAAGGTCTGCGGCGTAGGTAATATCCAGTCTGTGCTTCTGAAAGTCCATTTCTGCATACTACAGGTGTAACTCAACACTACTGTCTGTATCAGTGTGTGTTTAGTGCACCAAATATCTGTATCTGTATTCTGATTTGAAGTGGAGTAAACCTGGATAGATTTTTTATATTTATTTATTTATTTATTTATTTATTTATTTATTTATTTAAATGAACACTACTACCAGAATCTATAGAGACTTTTTAAATATTAATTAAATCAGTTATTTCTTTGGAGATGCCAGCTACTGCTCTGTACACAGCACATGGTCTGCATGTGTTATATGAAGCAGTGACAAATACATAAAAGCATTGATTTTGTTAATTGTGGGCCAGGTTGTTTAGATATAAGGTAGAAATACTATATGGCTTTATTTTGGTGCTCTCTAAGGCAGTGTTTAGGTTAGGCTGCTGGAGCAAACCACCGACAACAGGA
The DNA here is from genome assembly GCA_022985145.1 of Pangasius djambal. Lineage (NCBI taxonomy): Eukaryota > Metazoa > Chordata > Actinopteri > Siluriformes > Pangasiidae > Pangasius > Pangasius djambal. The sequence goes on along the minus strand of CM041002.1, from coordinate 2,638,897 downwards.
AAAAGAAAAACAGCAATAACTACTACAGAAATAAATAGCGTGCATCCTATTTGCATGCAGATGCAAGGTTCAAGGTTCTTTATTTGTCACATGTAATGTATGTGACATATAAAGAACTTTCAACCTTGCATCTGTATTTGCATTTGTTTAGAACACCTTGTTCACATGTCTGATGTATTTGGTTACATCTCTTTTGTGTAGTAGGTAATGTACGAACATTTTCTTAGTACTGGATTCTGAGAAATATGGGCTATGGGATTATTGTGAAGTCATGAATTATACTAAAATGCATGTATATGGAATGTTCTTACAGGTTAATTTATACCTGTTCTTTGTTCAAAGATACGAGCTGGAGAGCCAGCGGCCATCATCTCACGTGAGCTGTCAGAGCAGACCAAGAACCGCATCCACTCCGGGGACATCACATACACGGTGCGAGCTTTGGGCCAGCTGGTGGACCTGCTTGATGTCCAGCTACGCAATCTCACTCCCGGGGGCAAAGACAGCGCCGCTCGCAGTCTGAATAAGGTATAGCAGCCACTCTACTAAAGCTCTACAAAACTCGGTAGAGTCCTCAAGTGTTGGACTATAAATGTGTTTTATATGAGTATGAAATTTTGCGAGCCAGCCGCAGTTGATTTAGCTCCATAGCAAGCTGTTCAGCGTCTTGGATACCTTCCAAGCAGGCTTCAGCCCAAAGCGGCGGCTAGTTGGAAGTGATCACATGCCGAGCTAAGATTGTTTGACAGGTATGGAGACGAGGCTATGCAATGGCTTCGATATTTCAGAGTCCAGTCAAGTTCTTTAAGTCTTATTACTAGATTTTCCGTACTTTCAGACTGTTGACACACTTTTGCTGGCATATTGTGTAGGGCAGCAATTATGTTTGGCTGTGAAGTTCTGATTGCGAGATTCCAGCATCCAGCAAGAGTTGGAGATGGGTGTCAGGTGGAGAGAGCTAAACAGTAGGTGTGGTTTTAATGATGGTAGTCTCTGCCAGGCCCGAATGATCTCCCTGCGTTTGGCTTTGCAGTTCCGAGGCCAATAAAAACACTTTCAGCATGGAATCCGACAAACTACCGAGGATACATTCTCAGTGCTTGTTTTTCCTTTCCTTTCCTTATGGTGCTCAGATCAGCCAACGCAAACTGCCCATGTGCTTCCTGCCTCATTGTATAAGTCGCTCATGATCAGTGTTAGATTTACTGTAAATCGTGTTTCTTTCTGCCTGATTGTGAGAAAAAAGGACAGTCAGGATTTCAGAGTTCAAGAAAAAGTGGTGCAGTGTGAGGCGGCATGTAAAATAGTCACTGTTATGGATTATACAAGCACCTGCTCACATCTCAGTTCAGCTCCAGATGAACTTAAGGTATCTCCTAAGACAGGAAGACCACACATCGGGACAGATAGGCAGATGTCCTTCTATTGACCTTTGTGTCATTATAGTCAAAGCTCCTTCAATCAGTGATCAAGACTAGCCAAGTGATGCATTCAAGTTTGAATCAACAGCTTCTCAATTAGTCTATTCACTACAGCAGTACTGACAAGTTTCTATATATACCACTATACCATGAATGTTTAAAAAAAAAAAAGCTTTTATAGTTCCAGGTGAAGTGGATGGAGAAGGTTTTTAGCTGCAGGACGTCATGGGGATACTCAGGGGTTAAGTGCATTACTCACGGGGCAGAATAGCAGTGCTCAGTGGGAACTCCATTAGTAACAGATGACTGGGGTAAGAATCACATCCAGTGATGCACACTAGGGACCGAACACACAAACCTGTGCTTTTCAGATTTCCTGAACCATTACAATACTGCTGAATTCTTCAGCTACCTACCAATGTGCTTTCAACCTAATCTCCTGAGTAATTCATACCAGTTCAAGCCAATAATTATGTATTTGGATTTGAATGGATTTTTTTTTTATGAATAAAGTTCTTTTATGGAAAAAATGTGAACCTCAGCTTCAACCTTAATCTTTTTATAGACCCTAACACTTTGTGTGTGTGTGTATGTATATATATATATATATATATATATATATATATATATATATATATATATATATATATATAAAATTATAATAATTTCAGAATGAACTATTTTTCCGAAAGAAATATTTTTAGCCAGTCAACCACAGTGCAATGTGGGCTATTAAAAAAATAAAATAAAATACACAGATGGCCTGGGGAAGGACTTAATGTAAATATATTTAGAGATACTTTTAATGACAAAAAACATTTAATTACAGCCAGTTCCAAAATTAATGGCACTATAAATGAACAAATTATGTTAATATTTTATATATATATATATATATATATATATATATATATGCACACACACAAACATTTGTTATTCATTCTGTATAACTCGTTTTCGTCACGTGAAGGGTGCCAATAATTCTGCAACTGGCTGTATGTTTTTTTAAAGGGGTTTCTGGTATCCCCCCAGAAAATTGATGTAGGATCTCTCTGTTTAATTCAGCTTCTACATTCACCAAATGAGTCCCTGTTTTTATTGTGTGTGGCCCCAGAGGGTAATGAGAATGTTAGCATTTCAGCTTCATTCTGCTCAGTGGAACAACGTCAAGCCTGGAAAGCATAGGATCTGTCCATACACCAATCAAAAGTGAAGGCTCAGACTTTAGAGTGTAGCTCATGATCTTGTACAAGACTGTGAAGTTAGTTGGACTGAAATGCTTTCACCTTCCCCTGACAATAACAAGAAACTGAGACTCACGGGAAAGAAAGTCTTTTCCTCTCTCTTCATCTTTCAGTCTCGCTTCCTCAAGGTCACCCCTCTCTCGGTGCTTCTTTTTCCTGTATAATTCGTCTCATCCCAAATGTCACGCTAGCCTCTGGGTTTGTTCGTCACGCTGCGCTAGCATTATGAACGATCCCTTTGATAGCAGTGCAGTGGGTTTAGCTCACAGTTGAGTCTACAAACCGTGAGATCTTCGACACTTCACAGATGAAAGAAGCGCGAGAGCTGCCAACAGTGACGCTAATAGGGAGGCTAACACAGAAGAAAGGAGCCTTAGCGCAGAACAGCAGGGCTAACTCTGAACAAGATGGCCACTCAAGCAGTTTAGGAGAAGATGTTAGCACACTGTGACAGGTAGTGAAGTGGGACCAGCAAAGAGTTTCGCGCTGTTTAGTTTTTGTCCAGTGCTGGTTGCTCTGAAGTGCTCAGTAATTCATGTGTCAAAGAGTCCCTCTGCACTGTAAGCTCTGATGGGTTAGTGCGCTAATGCGGTAGGATGAATACAAAGTTTTGTCTGTCTGCTGACATATTTCTCTTTCTTCTCCACATCACTGAGTTTGTTCTGGATTTCTCTGGGAATGTCTTCTTGCCTTTACCTGATGTTCACACTAGCAAGTGACAAAGCGACAGGCAAATGCTCATTCACCGTCCACAATATCAGCAACAGTGGCAAGCGACAAAGCAACAGCACAACGAGAGACATTTGAATTGAATTTCTTAATTCTATGCAAATTAGGTATGATGTGATAAAGTGACAAAACCAAACCACTGGCTTGAATTGTTCCTTAGCCCAAACCTGTGGTGCTTGTGGTCCAACATTTCTTCTGTTCCCTCCTCATGACTTTAATTACTACCTGCAATTTGTTACCATTTCCTGTTTGAGATGCGACAATGGGAGAAAAACCTATAACCGTGGATTCATCTTATCACAGCCTCTCAGTAAAGGTTAAGAAAAATAAAACTCGGAAAGAATTAGCAGGGATTGTTGGTGCCTGTGGTGAGTGTGCATAGCTAGTACAGGTAACTTGTTTTGCTGATCCGTCAACGAAGCTAGTACGAAGCCTAGCATTTCTCACAACAAATCAAACAACAAATTATCTTGCATTTTAGAAGCTACTGTTTGCCATCGAGACTAAAGATAAAAAATGCTGGACCATGCACACCCACAAAAAACAACAAACAAACAAACAAACAACACAAGCTAGTGTGAACACAGAGCTAGCATTAATGATAAAGCTGTCATTATAAATTCAGTTAATATTTATATAAGTGCGTATTGTAGAAGTTGTCTGTATTTTTTGAGTAATGTTTTTACTTCTAATCTTTTCTTCTAATAAAGTTATCTGGGTTTTCAGCTGCAGAAAAGGGAGCGCTCCTGCCGCTTTTTTGTACAGGTATTTAAATCCTCCTCTTTGCCATCACCTTATTCTCACACCAGTCCTTATTTAACTCCGTGTCTGTGTATGTGGTGCCTCATGTCTGGCTCTTCATTTACACCGAGGTCATGTTGTGTTTTGTTTGTCCTTTTTTTTTTTTACTTTTTTTTTTTTTACCTACACCATCCCCCATTCTTTGTGGCCTTGAACCAAAACATCACCTCATTTGCTGCAAATTGCTCTTAATAGAGCATAATCTCGAGTCAAAAACGCAGAGACTCCACGGCGTGCATGTTAAAAAGCCTGCGCATGCTCTTCATCATGTTATTCAGGCCTCAAAGGTTCACACTTATTCCTGGGTGGGTTAAAAAAACTCCCCCAGTCACTGATCTGAAACCGATTTTTATTGGATTATTGGCAAAATTTTAGCTGCAGATGATGGCAAATTAACATTAAATAATTTCCTAAACATTGCATGAATTTGGTAAACGACAGTAATTTCGGCCAATCACAAACAATTATGCTTGAAAATCTGTAATTGAAAACAAATTGAAAACTGTTCACTGGAACATAACAGTAATTCATTTTATACATATTTATATTTCATTTTTTCGCTGTAGGTGAGCTGAGATTCAGTGACTGCCGAGGAACAAATGTGTTGTGAAATGTGTTGTGTTATTATTAACTGTTACAGATAAAAAGCTCTCCTTCTGTCTTTCTCTTCCATTATGAAAGTTGACTCAGTGCTAACGTTCTTTCAGAACCCTACCAGTGGACTTTATCATTACTTAACAGATGGTTGTTTTAAAAGACAAGCAAATAACTCATTTAAATCAGTTTTCTAAATGTGTGCATATTTATTAAGTTTGAGTACTGAGTACCTTTCCTAAATGTATAACTAAGCCAATTAAAATAAAATAAAATAGCACAAAATTTTATCTTTTATGAAAGAACAAGAAAAAATGTAGGCTATTGTTTTATTTATTTATTTATTTTTTAAAAAATCAGTAAAATTGTACATACAAAGTAGAAAAAGAGCAAAGAAGAGGCAAATTAAAGAAAAAGAAACCACAGCCAGTGGACATGATTTAAGTTCGTTCTTCTTTAGAAGTTAGAGAGTGGTCTTCAGTCTGGTCCTGACCTGTAAGAAGAAAATCCAGTTTATACACAGGCACAGAAGGAACAGGACCTTCTCAACACCAGGGTGTATTGTGCTGGTCATGATTTTGTGCCCTGTGCCCCTTTTGAGTTGTTGCTTGGAGAACACTAGTCAGACCTAGTTAACAGTTTCTTCCAAGAGGATTCAAAAAGACCAAGCTTTAGCAGTAGGACTGTTCACTTAATGCTACATCCACATTAATCCGGATAGATCTGAAAACTGCATTTTTGTTTTAAAACGCTCTCCATCTACACTGGTGTTTTCAAACATTTTCCAAAAATTGCTCGTCCACATTGAAACATCTGAAAATGCTTACATCCCTATATTGCCAAAGACCAAGATGTAGTGAAAAATATGCTTTTTCAAATTTATCCACATTAGTGTGGATGAAGCCTTAGAAGAAGCACTACAGCACTATAGAAGAGGAAGCCCACTCAGACACAGGGAGAACATGAAACTCCACACAGATAGTAACCAGAGATCAGGATAGAACCAGGGACCCTGGAGCCTGACTGATGTGCCTCAGTCCCACTCTCAAACTCTTATGTTTCAACAAACCTAATCTCTAAACTGTAGCATATATGTGAGGATAATGGATAATAAAGTTGATGTTTGTCATTGTACTGAGAAACAAATTGAAAACTTTATTTCATGATCATTGAAATGGAGGGATGGGTGGGAATGATTCCTATGGCCCAAGGAGAAGGACGGCCCAATGTGGCTATATAACACAAATTCAAAACTACGCCAACAATAATTGAACAACAAATAGTATAGAATGTTCTTTCATAGATATTTTTTGAAGTTTTATCCAAATTTCTAATACTGGAAAAAAATACACTGAACGGTACAGTAATTCCAGTCACTTATACTTTCCCAAAGTTTTTGTGGTATAAGGGGTCTAAAAACGTACCTTTTTAAAAAGTCTTTTAATATTTAGAGTTTAAATTTCTGTGCTAATCTCAGTTGGCAGCTGGTTTTAATTGCTGTATATATTATGACTCTTTTCTGTAGCACTTTGAGATTTTCTTTAAAATGTAAAGTGCTCTATAAATAAAATGTATTATTATTATTATTATTATGTTGGATTGGGTACTCCTGTGTATACGTCCCTGTGAGCAAGTAGTGCCATCTCTGAAAAGATAAATGATACAGATATAGAGGTTAACTCCCAAGTATTTGACCTGAGAAATAATGAAATTATTAATTTTAATGAATGTGTTAAAGTCGACAGCTGCCCTTAAAGATGGTGCAGTGGGTTGCATTGCTACACATCTTCAGAGTTCCCAGCTTGACCTTGCACTTGTGTTACTGTTAGTGCAGAGTTTCGTACATTCTCCAAATAGGTTTTCCTCCAGGTTCTCCAGTTTCCTCCCACTACCCAAAACATGCCAGTAGGTGGACTGGCTACACTAAAATGCCCCTAAGTATGAATTAATGTATGAATGTGCAATGGACCGATGTCCCATACAGGGTGTATTTCCACCAGGCACCCAGTGTTCCTGGGATAGGCTCCGGATCCACCATAACGCTGACCAGGTTAAAGTGGTTAATGAAGAAGTTTTATAGTCTTTTCTCAAGGAACCATGATGAAATTCTTTTCTGTGGAAATCACATGGACAAAGGTTAGGCTGAACAATGCTGCGTAATTCCTTTGACTAGCAGAAATAGTGCCTTGGGTTGTAAACGAGACGCAAAGGTCTCACCAGGTTAGAGCTTTTGCTCCAGTCAATTGCACCATTTCGAACAAAGCACTCCACACTTCTCCATATCCATAGCTGTGTTTTGTGCCTCAATCAGTTGCGTCAGGCTTGCTAGTCTTTAGTAAATACAAAAAGTTTGGGCCCATATGGTCCTTTCAAGGATGAGATTTCAAGCAGCTGACTATTGTCAGCAACACAGTAATGACAAGCTACACAAAAAGAAAATACAGATTGCCTTACATGAAGACAGTCTTTGCAATGAAGCAGAGCTCAGCGCATGGAGTGTGAGGTGCTGTCCATAAATACATGATGTGAAGAAAGATGTCTGAGGATGCGAACAGCGCAGGCAGCACTGACCGATGAATTATTGATGCACTGCAACAACATCTATATTTCACAGCCACTGCAGATAGCACATGCACAGCAGACAGAGATACACTTCATGAAAGTAGGCTGTATTTATAATCACTGTTTGTCTTAATGTGCGGAAGCATGTAAGCACTTTGATAAGGCTTCACATCTGTCAAGCTGACAATTAGGGATGTATGGATACCTTTTTTTTTAGACTGAGTACAAGTGAAAATTTTTGGCACTTTCCAATAAAGATATTGATACTGATACCAATAATAATAATAATAATAATAACCTACTTAGTAGAGGTGTAACAGTACACTGTTGTCACAATTCAGTTCGATTCCATTCACAATACTGGCTTCATGATTTCGATTTGATTCGATTCTCTGAATATTTTGAACAAAATTTGAAGAAAAATTCTGACTGAAAAGACTTGTTTTTATTTCTGAATCATAAACAATGCAAAACAATGTGTACTTTTGTCTGTATAAAGCCAAATAAATAAAAATATGCCATGAACAGAGGTTAAATATCATAAAGGGTCTGACCTGGGGACTTTGAAAATGAAATATAATGAGCTTCGTAGCAGAAATAGAGCTCCAGTGTCGGCTAAAATGCCTGATTTACACGGCCTCTGGTGTTTGAAATTGCATATTTACTAGAATAATGCGTAATTACTAGAATGCTGATTTCCACGATGCACATTGTCACATTGTCACATTTTTGCATGACAATGCATCGTGTCACAATATATCATGAAACAACATATGTTTATGTTGGTTTCTGCCTGTTAGCAATGAACTCCTATGGTGGTTAAACAGTATGTTTAACAGTGATACAGGAAGACTGACCTGAGAACACAGAGCAGTATCAGTGACTGTGATCATTAAAAATTAACACAAGATTCCAGGTATTGCACCAAGTGTAGACCCTGGTGAGCAAGGGGAAAGTGTGTCAGTGCTCAGTGCTCACAGAATTGAAGTGCTCTCACACAAGGCTGCCCTCTAGCTCTCTATTAAGCATAGTGTTTAAATGCTAAAAAGATGTTTTTTTTTTTTTCATATTACTTGCAATGTAGGAAGATGCTGTAATTCTTCCTCTTGATATTTGCACAGAGCACAGTTTGCAGTCTGCTTTGCTTTTATTGCCATCATTAATCGTGAAAAATGGCCAGATTGCTGTCATTTCTAGTCGTCTGTTCATTAGTGTGACAGCATACACTTGGCTTTTGTCACATAGTATCACGTGGTACTGGATGCTGGTATGAGAACCTTTTTTCAAGTACAAGATACCAGTATCAGAGTCTATGCATCCCTACTCACACTAATTCCAATATCACTAGCTGCTAAGCTCTGACACAGTGTATAAACACATCAGTTTGCTGTCAGCAAGATTATTTATTCCACATGGGTGGTCAGGGACAGTTAATTGCATGTGTGTGAATGATTGTCAGCATGTTTGCGCCAAAGACAGTGCATGTGTAACTTTGTTCACCTGACTAGTGTGTGTTGCATCACTAGTTTGACCGTGCTAAATAAGAGTGAGAAAGAGAAATAGAGAGAGATGATGGAGCAGCAGCTGGTGGGTGTGCAAACAGAGGCATTGATTGCGACAGGGTGAGAGCGCCGGGACGGTAATTGATTAAGGGAATGGGAGCATTTTCTCCACTCTTCACCACACGCAAGAGGGTCTCGCCTGCAAATCTGAGCTCGCCAAGAAAACACTTCACAGCACACCTGCTTTTTCTCCTGTCAATTCCAGCAACGTAGACTTGTTCACACCTGAACACAAGCAAAGGAGAGGATGGAAAACTCAAATCAGACAGTTTAGATGTCAGAAGCCAAAATAGAAAGAGGTTGAGACAAAATAAGCCAAGACAGAGGCGGTTATGTTTATGTTTACAGTATTTGGTAGACGTTGGCTGGAAAACATAACCTCACACAAAGCACAAAGAGGTCATGGTCTAAGAGTACCATTAAGCTAAAAACCTGTTATAGAGGAGATAGTGTAGGAGGATTACCCAGCCATAAAACTTCCAGCATTAAATTGCTGCTTTATACATTCACAGTATTTTCGTAAAAATGGGTTCAGCTTGAATGAATACATTACAGTCTAAAAGAGTGTTTATGGCCTTATATAGGTTTTACATATTGATATAATATCCATATTACTACAGTAAATTAAGTTTGTAAATGTACAAACTTAAATGTATCATATATATATATTCAGATACTTTCATATTCTTTTATATTGAAGTACTCCATATTTTCCTGCCAGAAAGAGCAAAATTCTGAAATCTTGCATCCAGAAAGTTTAATTATATGATGATTCTTGTGTAAGGACGCCACAACTTGTTGTAGACACAATAAATTATTCCGTTGTATTTAGTTAGTATTTAGGTGAGGCAGCCTACTTGAAATATATGTCTACTAAGGACAAAGGTTTGTTCCTCCATGGTTTTTGAATGGGGAATCGAAAGTATAGTATATCTATCTTACAATTTATCAACAAAAAATAAATCCAGTTTAATTTCCAATAAAATAAAAATGAAATATGGCTCTGTCTTCCAACAAGACTACAATCCAAAACAAGTAAAAATCAATAGGAAAATAGTTTGAGAAGAAGATTTGTGAAGATTCTTTTGCTCTCTAGACCTTATTTGAAGAAGATGATATACTATATATCTTGGCAGAGAAGAATGGGCAGTGATTGGCCAAGCAGAATGGAAGAGAACAGAGATGTCAGGAAGTCATGAGGTGAATTTTACCAGTAAGAGAATCCAAAAACTGTTCATGTTATCTACAAAGACTTGATGATGTGAAAGAGGTTAGATGAATTTGTAAAGGAAAGAGATGGGGAAAGTTATTAGAGAATATTTCCATCAGATTCAGAAAGCAAGATTCAAATTTTTACACTGATCTCATTTCAGCTACATTATTTATATTCTTCAGTGAATAAGTATTCACCCCCTTTGAAGTTTTCCACATTTTTGTAGTGCTAGAACCTGAGTAACTGACTTTGATAGCATAAGTATTCGCTCTTATGTATTCAGCCCTTAATTAGTTGTAACACTGCAAAATGTGGAAAAGTTCAAGGGAGGTGAATACTTACACAAGGCTATTTGACCACTTTTGTTAATAAAGAAGGAACATCTGTAAAACTTTACATACTTTATCCCTTGTTAGAATGTGTTTGTCTTCTTTATTTTGTACTAAGGGTGTGCAAACTTTTGCAACCAACTGTAAATATTGACATTATACAACTACTTTTAACTTTCCGAAAGCCTTTACATTTTTTAATGAAGACCTGAACTCAGTTACCATAATTCGGACATTACTTGAACGCACTTTTAGCTCTGGACCAAACTTTTACTATCAATTTAAAGTCTGAATTTGAAGACCCACTCATTCTATAATACAGACAGACACAGACACACACACACACACACACACACTGGTGTTTCATGTGCCCTTTGCAAGGACTGTTCACTTTGAATATAATGGGGGTGTAAAGTTTTACATGCGTAGCTGTGTATAATATTATAGATGAGCTTTACGATTATTAGCATAGACTCAGAAACACTAACGCATTCAGTCAGCATATTATTACTGGTGACTCTGAGCTTATATGTTACACTTACTATCAGGGTTAATACTAGAGAGAGAGAGAAAGAGAGAGAAATGAAGAAAGGGATGAAAGGAATATCAGCTCTTTTGCCATGTCAGTGCAAGGAGACTGCAGAATGTCACACATCACACATATGCGAAAGGCAAGAGATGCCTGGTCTGATTAGGTCTGAGTGATATCAGTATATATGTGGGCAAGTGGAGCAGCGGGGTCAGAATGAACATACACACACACACACACACACACACACACACACACACACACACACACACACACACACACACACATACATGTCAGACTATGTCACTGTGAGGACCTTCTGTTGACATAATTATTAATGCAGCAGGGACATTGTTAGGACATTTGGTCACCACAAGGATAAAACACACAAACACACACGTGTCATATCATCATTAGGACCTTCTGTTGACATAATTATTAATGAAGCTGATGAATGCTTTGCCTACAACTAAATATAACCCTAACCATAATCTCATTAATCAAAAGGAAAAATTGTTTTTTTTAGTTTAGTTTTTTTTTTAGATCAAAGCTGAAGGATTTGTAAAAAAAAAAAAAAAAAAAAAAAAAAAAAAAAAAAAAAAAAAAAAAAAAAAAAAAAAAAAAAAAAAATAATAATAATAAAAAAAATAAACAAATAAAAATAACTGCAGCTTTTAATTGTAACTGTTAGATAGTCCTATTCTTCTTGACACACACACACACACACACACACACATAGGGTTATATCTATTGGGACAAAAACAGACATGAGGGATCCAGGCATCTGTGTGGTTTTGTGTGTGTGTGTGTGTGTGTGTGTGTTCAAGTGTTCCAAAAGTTTGTCTACTACTTTGCTCTTCTTTTCTGGATATTTCTTTCTTCGAGTATTGTTGTGTCTCTCTGATTTGCACCTTCAATCTTTTGAACCCCAAAGCTGGAAATTTGTCTATTACAAACACTCAGTAACAATAATCAGGTGCAACACACACACGCACACACACACACAAATGAACGCAGCAACACAACCTCCACCAAAGCGCAGCCCTGAGCCCCAAAAGGATGTGAACCGTCCGTCACACTGAAAAAGCTCATTCCTCTGTACCGTATTAGGATGCTGCCCTGGAGACAAATGTGCTTTTAGGTCACGCGGTAGAACATTCGCTTCGACATACGGCGAGAGCGTGCGCGAGAAACCAATTACAAAAAGCGCTCAGCCGTTCTGCATGCTCCGTCTCTGCTAAGTACAAGCTCACTCTATTCAAATGGGTGCATTTATGTGGAAAGTAATTCCACATAAAGTAATCTTCCTTTCTATTACTAATACACTATCATATCTGAAAATCCCAGATTATTGAGAAATGGCTCATTTGCAATGCAAATGTAGCTCTTTCTCAGATCATTTAGGATTTTTTTTTAGCTTGCTCGATTCATTTGCATGCAAGACTTTGAATATTATCAAGGTTTGTACTTGTTTTATGTAATTACATGAAACGCAAGAAAACACTTTAGAAGCATCATTTACAATAGGAACAAGCTTTTATTTTTTTTTATACCATTTTTGTATTTGCTTGCTAATGATTAGCCAAATTTTAATCATGTTCCCTGCTCCTTTGAGGGGTGCTAGTTTTGATTTTAAGATTTCCATGTATATATAAGACCCCATGTGGGTTATATACTACAGTCCCCTCTGAAATATTGAAATGGCAAGGCCAATTCATTTTTTTTTTTTTTTGCTATACAGTGAAGACATTTGAGTTTGAGATCAAAAGATGAATAAGAGATGATAGATCAAATGTCATTTACTGATATTTACATCTAGATTTGTTAAACAACATAGAACAAGGCACCTTTAGTGCCAGACCACCCAATTTTTAGATGAACAAAAGTATTGGAACAGATAGTCGTAAAGTAAATAGCACTTAATATTTGGCTGCATATACCTCGCTTGCAATAACTGTATCAAGCTGGCGACCCACTGACATCACCAAACTGTTGCATTCTTTGTTAGTGATGTGAGGTCTTGTCGTTCCAATACTTTCGGAGGGGACTGAATGTAGTGTTTTATAAGCTGATGAAATGAATGAATGGATGGACGAAAGCAAACAAAGCTAATCATCAAGTCCTCCAAAAGGCGGAATTATGACTGCATCATTCTAATTCACCATGGATTGACCCATATATTATTATAATCATCAATGAACCGTTAGTGGATATGTGATGGAGGTTAAATGTGAGCAGCTTGAACAGTGCTCTCATTACAGTCTCATTAGCTGAACCCTATCAGCCTGATTCTGAGTCAATATTGATAAATGACCTGACCAAAGTATCCGGAGTCAGATGTGTAGCGGGATTATTTTTAGGAAGGCACTGAAAATTAAAATTCGTGGACGAGGCAGAATCTGAGGAAACCTTTGGTTTCAACAAAATCCCTGTTACTGAATCCCATGTTATTTTTCCATACTTTATTTCCATATTTGTTTTGTACAATTACAGTAATTTGTGCTTTGCACAGTGAACTAAATTACAAAATGATGAGGTAATGAAAATTTAAATCAAACATGTTCAGAGGACTATCCTTTTGTCCTTTGTATAGTCGATCACACTTTGACATTATGGAAACTTTCATTGAGCCAAACAACAAAAACAACTTTAACAGTAAGACACTTGGTCAAAATATTAAATGTCATTATTAATTCAGCTGAAAATCATAAGCCAATTTTCAGCTGAACATTGTGTATCAAATTATTTTTCGTACTGATTATCAAAACAGAAGAATGTTTGTTGGGTTTAAAAAGAGACATGACACTCACATAAACCCTTTATGATAGCTATATTAACATAAACACACCTGAGTGAGGTAGATTTTTATTGCCATAAGGTTGTGTTACAACTTACATTAGACTGTTAACATCAGACCTTGTAGTAAACATTAAGCGTATATTTGCTTATTCCTGCTTATAAGAACACTTATGACCGTGTTATGACCTTGTTGAATTGATCAGAATTTGGTTTTGATGTTTGACACACATTAACACCACTATGCAATTCTGACATAGCGGAAATATTTGTTACGACGTTCTAATGTAAGTCACATGTAGCTGTTACACAGTTTTCTGTCACTTCCCACGGTTTTGTCATCTTGACATTAAAATTGACAAACGTTGTCTTTATGACAGCTGACACCTGTTGGAATAAGGCTTTGTAAACGTTATATAGGCTGATGTGAGTTGTCATGAATGGCTTATGCAGGGGCTCTATGAAGTAGAATGTCACCCAATATTTTTTTGATAAAATAAAAATAAAAAAAGCTGCCATTTTTCTGACACATAGACAGATGACAGTCCCTCAGAAGCAGCCCTGACTCACGTGCCCTGACGCAAGAACATAATGGCAGCAGTCTTCAGCTGTTATTGAACCCATGACATGTTCAGGCCCAAGTCTATGCACAATAGTCTCTCCCGCTGAAGTGGCTTGGCCCGGGCTGATCTAGGGTCAGGCGGTAATCTGCTTGTGTGTGTGGTGGGACGTGCAGGATCAGACATGTAATCCCTTATAGCAGCACAACCCTCGTCAGGCCGGCCTAAACCACAGCAGCCAGGGAAAAAGAGCTTAGCATCCAGACAGGCTTTGGGGGATGAAGGGAAATGAGTTAAACCAGGATGGCGATACCAGGATAAACAAAAGAATCCAGACACCGATTTCATTTGTGTGTTTGAGGTTTGTAGAGCGGAACTATTTTCTTAAAATGATCTTTTAGCCATTTGTAGTTATATTTATTGTGGTAGAAAGTATGTGAGACAAGTTTGTTCCTGTTATTGCTTACATTATAGCAGCTATAAGCAGTCGTTCTATCACCAACCTCTCTTTTTTTTCCGAGAAACCGTAATGCACAAAGACCTGAAGACTTTCCTGTGGCGGAAAAATTGCAGACTGTTACAAAACACTGGAGACTCCTTCCAAAAATGTTAAATAAACATCCCCTTACAGAAAACTTCGCCATATCAACAATTACACGTCTTTGTTAAATAACAACGTATATATATATTTTTATTTATTTGATCTGGCTATTGTTTTTGTTGTTGTTTTGTTTGTATGGTTGTTTTGTTCATGGTTTTTTTATTTGTTTAGGTGGAGTCCACGTTTCAAGTCCCTATATAAGTTGTTACAGACATGATAAAGTATTATAACAAGTGCATTATTAGAAACCTGTGGTTTGAATTACAACCAGTACTCCTGTTGGTGCTACTGCTATAGAAAATTAGTCAACACCTTTTGATCAGATTTGAGAATTCAATAGTGCTGTGGTATAACCTTGTAACAAACTACAGCATATTTATTTACTCATTCCAGTTGGATGGAATGTAGTAAGCTTTTGTCTTCAAAACACTTGATGCTAAACTCTCCTACTCTTTCATTCTCTCCAGCCAAATCTTCACAATCCCCCTCTCGTCTTCATCAGAAGCGACCATTTTCCCATCTGCCTCCAACTCTGATGAGGCAAGGTTCACACATTATTGCATGATCCTTCTGATTATGTGCAGGAAAAGACAGACAGACACACAGATGGGCAGACAGACGGTTGTTTCTTTTTTTCCTCCATGAGATTTCTCAGCCCTGCTGTTTAAAAAACTCATTCTCTTTCATAGCCCATTGATCAAAAGCCAGCGTATCCCGCGGGCTCACTGTCGGCTCCAGAAGCAACCAGCATTAGGTCTGGCCTTTTCTTCCTCTGAAGGGTCTGATGATGTGCTCTCACACGTGTGATGCCTTGCATTTAGGATCAAATCTAGTTTTCTGTGCATTGAAAATCCAGCCGATGTAAACTCTAGCTCTGAGCCTGTGGGCTTTGAAGTGGGTAAAAATTAGAAAGTTGACTTAAAGATGCAAGTGAGAGCTGTCAGTACTCTAAATTCTTTTCTTTCTCACTTTACCCTCTTTACTTTAAGAGATTTCTCAAAGCTTTATAATTATTTTAACATAAAATTTCTTGAAAGCAGTCATCTAAGCTGAAACTTCCCCATATTTTCAAGTGTTTCCTCAATACTTTTTTTGCCCATTAGTATTCTTGTCATGTTTTGCCATTGGCAATTTAAATCTTTAATTGGCCTGGATTCTCAGTCTCAGCACTGTGGCATGCATCTCATTGGAGGGAGTACGAAGTGAGCAGGCCTCAGTAATAGAGGTTAAACATTATTAATAGGCAACGAATCAATCTGCTGAGGGCAGGTACTTAGGTGTCCAACAACAACATGCACTGTGCAGCCACGAGTACCTGATCTGAATATGGAGATTTTGGTCTGTGTGCTAAAATTCAGATTAGATGTAGAGCTGTGGAACTGAGGAAATAACTAAAAAATTATTATTATAAGGTTCTAGCTGGCATTTTGGTCATAAATGAGTTACTAAATAAACTTCATCACTGTGGGCTATTTTATTCTCCAGTTATTTCTGGTGTAATATTTAATTGTTTTCTGTAATATTAAATAAAAACATCACATGTACTCCAAACTCACAGGTTAACCTTGTTTTATAAGGTTCTACCTGACCATCCAGGATCAACACAACATAATGACCAATTAACATTGACATTCTATTTAGACTTGAAGCCTCAGTATAATGAGCTGGAAGAGAAGGTACTTTTTAGCTGTATTTTCTAGATGTTCATATGCTCTGTGAGATTAATTAAGTAAACATACATTTAGTTACAGAACTGGTCAACAGTAATGCTAGTTTTACAATACAAACATTTATAAACATGCTAGCACATTAGAAAGTCTTAAAGGTGCATTAGGTAAGATTAATCTTTTTTTTTTTTTTCTTTTTAAGATTAGATCTCTAACGGTTAGGTGGGTTCGGCATTTGAATGATTCCTCCTTACGTTCACGAAGCTCCACCCCAGGATCTTAGGTGGCCCATATAATGTCAATAAAGTGACTGACAGAAGTTGCATCCAAACACAATCAAGCGTTCTTAATAAAAATAAAAATAAAAAATAAAAAATTGATTATTGCACCTTTAAGTTCAGCAGAAAGCTAACATAACATTAGCATTAAATATTTTTTTCATTAGCTAGCTACATGCAATGTACTTAAAAATCTCTGTAGTTCTCTGGAGATTCCTTGTAGTTTCTAGTTTAGCTGGGGCCCAACGCTCAGCTAGCTGACATGTACGCTGTGTTTGCGTACACGTGTTTGTATTATGTGTTGTATGTTCTAATATATTTTAATATTATTAAAGCTTTTACATTGAAATTTTAAGGTTAAAAATGGTTAGGAACATCTTCAGATTTAAAAAATAATGTGTAATTTGTGTCATGTTTGGGCTGGCGTAAGTGAAGCAAGTGCGTAAAGTCAGTGTGTTCTTTAGTAAGCGCAAACCAGGTAGGTCAGTGAACAGAAAAGTAACTTTGAAACAGGGCAATCCATAATCAAGATAGAAAACTGGCACAAGTAGAGAAACATGGATTTATACGTAACTTAGGAACAAGAGGCTCAGAAACATACGTGCATGAGACTTTGCAATGAGGCAAACAAACAGGAGGGTATACATAGACAAACTAATCAAGGGCTGAACTAAGAACAGGTGTCCACATTAGGAAACAGAGCAGTGATAGAAAAAGAGAGGTGGAGAAATGCCATTTTTTCTCCTGGGTTTATTAGTTATTGAATGAGATTTAGAGGTTGGTTAATAAGAAAGTAGAAAACAAACTGTATTTGAGCTTACAGAATAATAAGGTAGTCCCTTTGTTTGTACAATTGAAGCATTGTTTTTCTTTAGTTGTAGATATAAATTGTACATGTAAATGTAAATTTACGACTGTGGAGCAATATGTGAAGACTTCATTTTTTTCATATCATAACTTCATTGTAACAGCAGTGTTAACAGCAGTGTTAAGCCTGCTTCCCTCTGGCAAGGATGGAAATAGCAAAGCTAAACGCTAACACTTCCTGACAATGCTAGCGGCATCAAATCGCCAAGCCGTGTCTTCAGCATCATTACTAAAACACTGAGCACGCTGCATATGGCTATTTTGTTTAGGATTAGTGTGATGCCAGCGCTAACATTGTGTTCTTCCCCTAGGCAATGGTGGAGACGGTGAATAACTTGCTGCAGCCTCAAGCACACTCGGCCTGGAGAGCGTTGTCAGCAGGAGAGCAGCTGCGCGCTGCCACCATGCTGCTGGACACAGTGGAGCAGGGCGCCTTCGTGCTAGCCGACAATCTGCTCAAGACTGACGTCGTCCAGGAGAACACCAACAACATCCGTAAGTCCACGCCAATCACATGCTGATCTTTATAGGTACAGAGTCAAGGCTCAAGCCATTATTCTGGAGTATCACCTTTTTAATTAGGATGTAACAATATGGCATGAAATAAAATTTGAAATACACTTGAGTGCAAAAGTTTGTGGCCCCTCAATATCTCCAGATCGGGCATGAAAAAGTATAGCATAAAAAGTGTGATTGTTACATCTGAGTGGATCTGAAAGCTGCCCAGAGGATAGGAAGACCAACACAAAAGCAAAATCACATTCATAAAGGAAGGTGTAAACATTTGAACTGATTTACTTATTTACTTTTTTTCCCCCTTTAAACAACGTTAAAAAAAGTATTTCTGCAGTGTATTAATGCTAAAGGTGAAGAGCAATGGTCTTAACAAGTCTAGTTTAAATATTCAGTTTGCCTAAATTAATATTTAACACTGTGATAGTCATAAAGACCATGATATTGAGTCGTAAAGTTATCATACTCTAAATTTTTCATACTGTTTTAACCATAATCTGACTTTTAGAGCTAGTTGTTTAAAGTTAGGGTTGGAAAAAATGTATTTATTATTTTTTATGGTAGTGTAACTTTTTTCTCACCTGAACTCACATACAGTTACAATTTAAAAAAATCTACTTAAAAACATGTAACTTCTCTAAAAGTGCTACGGGAAATGAGCCATGTCACCTTCGTAGCATCAGACGGCTCATAGCCTTTTACTGATTCCCTTGATGGCGCATTCTACAGGGAACCACAGGGTCTTTCTACAAAGTTGTCCACGTCTTGAGTTAGGCTGTTTATTGGATTCCACTTCTTGTGCTCAGCAGCGGTCATTTAGATACGCCTTCAAACGTAGAACAAACTCTGCTGTCACCCATTTTTATTGTATGTCTAAATATTATAAAGCACTAAATGGGAAATCCATTAAGGAAAGCGTTTTTTTCTTTCTTTCAAGAAGACAGTGTAAGAGTTAGTTTAGAAAAAGATAAGTGGGGGGAGAATGCAGATAAATATACCTGAAATGAAGGAATAAAACACAGTGAGGTGTGCTGTTACAGAAAAATAATCAATGAAATGGTATTACTGTGACCATCCCAAAGTTGATTATTTTCCTATAACAGCATGTCCCAGTGTGTTTTATTCTTCATATACCACAGCAATTTTTTTTTTTACCAACACTTACAATTTTTTATTTAATAAAGAATATCATACTTATCATCCGCTTTTATTTATTTTTGGTGTTATGGAATGTAAAGAAAACAAAATAGTTTCTTTTATCACTTATGTTATAGCAGCTAAAAAAGTCCTTCCTTCACCAGCCTCTCTTTTTTTCTCTTGGAGTTCATTAGCTAAAAATTGCAGCATGTCACAGTGAAACCACAGTGAAACCACAAACACTTCAATCCTGAAGATTTTCCTGGGCTGGAACAATTAATGTTACAGCTTTACCTCTGACAGTTACAAAGCACTGGCACTGGAGACTCCTTCCTCCTTGTTCTTCCAAAAACTTTATTAAAAATTAAAGTAGGTTAAAATGTAAGACGTGAAATGTAAAAGCAGTAAACTTTTCTCTTCGAAACATCTCTGTAACAGCTGCAGTCTGATTTCTCTTTATGAGGCACTGGATAATCTCACCCAAGGGGTTTTTGGGCTTTGGGCCACATTGGTCTTCATTTCTTTACTATGTATTCTGAATGAGCATTTTATTGGCTAGCTTGGCCCAGTCCCAGAGGCTTAGACTGCTCTGATATGCACAGATAACATGTCTGGAGCAGCTCTCTCTGCCTAATTCATTTCATTATGAAAGTGTGCAGGGGTTCAGCACCGCCTGTGCGTCTGCTCGGTGTATGAGTTTAAAGGTGAATGTTATGTGTATGGTTTAGTCATCAGATCTCAAAGTGACCTGCATTGCAATATGTCTGCCTGTGTAGCAGGGAGATAATCAGCAGGTTTTAGTCGTGTACACAGGACAGAATTGTTCGCATGCGGCAAGCAGATATTCTGCGTCCTTTACAGCGGGATGCAGGGAAGACATTTTGAGGACGCCCACATGTTTCGGTAAAACCCCACATCTGTTTTATATAGTGAAAGTCAGCATTCTGAGGATCAGGATGCTCTTGCTTTATGCATGAACACGCCACCCTGTGTATTTCTCCGAGGCTGGAGATTACATGTAGCGTGGTGCGGTTAAGAAGTGTTGTGTATATGTGTTGTGTGAGAATGGATTTGCTGATACAGTGGATCTCCTTCCTCCAAAACACAAGGATTAAGTTAGAACCGGCTGCCATGGCAACTCTGAAATGTAGGTCTCTCTTGCCATGCTGGAGAAGTGAGCATTTTGGGAATTAATAAAAAGGAATTTATTGTGTCTGGCACCCAATTTATCTTGATATTAAGGGATTCAGGGGGGCGAGAGAGAGAGAGAGAGAGAGAGAAAGAGTGGGAGTAGGAGTCACTCCCAACAAGCTCCTTTATGGTGCTGGTTTTATGCCCTTCATGCTGCGCTGAGATTAATCAGGCAGGTTTGACATGTTTAGCACACCTCCAGCTCCTGTTTGATACACTTAGTTTGCCGTGTTATAAGGTTTGTTTGGCCTACTTGTCCCCTGTGTCACCCACCTGGCACACGGGATTCAGAACAGAGATGACAGTTGATGCTCTCATTGTGATATTCAGTGATATTCTTCTCCAAAGTGAGGTTCTAAAGATATGCTGATCTAAAATGGAGTCCATAGCAAAGTGAAGCCCAATGCTCACTTATTCCAAAATGGGACCCATAGAAGAGAAAGCCCTAATGTTATTAAAATTCTAAATGTAGTCTGTAATAAAGTGAGCCCCAGTGCTAGTTCATATTAAAGTGCTGGAATCTCTAGCAAATTCAGCCCAACTGCTATGGTGATCCATAATGGGTCCATGGATAAGAGGCTCACAATGCCATGTTAAAAATCAAGTGCGTAGTAAAGTGAGACTCAGTGCCGTGCTGATCTATAATGGGTCCATGGACAAGACACTCTCAATGTTATGTTAAAAATCAAGTGCATAGTAAAGTGAGACCCAGTGCTGTGCTGATCCAAAAAGGAGTCAGTTCCAAAATGAGTCCCATTGCCATGATGATCAAAAATGGAGTCTACAGTAAAGTGAGCTCCAATGCTATACCACTCCAGAATGTCCTTGGAGTTTATAGTAAAATGAGGCACTAACTATGCTGCTCCAAATTGGAGTCTATAGCAGAGTCAGTCTTGATGGTATTCTGATCCAAAACCATTGCAAAGTGAGCCCCAATCACATACCAATCACATGTCAATACAATGGAGTCCATAATAAAAATGAGTCTCAACACAATTATAATAAAATTGCAGTCTTCACTAAATGTGCTTCAGTGCTATACACTCGAAAATGTCAATGGAGCTAATAGTAAAATGGACAAATCAGTAAGGCAAGGGGACTCACTTTGATATTGGTCTAATTTTGTATTAGTATAGCATTTGCTTGCACTTTACACTGGACACCATTTTGAATCAGAATATCACTTAGGATCACTTTTCCCCAAGTACAGTATGCTCAAATTGAAGTCTATAGCAAAAATGTCTATAATAAAGGAAGCACTAATGCTAGACCACTTCAATTTATATTAAAATAAGTCCCCAGCTATGCTCATCCAAATTGGACTCTACAGCAAAGAAAGCCCTAATGCTATTCTAATCCTAAATAGAGTTTATAGATCCAAAGTAGAATCTGTAGCAAAGTGAACCCCACTGCTATGTTAAAAAACAATCAATACATGTGAGGATCCAAAATGGAGTTCATAATCCCAACACCATGGTGATCAAAAGTGGCATCTATAGTAAAGTCAACTCCAGTGCTATACTACTCCAAAATGTCCATGTTCTAGTACAATAAAGCTTAAAAAACACTTACAGTTATCCAAATAGGAGTCTGTGGCAAAGTGAGCTATAGATGGTATTTCGATCTAAATTGGAGTCCACATGATAATCAAAAGTGGAGTCTATAGCAAAGTGCCAGTGCTATATTACTCCAAAATGTCTATAGAGCTTATAATAAAATGCAGCCCCATGCTATAAGCATTCTGATCCAAAACGGAGTCCATAATGAATTGAGACCCAGTGCAATACTGATCCAAAATGGAGCTTGTTGTAAAGAGAGCCCCAATCATGTGTGGATCCAAAATGCACTCAATAGCAAAATGGAGTCCCAGTTCTGTGATAATCAAAAGTGGAGTCAGCCCCAGTGCTGTGCCAGCTCCAATGCCATGCTGATCCAATTTGGAGTCTACAGCAAAGTTAGCCAGCATTTACTCCACTGTGACATGTCCTGCTCCTGCTTCCCTCATTAAGTGATCCTCCACTGCCAGTCTGAACCAAACCTCGTTAGCCTGTAGATGCCCATTTGATTCCCCAGTTCCATTCTGACAGAAAACAGAGCACAGTATGATAAAGTACTGCTTAGAATTTAGTGTAATGCAGAATATTTCAGCATTTCAGCAAAGTACACTGAAATGAAAAGGAAAAAGAAAATCCTCATTGGTTCAATTAAACATAAGGCACCTCAGTAAGTCAAAGTGATCTGGAGCACCATATTCCATATTCCTATTCTTGAAGACACGTGGCTTTTGATCCTGTGCTGTTTGTGTGTATGTCCTCTCTCATAAAATAGCAAGCAGATTTGCTGAGATTAGCATGTTATTTTCAGCATCTCTGACAATGTTCTGTGCTCAGCGACTCATGGCGCCTTAAGGTTTTTGGAATGAAAAGTACTCCTGCGAGTCAGTGGCTTCACTTGCCTCATGATGATTCCACTTTATCTTTCTATTCATTGTCATATCAGTGAATACAAAATAAAAACCTGTGAATATAGTGGCAGAAATCAGCCGAGCACCAGTGTCCTGGAGAACAGCAAGATCATCGATGTCCAGTGTTGCGTTGTTTTTAGCTCAAAGCTTAGTTTTTGTGTGCTGTGTCTGCACAGGATTTTATGTGTACTATGGTTTATTGAGCTTGCATTAAAGTATACATGAACAGTTTATTTGGATAGCATATTTGTTTGTTTTATTGCTTGTCCCCATAGCAGCAATTCCATCAATTACAATAATAAGATTAGAAATGTCTTGATGAAATATGCAAGCCAGTGGGCTTTTTTCTCTCACATGTTGACGAACATTAAAACGTATTATCTGTTCATTATTAAATTTCTAAAAGTACCAGAGAGTGAATGATGCAACGGTACCCGGCATTGTTGCAAGCCTGTAATAATGACCCTGAAGTATTTTGGCACTGTTTTGTTAATGGCCAGAGCTAATAATCTGTTCCTGTTTGGTTGTGTGCTTTTGTTCATTTCCCGCAGAGCTGGAGGTGGCTCGGATGAGCACAGATGGCAACCTCCCAGATCTGAAGTTTCCTCAGACGGGAGACCAAAGCAACTCCATCCACCTGTCTGCCAACACCCTTAAACAACATGGCAGGAACGGTAGGTCACCTACAGCTACGTGTAGGGTTATATCATTAAAGCCCCCTGTCAACCTATTTTCATAATTAGCTTCTTACTGTTAGCTGTAGCTTCTGTGGTGAATTTATCCTTCATAGCATTGTTTTTTTTTTTTCAGTTAAGAGATTTCTAAATATCTGAATTTGATTTGAGTTGGGTGCGACTTGGTAGAGATGATATCTTCCAAAGTACTAAAATCTACCAACCACAGGACCTGAACTGAGTTCTCAGTGCCTGAGGAGCCATGAGTGAAACTCCAGCTAGTTACAATAGTTAGCTAGGTTTTTATTTTTTTTAAAGCATTTTATATACACTATTTTAGTGTAGTTTATGTGTGGTAATGGCGGTAATTAAACCGAGCCTTTTGCATAACCACATTTTTATAATACTTGTTATTTAAACTTTTGAGAACATTGAGAGGCCAACACTACAGTCTACGTTACACATGTATTTCACACGTGTTTGCATAATAAAATCTTAGAAATGGAAAGATATGGCTGATTTAATCTGATCTTGACAAGCTTCACTGTAAGTAGAAATGGAATATACACAAACTGGAATATACAAAAACTGCAGTCTTACCTGCATTTGAGTACTACACAGCTAGAAATATGGACAAAATACACCATCACGCCATGCAGCGTTCATGACTTGTGACTTGTGTAAAAATAATGGCTCCGCACTGTCAATCTTACACACTTTTCTAGCACTAGCACTGCTCAGGAGATGCCACGAGCCATCAATATGCGATCTTGCATATCTTGACCACACAGTCCAATTAAATCATAGTTAGTGATATATATATATATATTGCTTGAATCTACAATTGGTAAACACTAATTAAATAACAGATTTAAGGCCTTTAAGGGGCTTTAATGATACACTAAACTGAAGGTATGTGATGCTGTTAAAAAAAATCTAACTGAGACCCAATACCAAACTCTGCAGAACACTGCTGGACGTCCCTGACCTTTTGAGACTTTTCACTTACAAATATTAACAATGCTAATTATAAATGAGACCTTGTAGAGATCAGCTAGCTAATTAACATGTAAATGGAGTCATGCTAAGTAGATATAATTTGTGGTTTGGATAGGCTGCTTAAGATGCCATGGCTCTGAGTAGAGCACTCATTTTTGCAAGCTTTTAGGCTGAGTTTTCTTTTTATAGCCATCCTAATTTTCACAATAAGGAACGTCCCAATGAGCCAACATGCTTATGTAAGCATTTGCATAATGACTTATATAATAAGGATGGGAAATAATGTCATTGAAAAGTGTAATACTTTTAATTTGGCACCTAAATTGCATTGTAGCCTAAATGGGGCTTTTTTTTTTTTTTTTAAACAGGTGGGATTGTTGTTCATTATAATAGAATGTGCATGCACGATATTAGCTCTAAAATTCAACGTAAATGGGTATGAGTCATTAGTTTAAGACTGGTTATGACAGTTTGCTTGCATCAGGTTTAGGAAAGATTCCCCAAGTGACTCTGTGTGCAGGAAAAGCTGATCTTGGCTTGTGTGTCGAGTCCCTCCAGTTAGGGAATGAATCTGTAATGCAGCCACTCCCATCTGTTTTAAAGCTCTACACAGGATATAAAAAGTATTAGTCCCTCAGTATGTAGTGCATTACACTAGGTAGGGAAGCATTTCCCCTTTAGCCTGAGTCCAATCAGCATATTATACTCTGATTTGTCCATCAAGGAAAATATCCCCTTTTTTCTGGAGGCTTATTACTTGCGCTTCCATGCAAATGAGACACAGTTGCGCATTGCATGCCGTTTTATGCAGTTTTATGAGTAAGCAAGTGGCCGTGAGCCATGCATCATCAAAGCTCGCTTCTCTTTCCTCAGTTCTTAATATTCCCATCCAGCGGCTGGTTACTCACAGTCATCGACAGGAATCACACAAATTGGTTTTCTTTTCTTGTGAGTCGGTGAGGCTGGTGCAGTGGTGGTGTTGGGGGTGGGGGGTGGGGGGGTGTTGCTCTTTCATTTCAGCATACAGCAGGAGAAAGGGGGGGGGCATGTAACGAAAAAGAGGAGTGGGAGGTTGGGAAACTGAAATGTAGCTTTTATCTAAGCCAGCAATAAAGCAACGATGACATTTCAATGAGGCTAAATCAAATCGCTCTCTAGTTGGTAGACTATTGGGCTTTTTTTTTTAACCGCTCTCCTGAAACCTTTGTCTCTCACAGTAAGTGCAGCTGTGAGGAACAAAGCTTTATGGGTGATGCGTATTCATTACATGTCTGTCGAGCCCCATCTAATCAAACTTAGCATGAATACAATTTCCAGCACTGAGCAGAATCAGAGTTCATTCACATTTTAAAGCGGAGTTTAAAATTTTTTTCAAAAAAGCGCACACTGGCTCACATCTGGTGTGAGAAATTCGTTAGAATTATTAATCTGCAGCACCGTATTGATCAATACAGCTAAAGACCACAGTACCTAACAATGAAAAATTAACACAACTCTATGTATTTGTATGCATACTGTTTAATTCTTAATTAGATCTACAAGATTTAGGGCACTTTTAACTCTATTAGTCTGTTTGGCGAGTTCAGTCAGAGTAAAATTCATACTTTTAGTTTGTTTGCAGTTTGGTTTGGTTTGGTTTTGCACAATTGCACATTAAATGAGCCAAAAAGCGAAAAAAAAAAAAAAACCTTTTGGTTGCCACTGAGAGGTGTGTAGGGATGAAAGCATACTCGTAAAACTTTTCCATTAACCTTTGCAGATTATTTTCATAATTAGATTCTTAGCGCCAATAGAAATATGTACAAAATACTTCAACTCACCATGCAACATTCATGACTTGGTAGTTGTGTAAAAACAAAAGTCGTGTTGAAGCCCTGCTGTCATTCCTACATGCTTTTCTGGAACTAGCATTGTTCATTTGTTTATGTTCACGGTGAAACACCACTGTCTACGCGATTTGACACCCCCATTTGAAACTGTGTTGCCAGGGGCTTTAGGGCTTTTTCCAAATTTGTAAAGTATGTGAGGCAGACAAAAAAAAAATTCTCATTCATCAAGGTCCAATACAGAACATCTATACACACTGTTGGATGTCCCTGACCTATTGAGACTTTTCACTTACAAATATAACAATGCTAATTATAAATGTAACCTTGTAGAGAACAGTTAGCCAATTAACATGTAAATGAATGGAGTCCTGCTAAGCAAAAAAAAATAAAAAATCACAATGACTGAAGGGCATGTAGGGCCAAAGGTACTCTCATAAAACTTTTTTTTTTTTTTTTCGTTATCCCCTGCCAAGTGCAAACAGAATCACAAAAATCACCTGAGTACAGAGAACACTGGCAAAATTTTCAGTTCATGCGGTTCATTTTCGGTAATTGGGTCAATTCAGAGTCAGACTGCTTTCAGACTGCAATCGAGTCATGGTAGAATTCATGTGTAATAAGACCGAGACCACCAGTTGTTTTTGTCCACACCCGAACGCATTTGCTGTTCTCGCCTGCCTAAAAAAACGCAGTGACAGGGAAAGAGATGCATTCAAACAGACTAAACCATGCAAATATAAAAACATCCTTAAGCTTACACCAAGCAAGTGTGATGCAAATTTCTCCAGGTAGAACTCAATTTGCCGTACTGTGGTGTGAAGTTAATGTTGGCTCGAGTAACTTCCCTCACTCACTCTCTCTCTCTCTTTCTCTGATGCCGCAGGTGAGATCCGCATGGCGTTTGTGCTTTATAAGCACCTAGGCACATACCTGTCCACCGAAAATGCCAGCATGAAGTTCGGCAGCGAGGCTCTCAGCACCAACTACACCGTCATCGTCAACTCTCCCATCATAACGGCTGCTATCAACAAAGACAGCAATAAAGTGTACCTGTCAGACCCTGTCATATTTACAGTGCGCCACATCCAGGTAAGAAAACACCTCGGGTTCCACCCTACACACTCTCACACCTTACGGTATAGTGGTATTCCAGATCAGCAGCATTTTAAAATGGGTGGCAAGCTTTACTTTCCGAGCTGCGAAAGTAGCAGATCAGTAGATTGCAAGTTCAAATCTCAAGAACGCACCATCCATGGCTGGGGGAGCAAATTGGCCGTTCTCTCTAGGTGGGAGGGATGGGATATTCTCTCTCTCTTTCTCTCAGTCTCTCACTCAGAGTGGCACTAACCAATTTTGATTTTGTCTGTGAGTTCATGTATGCGGAAGAGTGCAGTTAGCGCTGTCCTCCATGTGTGTTCATGTTCATGTCTTGTGGTGTAGCATGAGCAGCAGTTTGAGAAGTTTTGGTGACTGGCTAGCCTTCACTTTCCCTGGTTGGTAGGGAAGAGCTGGCTAGGGGGTGGGAAATGGCCTAATGAAATGACCAAATTGGGAGTAAATGGAGTTAAAAAGTGTTTCTAGTGACAGGCAAAGTGAAGCTGGCAGGGCAACTGGTGCTCAAACGTTGTGGAGGCTACCTGTGGGAAGAAGGCACAGTGGTATTCTTCCCAGTGTAAATCATTATATATGTATATATATATATATATTACTCCAGTCAGATTTTCATTTCTAGACAATCCTGAGTTTTTGCATATATCCTGTAGATAGTATCGCTGTAGATTATATCTAGTATCATACGTGCCAGAGAAAACATGGCAACTAGTAGAAAACCTAAGGAATGCCTACTCATGACCAATGTGGAGCAAGCTGACAAAAAAATTGTTGGCAGTACCCATGCAAGGTTATGATGAAGTCAAAAGCTTTCATTACAGCAATTCTACACCCTACCTTGACTTTCCATAAATCTATAAGCTGGCGAGTTGTGTCTGCTTATTCCTTTATTTTCCCCATAGAGAAAAAACAAAAACTTTTTTAAATGTTGTTCCAGACACTCAGTGAAACTTTGGCCCTTCTCTGCACTATTTCCAGTTCAGTCGACTTTCCGCGTGGCATGCACTTCAGAGTGTGTCGTGGTGGAAGTGGGCGCCTGAGGCGGCTGTATAAATACCAGCTTTATCAGTTTTCCCTGCAGGTCGCTTACTCATACAGCCAGCGTTTATGCGAGTATAAGCTCTCTTTTTCCACACGATTTAAATCAGAACCCACATAGACACACACGCACAGCCATTCGGTGCGCTCTCCTGTGCTTGTGCTTGTTATACAGGTTAAAAAAGCTCTGCAAGCTTGCAGAGCGATGGGTTAGAAAGATGATGGAGAAGGAGATGGAGAAAGGAGATTAAAGTTGTGAACAAGTGCTTCACTTTTTGTTGCTGTATTGGGAACTGTTGGAAGACTCAATGGATTATGCTTACAGCTGCTCAGACCCAGACACACACACACTTTCCCATAATTGCCATAATTTCTTCCTGTGTATAGCTTTCTCTTTCTTTTTATCTTGTCTTTAATGGTATCGCTAGAGCAATTCAACAGCGCTAATGATGGCATCAATAATAAACAGCAGAAGGAATTGCTGTTAACAACAGAAAAGTGAAAAAAAACAAAACAAAACAAAATATGTTAGCCCTGATCTCCCTGAAAAATGATTAAAGATGAACCTATCAGTGATGTCAAAAACAATCTTCCTTTTTTTGAGCCCACAGTAAAATAATTTCCACCATTTAGTGATATTACCATTTTTTTTGTATGCTGGTGAGTTTTTTTTTTTTTTTTGTAATCTTTCTCCCATGATTTCCGTGTGAATGGACGAGTTAGCATCAGCACAGTGGCTGTAAAGTGCAGCCATGAAGAAAATCAATTTGTTCCCTGGAATTTGTTCCTCCCCGATCAAAGTGACATAGCGCTCTATAAAGGAAGCAAGATGAAACAGATAAAAAGATGGCCACTAGGACCTGTGTTCCTCACGCCATGTTTGGCTTCTTGCCCACAGCAGTCGGAGGAGAACTTCAACCCAAACTGCTCATTCTGGAGCTACTCCAAGCGCAGCATGACGGGCTTCTGGTCTACGCAGGACTGCCGTCTCCTCTCTACCAACCGCACGCACACCACCTGCTCCTGCACACACCTGACCAACTTTGCTGTGCTCATGGCCCACGTCGACGTCAAGGTAGGAGCCGAAATGCTTCATTTGGTTACCGGTGTGCTCGTGTAAACATTTGGTTTGGAACAGAAACGTCGAACTCATTAGAGTACAAGTCATTAGATAATCATTAAAACATGCCTGAGGTGAAAAAGCAGGAAGAACATTAAACTGTCCAGTAGGAGTGTAAACTTCAAGCTTCCACATAGTATGATACGATTTCCATTCTTAAGGCAACGATTTAATATTTGACAATATCACTGAATCTGCTATGATATGATTTGATTTAGTAACCTATGAGCGATATGTGACTAACTTTGTTCAGAATCACCGGTAAACCTACCATTAATATCCAGAATGATGATGATGATGATGATGATGATGTAGAGAAGAACTATTTTAAGTAGTAGAGTTGTGGGTAAACCACCTTGCTATCTTATTTAAACATCAATTTAAAAATATTCATTATTTTTGCACACCAGTTATATCCTTTTTTGATAATAATTGATTTATAATTATCAAATTATGAATGTTGCCTCAATCCATTTCAGTCATTGCCTTTTAAATCAGTGCATCAATTCAGAAATGGTCCGATAATTACTCCCTTACTGTCCAGTGGAGGGGACTAAACTTTGACAGCCTCGCTCCAAGCCAAATGTTAACGCTGTCAAAAAATTACATCTGATACCCCTTACATCAAATATATTCAAACAGCTAAGGTTGGTGCCTTCTTGGTGCCATATTTTTCGAATTTTAGGTCAAACCTGAACTGTATTAACATTCAAATAACTATACCCTAAGTTACCTGAACTAACATTATGTGTTTATTTCTAACCAACTAAGCAGCCTGTAGCCTACCCCGCAACTAGCAAAGTGATTTGGCTAGCGATGTTACAGTTTTCCCACACAAACGCAAACATATACTGTATACCATAGCAATGTCAGATGTTAGTCTATAATATGTGTGTTGCATACATCTCTAAAAGAGTCTGGCAGTGTAGCATATTAAGAGAGTTAAACATATTGGGCGATCAAGTCCACTGGCAAATCTACAGCGTTGAAATACAACGACAATAAAACTATATTCTACCACCACATTATCAGGAATATCCACTGAATTCCACAACTGGGGTGAAAAAAAAAAAAAACCTTCTGGAACTACCAAGGTCTGAAAATCGGTGGCTAATTACAGCCATAGTCTGTATGATATTAGTCTATATTCAGTCTGTATGACATTACTGAAAATTACCGAAAAGGCTGTAGTTGAGGAAGACTTTTTAGTTACAGTAGCCTAAATCCTTGGCTGATCAACTATATTTGAGGCTAGAGGAAAATTGCCTGGATTTGATTGCTGTCACAGATGTCGGAATTGTTTGATTAAATACATTTAACTGTAATAATTTGTGTTTAGGTGTAGATGCTAAAAGAAAAGATGCTTTATTTTTGGATAGTTGTAGATGCTGGTTGGATTTCTGTTTTTGAGAATTTTCAAAAATATCATGCAACTATTAGCTCCACTATCTTTAGAAAGTACCTGTGGGAGTGTGAGAATTGAAGTGGTTTCAGATGCAAGGGGTTTTCACAACAAATGTTGATTTGATTCTGCTTATGTGGTTTACCACTATTTACAGGAATGTTCTGATGTTTAAAAACCTTCCACTTCAGTAACAAGCTGTAATTTAGAGCAAGAAATAAGGGTGTGTAAACAGAACATGTTCTTTCATCAAAGCTGTTTGCCAAGGTCAGCATACCAGGTCAAGCCGGGATAATCCATATTCAAAAATGATAAAAACAGGAAAGAGTAGGAAAACTGGAAACTAGAATAAAGGACTGCTCAGTAATACATGTAAACACACAACAAGACTTCTCAGAAAAGACAAAAGGAACAAAGGAAATGAACCAATCTAGTTAACGGCTGAACAAACCAATGATAAGACAGGGTGGAGACAGGACAAAAACCAAAACAAAGGCCACAAAGTCAAAAAAACAAACGAGAGCAGTGCACAGATTAGTTGCATTGTAGGAAAATGGTGTAGTGCCTCCTCTTGGTGCTTTCACAGAGTAAAATATAGTTCCACTCGTCTGGCATTGCTGAGGTTAACACACGACCATAAGGATGATGGTTTCTAGAGACACTTATAAACTTAAAGATGCCTGTTGTGTAATGAAAATTTCGGTTCTTCAGCTGATTCGGGCACTTCGCATCCTCTATACTTGGTACAGGTGCTTCAGGAAGTAGAAATTTCAAAAACCTTTACACTTCTAAATAAGATTTAATGACGTTGTCAAATGCACAGCTGTCCGTATATATCATCCTGCCTGTTGGAACATGAAGTTTATTGACTCTGTATCTACCATTGGTTAGATTACCTCGATGAAGTGGAGTGCATATTTTTGTTGCAGTATTTCTGGTGAACCTGCCCAAAGCATTGTTTGACAGTTGCTCTTTTGCCCGTGGAAGAGGTCAGCCATTCGTCTTGTATTTAAATTTGCAAAACGCTGAGTGGTTCAGCTTGATGCTCACCCACTGAGAGAAACAGGCACAGAATAGGAGAGAGAGAGAGGGAGTGATGAAGCATGGGGCTTGATAATCAGACAGCGCGGTACCCAGGTGCATTTATTCAAAAAGCCTCATTTCCATATTCTCAAGTGCTTTCTTACCTGGGGATTAGCTCTCTTTCTCTCTGTCCCTCTTTCTGTCTTTCCAATGCCACTGCTGGAGGTGGCTGTACCTTTTAGAATTATGGGCAATAAAAGGAAAGCAGAGGAATTTAAAAAAAAAAAATAAGAGGAAGAGGGAGAGAAAGACGAGAAAACAAAGGTGAGCTTTGTTAGATGAAAGACTGAGGGAGATGCAAGGCTGAAACTGCACTGACACAGATCTCATGGGAGATCTGCAAGGGAAAGAGAGATATGGGGTAAAAATGAGAATAGAATAGGAGAGAGCTGTGACAGGATTTTTGATTAGCCTTTACAAACAAGAGGCCTGCAGGCTGCCCTGAAGGCACAGAGGAGTGGATACATGTCCTCACTGGATTCAGTACATGTTCAGAGAGAGGTGTCTTGGTGACTCAGAGGTGAGAAGGAGTCAGAGGAGCAGGAATCCACAGCCACTCCAGTCCAACCACTCAGTAATCACTGCTCCATCCAGGAACGATATACACAATCAGTGCAAGTATGGGTTTTTCCATTAAGACGCACTTAGACTATGGAATCTTCAATAGAAATTAAAATTGACAGTCAGTCATCAATATATTGGTTTTTCCAACCAACTCTGGGTGCAGCAGTATTCGAAAATGAGTCCGGATCTACCTTTTTGAGCTGGTATGCGCTGTACTGACTCTATACTAGCTGAGTGGGATTGGATACTGATGTACAACCTGTGGCTCTGAAAGCTCTCTATCACACAGTCGTGAAATGGCTGATGCTGGTGTAATGGCTAGCATCTCACGACTATGACTGAAAACATACTTTTGCTTTCTGCGAGCTGCAGTTAGCTCATTTACCTGGTATACTGGTCATACCTTTTTTTACTATGACTGGTGTCATAATGCCTTTGAATGTTTAATTCTTTGGTCACAGTCACTTGCTGGAAGCAAATTAAAACAAATAGGTTTGTGGTTTATGTCCCAGAAGGAATATACCATTGTCTGTTTCTCCTGGAACATTCAGGATTCAAAATCCAGCAGATGTTTCTTTGACAAGAATGTTTTCTTCAATGCCTTCCACAATATTAGTGTCTAGTGTGTGCATTAGCCTTGGTGCTCTACTGAGACTCGTAAACGGTGCCACGTAACAATATCTTGCAACTCTCGTCCTGGAATCAACTAATTAACAGCCCTGTGTGCATTAGAGCAGGGAAATGTTCAGGACAGGGGGTAGTCCAGTTCTTTAGTAGATAAACCAGTAACTGTGATGAGATTTTTCCCCATGACTCCATTAGACATATATGATTTGCGCTTCTGCTGTAGACAAAACATATATGTGTTGTCTTGTAGATCAAGTACACTTCTGTCAACATCCAGAAATCGTTTCACTTGAAGATATTGGACATTGGAATCCACTCGCTACTCACTAGGATGCTTCATGACAACTGACATAAACATCTATAAACCACTTACAAAGCTTTTTTTTTTTTTTTGAACTACATACTGTGTCATAAAGAACAATTTTGATGTCAAGCCAATAAAATGTATTGACGTGACAAAGACTGTCAGTTGTGTTATGACATTTTCCATGCTAACGTCATGACATTTAGCTCAGTGCAGTTCTGGTTTGTCACATAATAGAGATTATGTGTTATAGTTTGCCTACAGAGGTTAACTGGAAAAATGTCTCCTTATCTCAGCATTTGTTGGTAGAATTATGATGAAGATACTGAAGACTTTCTGTGGCACTTAAAGTAACATTTGGAAAAATGGTGTTAATCCATCCAGTACACCTCCAGAGACGTGTAAAATCTACACCGAGGCACACTGAAGCTGTCCTGGCAGTTTGTAGTGACCTAGCACCTTACACTTCAAGGTGTTTTTTTTCTTATTCAGTCAGTTGTCACGCTGATCTAACGTAAGACACCTTGCCCTCTAATTTACAGCAAATTAACACTGCTCTATTTTGGGGTGAAGAGGCTGATTTCACCAAGCTACAACCCTCATTAGCGCACCGTTTCTGACCATCTTGAGATAGACGTGTCTAGAAGTTGTTGAGCGTGTACAGACTTGGCACAGTGACACACGCTGCCTGGCCACTTACAGAGGACGAATGGCACTTTCACTGCAGGCTGGAAATGGGGGAGATGGAGCTGCACTTCCTACCAAAGCACATGCCCTAAATTTGATACCATTAGGAATTCAGCTAATAAAAAAAAAAAAAAAACGTAACATCTCCCTCGTGTCTCTGTAATATTCAAATGAAGGAAGAAGTCTCTGGAATTTACAAAGAGGAAAAAAAATGAAAAGGAAAAAAAGGGGACTGGCCATGAGATTAATGTTAACTGTATTATTAAAATGCAGCACAATTTAATGGACTTTATTATCATACGACATTGTTCCAAGCCGTCTTTTCGTTGGGGGTTTGTCTGTACCTTTGTTTGCTTGTTAATTGCTTTGGCATTGTAATTGTATCATTTGACATTGATAATTGAAGTCAGGAGCCAATTACTGAGTGAGAGCCTGAAAATGAACAAGAATTTTTCAGCAGAAAGTTTCCAGTCCCTAGCTTCACATAGGTGAGCATCTGCCGCAGCTGGGTCACTGCTGTGCTGAGAGTAGTCCACACCACCCACTTAATATCCTTCGGTCCTTTCTACTTTCCTTTGATGGACAGGGTGAAAGGATACTACGACATTGTATTGTGAAGGAACTGGAATCAATAATTCTACACCAACCGAGTGAGCTCTGTGGTAAAATAGTAAGTTGATTACTTCAGAGTAACTTAACCTGATACCAAGTCACACCATGATTTAATAAATAACGAATAAATTATGACAGGGTGTACTGTCATAGAAACATAACCATTTTCAAAAGCATTTCCAAAAGCAGTTTGTCAAAACTAATCGTTTTGATTTATTAAAGAATGATGCACAGTTGTTTTTTTTAGCCATTTATTGATATGCTTAATGTCGTGGAATGTTTGTGAAACAAGTTAGTTCCTCATGACTTATGTTATATCAGCTATAAACAGTTCCCTCACCAGCTTCTCTTGAAATTAACAAGACAAAAATGCATCTTGCCATATCACAGAAAAAAATATTGCAAAGTCACCTAAGTGAATAACAACACACCTAAGTGAAGTGACTTGTGGCCAAGTACGGTGACCCATACTTGGAATTTGTGCTCTGCATTTAACCCATCCAAGTGCACACACACAGTAGTGAACACACACCCAGAGCAGTGGGCAGCCATTTTAGCTGTGGCACCCCGGGAGCAGTTGGGGGATCGGTGCCTTGCTCAAGGGTCTTACCTCAGTCGTGGTATTGAGGGTGCACAGAGCGCTGGTCATTCACTCCCCCCACCTACAATCCCTGCCGGACCCGAGAATCGAACCCACAACCTTCGGGTTCACCTTCGGGTTACAAGTCAGACTCTCAGACCATTAGGCCACAACTGCCCCCTTCATCCTGAAGACTTTATCATGTCGGAAAAGATCTAGTTACAACTTTACTTCCCACTGTTGCAAAGTAATAATAAACATCTCGTCACTGAAAACTTCACCGTATCAACAATCTCAAGTTTTTTAATCGGTTTACGTGCCGTCTCCCTGTGAATGGGCTGTTACTAGAGAAACATTAACGTATTAGAATGAGCGCCTTAATATAAAATATGTCATTTGCGTGCAAACACCTTCTGACCAATCAGAATTGAGAATTCAACAGGGCTCATGTGTAAGATCCCAAGTAATACATGTGTGTAAACTTGTGTGTGCAGAAAAAGTGGAAGAAGCCAGCATACTGGCATAACGGTGTGAATTACGTCATGTGCGATATAGGGGTTAAAAAAAACAATATGTAAATAAGGTTTTTGTTTGTGCTGTTTGCCTCACACGTCCAGTATAATGCCAATTGGAGACTGTGAGATGTGTCAGAAGACAATATGTATGTTTTATTCATAAGGTAGGTGTGAATTAAAACCTTTTCACAGTCTCCACTGAAATATTATCGGCCTTGGAAGTGTGGACATGCTCTGAATATCTCGGCTGTGATAATATTAAATCATTTTAGGAAACATTTCGATCATTTTGAGTTGTTAAGCTATAATCCTGATGAATGGCATCAGTTTGTCTTTAACTGGTGGCAATGGACTTGTGCAAATATAATACCTGCTTTTCGGTTGTACTGATTTGCGCACTAACTGCATATTCCTTAAGACGGTGTGACATCTCGCTTATTTGATATATGCAGTCTTCTGTAAACTGTGCTAATAAATCAGAACAAATATATAATTAGTATTAATAAATAGTAATAGTTGTCCTAGTAATTAGAGTAATATAGTATGAAAATGTTTGTTCTGTTTTTTGAGCATTATCAAGCTGTTTTTATACAGGCTGTATGTAATAAAGAGAAATAAATTGAGCAAGAGATAAAAAAAGAGACAGATACAGAGAGAAGGATGGGAGTGGATGAGTTTTTTTTATGACTTCTCTATATATTCAAGCAGAATGTGTGCACCCTCATCCATCAGTCAGTTCGTACTGACACAGACGCCTTATTCGCTTTAAAGATGCTTGTGAGCAGGACAGAGCAACAGAGTGGAAGTGTGTGTGCATGTGTGTGTTTTTGTGTGCATGCACACGCGGAGTGATTGCTAAGGGTCATCAGCGTGTGCTGAACTGATTAGACTCTGAGTAGCCGTACAAGCACGATGTGACATTGTCAAATCAGCACAAGGACGAAGGCCCTGCACTTCACCACCCACTCCAGCACCATTCATTTTGGTTTGGAGCCTAAGTGGCCCGTAGCAACATGCAGCTGTACATGAATGTCATGTTAGAGTGAGTTACATCCTTTTGGTGCAGGGAGTAAAATGTCCTTCCTCTAGAGTATGACTGTAATTACTGTGATTCAGAGATCACAGTAAAGAGGCAGGGGAGATGTATGTGAAGAGGAGTAGTTATGGGTGGGATTTGTGTAATAGAAACAAATAGAAAAAAGTTGTGAGTGCATTCAAGAGGCAAGAATCAATCAGGTGGGTTAAATTTACAGAACCTGTTTTCACTTGGTAAATAAAGGTAAAAAAATATTCCACCAGATTTCATCCAAATGTCCAAAATTCACAAGAAAACAAAATGGCAGTGTGAGATCACAAACATCAAGGTTGCCAGGTGTTTGTGACAAGATCAGCCTAATGGTTAATAAAACCGGACGCCCAACATCAAACCCTCCAAAATCCTGTATTAAACTCATGATTCCTATTCCTCTAAATATATTTACAACGTGTAAGGAAAAAAAAATAGACAGAGTGTGCTGTAATATAAAAGTAATCAACCACCGGTGGTGTGATGCAGCCCAACACAAAGGCAAGTTATGATTACCACTGTGAAGTTGATTATTTTCCAATAATAGCAGATCCTGGAATGCTTTATTTTTCTTATGCTACAATATCCTGGCAACAGTTACCTTTTTTTAGTTATAAAAAAAGACACATCATACATTTCACAGTTTATTGTTATGTTTTATGTTGTGGAACGTCCACAAAACAAGTTAGTTCCTGTTATCGCTTACGTTGTAGCAGCTATAAACAGTTATTTGACCCCTTTTTTCTCTCTATTGAAGATACCAAGTCAAAAAATGTAGCTTGTTGTTTTACCGAGAAACTGCAAAGCGCTCTATCCTAAAGACTTTGCCGTGTCTGAAAACTTAAAGTCACGGCTTGACCTCTGACAATGGAGACTCCTTCCAAAATAATAATAAATGCGTTTTTACTATAGAAACGATAACACACACAACGAGCACATTTACATAAACCTGTGATTTTCAGTTCAGCTGTAGAAATTGTCAGAGCTACTGTTACAGAAAATGAATGAACACCTTCTCACCAATCAGATGTTAACATGGTCTTTAAGTAGTCTTGCGTTACTGTATACACCGTATGTAAATAAAAAATACAGAAAACAAGCACAAAGTAGTCTTTTAAAAGTAGTCTATTATTTCTTTATATGACATGAATTTACTTCTACTGTTAACTACCTACATTTGTAACCTGAGCCCACATAAATATACATATAATAGAATATGTGTCTATTGTTTGCAGTAAAAAATAGACCTCCAGCTCATGTACTATATATAATTAATCTAACGTTTGCAAATTGTCCAACCCGCAAACTGCAGGGAAAAAAGGAAAAACATGGCAGCAAGTTAAAAGTAGCCATGGAAACATGAATCCCATCCAGCACTATGCGTCGTCTGTGATCCTGTTTTTTGCAGAGCGCTTATTACAGTGTAACTACTATGTAGTAACTAGTGAATAAAGCCCAGGACCCCTGATATGGCAACCAAGTGGTCTGTATATACACTGATATCATTAGCTACCTCGGTCTCTAATATGTGTATCTATGGTTACGACCCTTTTTGTCCTGGGAGTGTGAGCTTTACTCATCCATCTGTTTGTATTACACTGCATATGCTGTGTGTGTGTGTGTGTGTGTGTGTGTGTGTGTGTGCGTGTGTGCTTAATATAGAAGCA
Source organism: Pangasius djambal (assembly GCA_022985145.1). Taxonomy (NCBI): domain Eukaryota; kingdom Metazoa; phylum Chordata; class Actinopteri; order Siluriformes; family Pangasiidae; genus Pangasius; species Pangasius djambal. The sequence goes on along the minus strand of CM041002.1, from coordinate 2,599,962 downwards.
TATGTTGCTTTTCTGTACACACACACACACACACACACACAGTGCGATATAGAGGAGAAATACAGCACCGGGCCAAGTGGACCTGAGAGAGAAATTTATCTCGTGTTCTCTCTTTCTCTCTGTCTCACAGGGCTGGAGAATAAATGTGTGCCATGGCCAAAAACAACAAAATCTCTTTTAAAAAAGTTCACTCACTGACTGCTGCTGTGACATTTATTATTTTCTCTTCTACAACACACACACACACACACACACACACACACACACGCAGTTACCCATGTCGAGTGTATGATATCGGTTGTGTTCTGTTTCTTCTGCTCATTAATATTCATGAGTAGTGTTAGGGAATGGGCGGGGGATCTGGGGTGACAGGTTTAATGCTAAGACGGGGTTCATGCAGTCCCCAAAGGTTTGTCGCATACGCCCCCGATATCAGTCATGCACCTCCTGTCTGCATGTCTGTGCGAGTGTTCTCCACTGGGACTGTACACAGCGGAGTCTAGAGGGAAATCAGACATTGTGTTGCTGCCCACTGAATCCATGAGATGCTTTCATAAATCACCCGCTTTGTGCCTCTACTTCTAATTGCCAAAAAATAAAATAAAATAAAAATCCCCACAGAAAAACTACTGTCTGGAAAAAAAAAATGGTAAAGGTTGTATAATCTAATTTTAATGTAATTTAATTAAATATTTTTAGTTAATTATCCAGGAAGGTAGATGTGTACACAACGCTTTTGTTTTACATAGGTCATACTGGTTTTCCCCCCTTCTAAATGTCATTACTTTATTTTAGAAATACTCTAAAGCTAAATTTTATCTCACCCTGGAATGGTGCCAAAATATAGCTATAAATATATATCTAAGAAAGGTACAGGGTGAAAGTGGGCATGTGCTGAGCTGTGCTAAGTACTAAACAATAGAGTGTGATAGATAATTAATGGGTAAATCTATGTGCTATCCCTCTGTGGTGTCTCTATAAGTGGTGCAGAAGTAAGTGGCCATGTGCAGTGTAGTGCAGAATTATTACAGTCAATTTTGTGTCTCATTCAGGAAATGAGTGGCCTTTAGTTCTTAAATTGGCTTCTTAAAGCATTTTATTACTGAGACTGTGCATCTTCTGTATACTGGGACTATAATGGATTTTTTTGAAGGGAAAGTTACACATATTCAGAGTTGGTTTATGCAGCTGAGGGATTAGGTGGTACCATCAAGGGGACCAAAGTGTTTTGTTACCTTTATATAGTATATACACTCTGTGGTCAAAAGTATGTGAACATCTGACCATCAGTGAGCCTTCTCCAAACTGTTGCTGCACACAGTTGTCTACAGTGTGTTTGTATGCTGTTGCTTTAAGATTTCCCGTCACTGGAACTAAAAAGCCCAAGCATGTTCCAGCACGACAGTGGCCCTGTGCAAAAGTGACATCCGTGAAGGCATGGTTTGCCAAGGTTGGTGTGGAAGAACTCAAGTGGCCTGGACAAATCCTTGACTTCAACCCCACTGAACACTGGGATTAATTGAAATGCCGACTGTGCCCCAGGCTCGATATCAGTGCCTGATCTCACTAATGCTCTTGTGGCTGAATGAGCACAAATCCACACAGCCACGCTCCAAAATCTAGTGGAAAGCCTTCCCTGAAGAGTGGAGGTTATTACAACAGCGAAGTGGGGGAATAGGAATTGGATGTTCACCAACCACCATCCACCAAAATTTTGGCCATATGGTTTATCTTTTCCCTGGAAACGTGATTATTGTATACCTTTAAAAATAATTTAAGGTGGATAATTGAACCTTAAAGAGCACTAAAGAGTTTCTCATTAAAAGCTTATTACAACTACACCACATGCACATTCCCAGGTAAAAGATACACACTAATGGTACAAAAGATGTTCCCTTGATGGTTCCACCCCAGTGACAAGGTTTGATACCTTAATTTCTGAGAAGATTGATGTATTACAGGTAGGTATACGTTTTGTACACAGATTACTGAGTCAGCAACTCACCACACTTCCTACATCCTGACAACTAAATAAAATGTCAACTTAAACATAATATATATGGAGCCTATAATTCATGAATACAGAGGTTATTGTTATCCTCTGAACATGTTCAGATGAACTGTGATATTGCGTGAGTAATACTGAAAGGAATTAGTGGCTGGGTTTAAATGCCATCACTCTCATAAATTGAAGGCTGGAGTATGATAGGGACAGGAAATGGTGATGATGAAATTTGGTATTAAGGTAAAAAATAACTATTATTATTATTATTATTATTATTATTATTATTATTAGCAGTAGTAGTAGTATAAATACTGTAGTGTGAAACAAGAAGTTTTAGAGTTTACAGTTCACATTTTACATTTACGCATTAAAAAAGTTTTGAAAATATTAAGCTTCAGGGTTTTTACACACAAAAAAGATTTAATTAGAGTTTTTGCAAGCAGTGTCGGCCTTGTTTCTGCAGCCACGAGCCCAACTAAATGTCAAAAGAACAATTGAAATGTACAAAACTTATTTTAATTAGTCAAGCTAGTGTTGGCGTGGTTGTTATACTTTAATTGGACTAAGTTTGACCTCAGTCTGACCATAAACCTTGGACAGCACACAGCTTACAGGATAGCGTAAACTAATCTTAGACTAATGCAACTGTGTAAACATAGCTTATCTTGAGTGATGGTTTTCTTCTTGCTTATAATGAGTGCTGAGTGTTCAGGACCTGGATATATCCAGGGAAGGAAACTATGCGACGGTAAGCCACAGTAGCTGTTAATGGGAAGGACGTTTTTTTTTTTAGTAGACATGAATGAGCCACGGTGGTACACTTCACACACGGCCACACAGGAGCAATAAAAGCAGAGCAGTACTATTACAAAGCCTTCACAATGAGTGTGTTTGGAGCTTTTGCAATTTGTTTCAGACGTGGATTGCGTTATTTATCTCTCTCTCTCTCTCTTTTTGGGACAGAGTGCAGACCCGGTGCATGACCTGTTGCTGAATATGATCACGTGGGTGGGCATCCTGCTGTCACTCGTCTGCCTGCTTATCTGCATCTTCACCTTCTGCTTCTTCCGGGGCCTGCAGAGTGACCGCAACACCATCCACAAGAACTTGTGCATTTCGCTGTTCATTGCCGAGGCGCTCTTCCTGACAGGCATCAACCGCACCGACCAGCCTGTAAGACACTCACTCTCTCACACACACACACAAACACACTATTAGTTAAACCTTGTAGGTCACTTCATAGCTATGACTAGCCCATGATTTGTATCTACACTGACCACCAATGGACCACCACTGACTAGATGTTATTCCGGTGGTGGACCATTACTAGTGTACACAGTAACACTGCACCACACACACACACACACACACACACACTCAAACTACTATGCCAATTATAGTTTTAGATCCACAAACAAACCTAGAATTGAATTTATTTTGGAGCTTTTCAGAAACTGCTCCTTCACACACTGATGAACATCAGCTAATCCCATTTCCTGTAGCAATATGTGTATCTGTGCTCATTGACTACGCCGCTGCCTGTACCTCAGTTATTTGGTTATTTTGATTTGTTGCGCTGTTCTGCTGCTGTAGTTGGCGACGTACTTGAGCTTTGTGGCTCTGACTTTGGGATTTTATGCGTGGGGCGTGTGTATTTGTGTGTACGTGTATTTAGCCTTTTGTCCAAAGTGGACCACATGTCCTCGCAGTGATGGAATAATGTTACTTTTTTTCAGATGCATTTTTTGTTAAAAAAATCTATCTATCTGTTTATGTTTATATGTATGTATGTATGTATGTATGTATGTATGTATCTATCTATCTATCTATCTATCTATCTTTTTTTTGTGAGAACAAAAATGACTAAATACGCAGTGGGGTCGAAAGTCTGAGAGCACTAGGGAAAATGCTTCTATTTTGAATTCTTTACTAATTTAATACAACAATTTTCATTACAAATTATATTACAGACAACAACTTGAGTGAAAATTAGAATCTTTGAAATATTTACATGAATTTCAGAGTTTCTTAGTATTTGGTTTGTCCCCTTTTTGCTTTAATGACAGTGCGCACTCGAGCTGGCACTGCCGCCACAAGTTTGTGCAAAAACCTGGGATCCATTATGATCACAAGTGGATCTCAAATCCACTGGAGTGTCGTCTGAACTCATGCTTCAATAGAAGAGATTAGATTAGATCTGGCCTTTTGTACAAATCTAATTTTTTGCTTACATTTAAATAGGGACCTAGACATAGTGCAGAACCTTGAATATTAAATATTCAAGATATTGAACATTTACTTTCTTTGTTTTAAGTATTTCAAAATTCTAAAACTTTCTGTTTATTCCAATTTTATATGAGAAAAAAAAAAACAATCCCAGATTTTCAACGTGTTCAATAGTCTATAATAGAAAGTAGTGCTTTCTCTGTTTTAATAACCACCAGCTGTGACTGGCGTGTAGGTGTCCGTGTTAATGCATCCTTACTTAGCTGGGAGAATAAATGCTCTCCTCTTTTAACTAAAATTTCACTATGGATTTTAACATCAGATATTTTACTGAGTGAAATGAAAAAAAAAAAAGTCAGACAGTTTACGTCTAACTTACTCCCTCTCTTTCGGTACTCTTGCCTTTTTTCTTCCTTCTCCATAAAAAAAAAAAAGTTGAAAATCACCCGCTGATTCTCAGCCGATGTGCAAGGAAGTGATTCAGAGCGAGGGATTTGATGCCGAGGCTCTGGTTGCTCAGCTCAGCGGAGGACTGAACAGCTGATTTCTGAGTGTCACCAGAGTCTCCTCATGCCACAGAGCTAATTTGCTTGCGAGAGCTTCTGCAACGTAAGGGCCATCATGTCTGTAGTGCACAGAAAAGATGGTTGATGGGGGTTGTAGAGGTGACATGATGTGTGAATGGAATTTGAATGGTAATAGTGAAGAGCAGGGAAGCCTTTTGCATGCCGTCTCCTCTAAATTGTTACTTATTTAACATTTCATTTGAGTTTATCTGGGTAGAACCTATGATACTAGACAGGGTCACAAAACAGTTTCACAGAAAAAAAAAGCAGCAGCTACGTGATTAAGCTACGGCATGTAGCTATCTAACAACTTGATCAAAACATGTCATTCACTGTGTGATGAAATCGCACTTAGCTAGCAAGGTTTCAAACATCTTTAGGCAGGCTGACTGCTTTTGCCACCATGTATGTTAAACCCGCACCTTACCCAGTGCAATATTTCCAGGAAGATAGTCTAGGTTGGGTTAAACAGCAACTCAAAACATTTCCGTGTTGTTTTGGAAATAAGAAATATTCTTAAAATTTATGTACAAACTTGCATAAAGAACCCTAAGCAAACATTAGTCATTATTTCTCTTTCCTGAAGTGAAGTGACTCGTGGCCAAGTATGGTGACCCCTACTCGGAAATTGTGGTCTACATTTAACTATCCAAGTGCACACACACACACACACACACACACACACGGAGTAGTGGGAAGCCTTTTTTGCTGCAGCGCCCGGGGAGCAGCTGGGGGTTCAGTGCCTTGCTCAAGGGTCTCACCCTTGAGGGTGGAAGACAGTGCTGGTCATTCACTCCCCCCACCTACAATCCCTGCCGGACCTGAGACTCGAACCCACGACCTTCAGGTTCACCTTTGGGTTACAAGTCCGACTCTCTAACCACCTGTTTAGTTATTCACATTATAATTCACAATGGAAACTTGGTTGGTTTTGTTTGTTTGTGGCCTACACAATAGTTTTATGATAATTTATTTAAAGAAAATGTATATGCTATCAACTGTTTGCAAGGATGCAATTTGTTGAATTTTTAGCAAAAGGTCAAAAATGCTTAATACCATGAATAAATAAAAGAAAAGTCTTTAGTTTTGACTTTAGCTATATGACACAATATGGTCGTTGATTAGTTTTAATGGTTTTGAAGGCACAGATTTCATATTCAAATGTTTAAGATTCCACAGATTCCTCAAGGAGTTCTTTGGATGGTTAATGGTTCTTACTTTCTTAAGAAGTTTCGCATTTTATGAGAAGAGCCTTTTTTTTTAAATTATGCTTTTAGAGGCCCAATGTAAGTCTTTTGAAACATGTTCCGTAAACGTTGTGGCTAAATATCACTCGCATTGCCTAATGTAGGAAAATGGGTCTGAAAAAAAGCAAGGCATTTATGGAATACTTTATTTTATAATTATGTTTATAAAAAAAACAACCCAAGCATGTGTCCTAAAAGTGACATTGTAAATATGACATGTATAAGCACTTACTGCAAATTTAAACTTCTCTCTGGCTGAATCTCAAATGGTGTTGTATTGGGCTTTTAGTGCATTATGTAAGTTTTACAAAGCCAAATCTTGTCTAGGGATATATAGTGGCTAGAAAGTGATTTATGAACTGATTTTAGCCTCACTGAGTGTTACACTACTATTAGACTTAGCACAATGACACTATTATTATCTGTTTCGTGCTCCGAATGTTCATATCTGTATCCATGTACGGATTTAAACCAGAAGGGGGCGTGGCTTAAACTATGAACTTTCCAACCTCACCCCTAATTTATCTCCACTAAGTATGTGCATGGGGCTGTTTCAATTAGTCATTAGTACTATATAGTTATTATTAATGTTAATGTTAATGAAGACGACTTTTCTTTGTTCCGTGAACTTCATATCTGACTGCGTGCCCACATAAAAATAAAAAACTGCCCTGTGAAACATTTTATCAAGCTTTCTAAAAAAAAAAAAAAAAAATAGTGCACCTCCTATTCATATCTGTATTTGTATCAGTTTAGAACATATTATCTGTTCAGTTAGAATATTCGTATTTGTTTAATATGTAATTACAATACTGTAATTGGGCCGTAAAATGGCAATTAAATTGATGATTGTAATTATTTGTTTGACAGTCAGTCTTCAAAAAAAATGAAATGTTCTCTCGTAGTTTCTCTCTCTTTCCCTCGCTCTTTCTCTATGTCTGCATCAGATCCCTAACAAGACTCATCAGTAATTGATTCACTAACCTTGCAGGCTGAAAATCCTCCAGGCGCTAAGCATCATCTCTAAACACCAGTGATGTGAAGGGTTAAATGTTATAGGACAGGGTTAATGGTTAATCCCCTCGGGGAAGAATCTCATTATCAACCCCGCCGGGGGTAGAGTGGGTGGGCGGCATACTCTTTACCTCTCCGACAGAGGCGTTCAACTCTCAGTCTGAGTCTGACCTTCATCTGTTCATCATCTCTAGAGCCTTATTTATGTTTTGCCATTTACACGAAGAACTGCTTAATCACTTAATCAGTTGTTCTCCGGTCGTTCTGTTCGAGCTCACCCACTCACATCAATGACTTTGGAGCTCTTTATATAATGATAATGCTTGCTGTGAGAGAATGTGTCATGGCACATTGGTTCAGTGAGGCTGTGCAGAAAAAAAACTGTTGAGATTTTTTAATATCATTGGATCTTCTGTACTCCAAATTATGGTCGCTGTTGTTTTTTTTTTTTTTTTTTGTGGGTTTTTTTCCCCACAAGAGCCATATGGCTAATGTTGATGACAGGACGTGAGAATGTGGCCTCTGCATATTGATATGCATCATGGAATCATAGAAATGGACCTACACTTCAATAACATGTTTGTTTCATTTTAAAAATGAAGCCTGCCTCCCGTCATTTCACCTTCTATCTGCTGTTGTCAAAAATGTTTTGAGCTGTGGGCCAGTCTGAAATGCTATGAGGGCGGCCATCTTGGATGATTTTATTTGTGTAGGTCTTTTAGCAATACACATTGTCACAAAGCAGCTTTAAGGATAAAGTTAAAGTTACTAAGATCACTTTTTTTATATATGCCACATGACTGGCTGATTGGATATCTGCATGAATGTATTCCTAATAAAGTGGACGCTGTGTGTATGTGTGTGTGCATAGTGTCATCACCGAAGATAATATCCTGTATAAAGGTGGCACACAGGGTGTAATTGTTCCTGTAATAGAAGAGTGTCATGTTTGATGAATGAGCTCTAAACTTCATAGTTTTAATTTAATTACCGATACGAGAAGAGATGGACATCATCCATCAAAGTCCACTTACTCTGAAGACTTTTGGATTTACAGTGCGTGTGTGTGTTTGTAATTCTTCCTTCTAATTCGCTGGCACTAACAATCAGTTCTGCTCGCTTCCTTGCACCTTGTTTTATGCAGATCATCTGCGCTGTGTTCGCCGCTCTGCTGCATTTCTTCTTCCTGGCGGCGTTCACGTGGATGTTTCTGGAAGGCGTGCAGCTCTACATCATGCTGGTGGAGGTGTTTGAGAGCGAGCACTCTCGCAAGCGCTACTTCTACCTGGCCGGTTACGGCATCCCGGCTCTCGTCGTGGCCGTTTCTGCTGCCGTGGACTACAGGAGCTACGGCACAGAGAGAGTGTGAGTAGCACATGCAGACACACACACACACACACACACACACACATGGCTTTCTTTTCCCTAGTGGGAAAGATCTTTGATGTCTAATTCTGCTGAGTTTAACAGTTCTGTGTGTGTGTGTGTGTGTGTGTGTGTGTGAGTTTGTGTTTGAGCACATTTTGTGTACAGAAACAGACAGCTGTAACACATGTGTGTCTTGCTCCAGTGTGTGTGGAAGACGAGAATGAGACACATTAGGGCTATAGAACATATTTTTCATGTGGGTTTGTACATGGGAGGTTTGTTAAATTCAAACTACTCGCTTTATAGATGCCTTTAAAAAGCATGCCAGTTAAACAGTAAACTCAATACTCGTCTATAAGTATGCAATTTGTTATACTGCCTCCAATGTTTACATTAGGTATTGCACAACAAATCAACTGAGGTATTGTACAACAAATTGTACAGCAAGGTATTGTACAACAAAACCAGCTCTTATTTTTGATTAGATATTGGGAGAATCTGTTCATATTTGACTCACTTTCCCCGAAACACACTACAAGACTATTCCTAGAGTTAAGTCAAACATATCGAATCAGTTTGATACACTTGGACTCCCTAAGAGGTTCGAAATTCGTCACTGCGCCTTTTTCCTCTTTTTTCTTGTGACCGTCTAGGACAGAACAGCACAGATTCAGCCCAGCTGTGAATTATTGCTATAGATTTTTCACTAGAACACACACACACATTCTGTTTTTGAAGCACACAGAAATTTCACATTTTGTTCTTCTCTACAAGCGTGTGCTAAAGCATAGAAGCAAAAACATACAGAAATAGAATCATAGAAGCAGAAACTCTCACAGTGTAGAGGTGAGAGAGAGAGAGAGAGAGAGAGAGAGAGAGAGAGAGAGTAATGCTGACATTAAATATTCCCTCTGTAATCTGGAGAAACAGTACTGCATTCAACATAACTCATAACAACTGCTTAGCCAGGCTTTGAAGACATATTGCAGCTGGCAATCAAGTGGAGAGACTCTGTGTGTGTGTGTGTGTGTGTGTGTGTGTGTGTAGGGGATATGTGATGCACTGTATCTTTGATCTTCACTGCATTTTTTTCTCCTTTGTTTTCACTCATGTCTTTTCTTACAAAATTCATTCTCTTGAGCAAAAGAAATGTCCAGTTGGGCGTGGCCATGTGATTAAATAAGCTTGATTGATTATTTATAGATACGGTGGTTGGGGCTGTAAAGAGGTGCTTTTGTTGTTAAACTGAGGTGCGTTAACAGTTTGAGCGAGGCATGATGAGTAAGAAGTTAATGTCTGCACCGAAGCCGTCATTTCTAATGCAGCGGAAATTAGGAGGTGAATAATTTAACAAGTGGGCGCTCATGTATCAGGATTATGTTGGGTCTCATGTGGCCAGAGAAACTCTCTAGACCTGTTCGATCTGTTTTTACCCATCCACCTTCCACCGCTTTATATGCACAGTAAGCTGTGTGTGTGTGTGTGTGTGTGTGTGTGAGAGAGAGAGAAAGATTGGTTGCCAGATTGTGTTGAATCCCCTCACCGTCTTTCTTTTTTCAGGTGCTGGTTGCGTCTGGACACGTATTTCATCTGGAGTTTTATTGGGCCTGCCACGCTAATCATTATGGTAAACGCTTGTTAATGAACTCACTTCATTAGTTCCCTTTTAGTGACTTGTTTTTCCTGAATGATTTTTTTTTTTTTTTTTACAAATTAGATTTTTTTTTTTTTTAACTCTAAGGAAATATAGTAGTGATAGCATCTGTTTTTCGAATCACAGCAGTATTTATGCTTAATAATGTTCAGTCAAAGCATAGAAATATTCTGATTAGCTGTGGTTCAGTTATTTTGTTGCTGTTTTACTGTCTGCTTTCCAGCTGAACGTCATCTTCCTGGGCATCGCGTTGTACAAAATGTTCCACCACACAGCCATCTTGAAGCCCGACTCAGGCTGCCTTGACAACATTAAGTAAGTTTCACGAAGCCGCACTCTTTGGTGGGTGTGTATGGCGCTGTTAGATGTGTGTATCTTTATAGTGATGCTTTATTCCTCTGTGTGAAACACATATCACGAGCAGACGGGGCAGAGCCTTTGATATTTTCCATTGGCTTTAAAGGTTAAGTCACAGGCTTAACGCCTAAAAGTATTCTGCAGAGTATGTTGCATTATGGGAAGAGGTGAAAAGCATCAAATTGAAAAGGGAATAGCAGTTGGTTGGGATTAACATCTGCAGGTGTACATGCATATAAATATTCATATGAGGACACTGGAGAAGCAGAGAGCTGTAATGACTTTATGAATATGTGCATTTATTGATGTTCCTGCTTTAGCGGTTTAATGAAATGCAGTGAGTCACTGAGAGTGTGATCACGGAGGTGTGAACAGGTCACTAGGAAAAGAGGAGAGAGATTGTGGCTCAGGTTTTTCAGGACAGAGAAATGTTGCTTTTTGATAGACGTTTCTTCCAGCCAATCAGAGTAGCAGATTTGATGTGTTAAGGTAAATATAGTACATGTCTGTTTCTCACTCACCTAACCGTAACATGATAACATATTCAGCCTTCGGAGGCACTCAATGATCTGCTGAAAAAGGTTTATGAAAAAGGTTCTGTTGTGACAAAAGCAGACATGATTATTTGTCAACCAATAGGACACATTGTGTTGCAGGGATTCATTCTTTCACACCAATAATAATCAAGATGGAGGACAAACTGATGTACAATCAAAATCTAGAAGGAGGTCATGATTATGAGAGGTTTTTTTTTGTTTTGTTTTTATACAGAAGGTAGGAGATGATGGTTGGCAAAAAGAGATGCTCATCAGCCAACTTTACACAATGTGATTCTCTAGTTAAATGAGTGGATTTATATGAAAACATTTCATTATTCAGAGCATCACATTCTCAAAAACATAATATCCTACATACACAGTCAGGTTCCGTCATGAGCAGACTGAGTTCCGTCTTTTGGACTGAAGGCCAAACAGAACGTCTCTAAATGCTCTGCACCCGCAGGCCTTCACTCGGTGTTTTTGTGTGCTGTTGAGTTCATATCTGTTATGAATTTGCTATGAATCAAGCCATTGAGGCCAAGTTCTGACTCACTTATCAATGATTTAATAGAAGAAGGATATGCAAGTCTGGAGTGCATCTGTCAATGGGCAGAGACATGTGTTACACAGACATTTCAATGTACAGTGTATCCATCCTTTTCATTCCTTACTCTCTCCATTGATCTATTAACCCCATGTGACGTGACACTTTCTGACTTCACTTTGTGTTACAACTCCAAAGTTTCAAACTATATCTAAATAAAAACAATGAAATAAGAGCCAATAATGTTGCATTAAATTAGAGGTGATGATTGAATTGGAGTGGATGAATTCTCAGTAGCAACACAAGAGAAGCCGTTCGGCCTGTCTGATTAATTAGGCAGCCTTTACGGTGCTGTTACGTCTTTGATAATGTCTTAGATGAAACTGGATAATTTTGTAATCAGACGTCCTATTCATGCTGATAATTAGATGATTATAGTCTCCTGTTTTCACAAGGCTAATTCACAAGGCACAATTTGAAATTCAGGCCTGTTTGATTAGGGGCTGAAAAAGAAAAGGGAGGGGAAAGAAAGGAGTAACAACAAAAACAAAGTATGTGCATGTGTGTGTGTCCTCTTAATGTTTTTCAGATCAAAAATTTGAACATACTAACAAACTTTGAATGAGACAAGTTAGCTGGAATCTGACCTTGCTAGCTTCATTAACCTCAGACCTAGCTTGTAAGTTACATTTTCTACATTTTTTCAGACCCAGTGTATTATCTACATTTTTCTCAGACCTCTTACTAAATAAATTTGTCTTAGACCTAGCTTGCTAGCTGCACATTATTCAGACCCAGTTTATTAGCTACAGTACATTTTCCTCAGACCTAGCTTGCTAACTACATTTTATTCAGACTCAGCTTATTAGCTACATTTTCCTCAGACCCAACTGGCTACCTACATTTTTTTCAGGCCCAGCTTATTCCCTACTTTTTCCTCAGACCTAGCTTGTTAGCTATTTTTTCCTCACACCGTCAGTCAAAACATAGTCACATATGAAGCAGGAAATGAATGTTGAACTCAGTTTTGCAAACCTTTTGACTTAAAAATGCAATCTTTTAGATTATTATAGTTTCCTCTTTCCACACGGCTAATTCACCAGGCACGATAAGAACTTCAGGCCCATTTCTGGGTCTAAGAAAGAAAGAGGTTTGGGGGAAAAAGAGTAAAAAACAAAAACAAACTCCGTGTGGGTGTCCTCTTCGTCTTGCTCTGTTCAGTGTTTCTGTGTTGACTTATGTGCTCTGCTTTTTCTATAAAATGATTTATAAAGCTATTTGAAATGGAGTGTGTAAACCATGAAGCGGCCTGCGCTTAGCTCGCCCAGCTCCCCAGGGTCACAACCTTTCCATCTCATCTCTGACACCTGTTAAATTCTGATGTATGCCTTTGTTTCTGAGAGTATGTGTTTGACCTGCCATATCACAAGGATGGGGTTTGTGGTGAAAAGCACGGCTCGATGGCTCAATTGTCCCTCTTGCAGAGCTGCAGCTGAGCCGATCAGAAGTCTGGGTAATAAAGCACATTTGATCCACACACACTGAGGATTTAGATTTAATAAGCACAGCAGTTCTAGAGATGGCCAGTTGTGGTTCTCTCATTACTAAGCATTAAGTAGGATTATACGTGCCAATATGGGCCTCCAATTTGACAGAATGAGCCAAGATTGAGTCTCTTGTCATTGAGGTAATATTCAAGACTATAAAGCTTGGGAATCAATGTAATGACATACAGTATTGTGGTCTTCCATACTGTCTCTATGAGCACTTTGTTTAAATTAAACCAACAGTGAGTGTCTGTTGATTTAATTAGACAAATAACATAGCCTGACCTGCTTAAATAGAGCATATTTAAGAATATAAACGAACGGCGTTATGAGAAAAACCAGTGTAGTTAATTATGTACAGCTCTTTAAATTGCAAACAAGAAGTAGGCTAGCTAATAATTTAGAAGGGATATAGCTTATACAATTATTTTGCTTGTGGCTTGAGTGCAGTTCAGAAATCTTTCACACAATTCAAAGATCAGAATTAATTTGAAGTTTTTTACATGCTGACAAACTGGGACAGAACAGTCACTTGAAAGCCAGCTGTGTAAAACATCTTTTCCTTGCTAGCTACATTTTCCAAGTCCTAACTGGCTAGCTTAATTTTCCTCAGACCTAGATTGCTTACTACATTTTATTCAGGTCTAGCTTGCTAGCTGTGTTTTCCTCAGACCTAGCTTGCTAGTTACATTTTCTTCAGACCTAGCTTATCGGCTACATTTTCCTCAGACCCAGCTTATCAGCTACATTTTCCTCAGACCTATCTTATCAGCTACATTTTCCTCAGACCTAGCTTGCTGGCTATGTTTTCCTCAGACATAGCTTGCTAGCTACATTCAGGATATTTCATTCTGATTGCTAGCTACATTTTTTTCCATGCCTACTTTGCTAGCTACATTTTCCTCAGAACATTCTGTACATCTAGCAGGAAATTTAGTATTAAACTTTTGTAAAGTAACAAATTAATGTTAGAGTTCAAAGTGAGATTCTTTAGATGTACCTCTTAAAGACTACAAATAACTCTTAGTTATGATCTTAGGTTCTCTATATAAATTTTTATTAACACACACTAATTGGGATGAGAGTCCATTTCAGGGTACCATGCACTCAGTCACCTGCTGGCAGGTCTTTGTTGGCTGGGAAGAAGAACTCAGTGGAAACCCTCATAGACGCATAGAAACATGTGAAACTCTGCACACATCAGTAAACAAAGATCAGGATTGAACCGGGGAGCTGTTAGGCAGCAACGCAAGGTTGCTAACATAATTTGTGTGTTTACGTTAGCTAATGTTAGGTACATTTCCAGCTTGCAACTCCAGCACACTCTCCTCACTCTCATGGATTGTCATAAATGGTACCTTATGAAATACGGGAGACAAAATATCTCAGAAACTATGTTCTCCACATTTTTCCTCCAAGCAAGCAAGCTGAAATTATTTAGCATTATCTTTTTTCCCCTTTTACACCGATGACCAATATGACCCCAGATTTGAAAAAAAAAAAAAAAACAGTAGCTTGAAAGTAGTGAACAACTTGCTAGGCAACAGTAGCTAGCTTTAATGCTGTGGTAACATGACTAGCTTTAATGTCAAGTAACTGTTCGCATCCAAAAAATAAAGTGGATTTCTCAAGAGCATCACATTCCCAAGCTCTAATAGGCTTTAAAGGCCTGGTGATTAGTTATTAGGACTCTGCTCTGCTGTAACACACACAGGTTCTGACAGGGCGTGAACTAATTTGTGCTTCCGAACCGATTCGATTGAGTTTGTTGTGAAACATGTTTTGTCTTGTCTCTTGGCTCGAGCTGTGTCATGCTTCATTGTGCATGAGTTTTTTTCGTTTTTTTTTTTTTTGTCTATTGTGTTTCTGCATGAGTCAGTTTGATTTATGCCTATTTCACTGTCACTGCTCAGCACTCTTACCATTTCTTTTTGTGCGTTTTTCATTCTAGTCTTTGTGGGTTTTTTTTCTTCTTCTTTTTGCCTTTCAGCTCTTGGAAATATGATGGCTGTGTTATATACTGGACAATAGTGAAGTGACATTGGTTTCAGCATATTTTTTAAAATATATTTTTAAGCCCCCATTCCTGTGTTTCCTTTGTGGACTTTCTCATGTCCATTTTCCAGACTTTGCTACCCTCTGCATCTCGCAAAATCAATACACGGTCTTTTTCATCACAGATCCTCTTTTTACGAACTGTTTTCCATTCTCCGACTGCACTAGATAGCGTGTGTATTGTCTTAAAGAATAGAGCGCACGTGAATAAAGCCGTCCATTCGGAGCGTTCCTTTCAGGCATTGAGATGCAGCGAGCGTCTAACGAGCCCGCTATCTAACGAGATCTCCAGCTCGATTTGCCAGGGGTGAGGCTAATGAGAAGTCGCCATCTTCAAAAGAAAAAAAAAACGCAAAGCAGTTTGATAATTACTACTGAGCTGCCTGGAAGACTGATCTCACATTCACACCACACTCTTTTCTCCCTTTTTTTTCCCCCAAAACTATCAGCAGTTTAACTGCAGGTGCAAAAAGCCTCTTTTTGCCTCTTTTTTATTCTATTTCTCCTCCTCCTTTTCTGCCTTTTCCTGTCTAACTCAATTACTGCAGGCATTTGAATGCAGATTTGCTCATTTCAGGCATCGTGAAATTATGGGTATAAATTGCCTCAAATTTGCTTTAACCGTTTTAAACATGTTTTGAGACACTCGTGTGGTAATTCACTTTGATTTTTCATATTTAACCCAGACTATTAGCCCAGTGGCAGTGCTACCTGAGAGAGAGGGAGAAGTTTAGGCGTTATTATTCACACGCTGTAGAACCACACGGTCTTATTTGCTTAAACGCCCAGCAGGAAGACTTCTTAACGTATTAGATGATGACTTTCAAATTCAATTAAACTTCAAATGCAGCTTCTGGTTTTTTCCCCTCTAAAAAAACCCCAATTGAATTAGTGTGTGAGTGTGTTTATGAATATACATGTCTTTGAAAACAGTGATTTCTAAAAGCCAGCAATAGCTCTGGCAACCTGTCACTCAGTGCTGGCTTAAGAGAAGAGAAGAGAGAAGTAGCACTGTATTACATAACTTAATAGACAGATGAAAGAATGTCACTTCTTCTTTCCCTCCAGGGAAGAATGAGATCGCAAGATTTAAGTTCCAGTGTGAAGTGGCTTGGCAGAAGTCTGAGGGATAAAGATGAGCCACAAGGCTTTACACACATATTTCTGTTACAGTATGTCGTGTGCCAGAGTGTGCTGATAATGAGGAAGATTACCTTGACATTTGTGTGTGGTTTTGTTTTTCAGGCCATATGAATGCAGCACCAAGGAATTTGCATATAACTATGTTGTTCTGAGAGCGAGGAAATAAGACCTATTTAATAAGGAAAAAACACAAAAGAATGTGCCGTTATGGGAAACTATTCAAAGACGGGCTGGTGTGATGAAGCTGAGTTACGTGAAAATGATTATTTTGATTAATGATTAATAACAGACATCCTCTTTTACCACAGTGAATTTCCAACGATCGCAAGTTTTAGTGTTTTAATAAATGACGTTGCCTATTTCAACCATTCATTGTCACATTTAATGTTGTGGAACGTCAACCATACAAGTTTGTTCCTGTTATCGCTTACGTTATAGCAGTTATAAACAGTTCTCTCCCTAGTTCTCTTTCCCGTGGCAGAAGACTCATCTTTACAATGCACTGATACTGGAGACTGCTTCCATACAAGCTTCATTATATTATTGATTTTGTTAAACAACACATTTTTTAATACGCTTATCATTAGCATTAATTAATTATGTAGATCGTCCACCATAAGAGTGCCTGTGCATGAGCTGTTACTATAGAAACAATAACAAGCATATTAAAACGAGCACATTATCATAAATGTGTTGTGGGAATTACGAAACTACTGTCAGAGTTGTGGGTTTAGAAAATTAATCAACACCTTCTGACCAATCAGATTTGAGAATTAAACAGTGCTGTGTTATAAATACCTTTACCACTTGCCCTCATTCCTCCGTCTACTCTCACACTAGCACACTACCACAGACCAAGGGTCAATACTCTCTCTCTCTCTCTCTCTCTCTCTTTCTCTCTCTCTCTCTCTCTCTTTCTCTCTCTCTCTCTCTCTCTCTCTCTTTGGCTCTGTAGAGCAGGCGTTCGGGGGCTAGTCAGGCTGATGAAGTATCCTTCCCTGCAGGTCATTAAGACAGACCCAGCAAAATGATGCTTAATGGCCTCCTCACTAATTCCATAAATCATTTATTTGGCTCAGCACCTGCTCGAGCTATTAAACACCAACGTTAGAATGTGTGTGCGTGAATGTGTGTGTGTGTGTGTGTGTGTGTGTGTGTGTGTGTGGCTCATTGCCGCCAGCAATGGCAATAGGCCTCTCTCCGTTTGTTCTATATTTCTGGTTGGGTAGCGTTGGAGTAGGTATTTTCAACATACACAGAGCTACAAAACAATTGTCTCACTCTCTTTCGGAGACTAAAGAGGAAGCTATAACACACCAACACACCAGTAAGGAGAGAACTTTCATAGGACACGAATATAACACACTATTACCCACCTGTCTCATTCTCTGATAGAGCCTGTATAGCAAAGAAGGTGTTCTCTTATACCCGGGTAACTCTGTTTTATCCAAAAGAGTGAGCTGAAATACAACGGTCTTATTCTATTTATCATGTGTTACATGATAGATATCTAAAAGCTGTAACCCACCTGTCTCACTCAACACCCGTCTCTTTCTCTCGGAGTCTCTTGGAGTTTTTAAAGGGAGGGGCTTGCTTTTATCGTTGTCTATATACCAGAGAATGAGCTATAACCCACCTGTCTCACCTTCTTATAATACCTTTATAACTATAACACATCTGTCTTGGAACATGTGCATCACTAAAAGCTAAAACACACCCGTCTCACCCTCTGTACTAAATTACACAGAAGGCTATAACCCTGTCTCACTGTCTATCAGGGCATGTGTAACACAGACAGAGTTATTACACGTCTGTCTCATTCACTGCTGTAAGCCCAGGGATATGGAACACATCTGTTTTGCTTTTATTTGCATCTGTGTAACTGAGAATGAGCTATAACCCTCCTGTCTCACCCTCTGATAATACCTTTACAACTATAACAAACCGTGTGTAGCAGTGAAAGCTATAACATACCTGTCTCACTGTCTGTCAGGGCATGTGGAACATAGACATCTGTGCAACTGAGAATGAGCTCACCTGACTCACCCTCTAATAACATATCTGCGTCATGCTCTGTACACACACTTGTCTCACATACTGTTGGGTTTTATGTGTATAACCTATAAAGCTGTAACTCGCCTGTCTCACTCTCTGCAAACAGGGCAATCCAACTAACAGTGAGAGCTGTCTCACTCTGTTTGAGCTTCTGCATGAAAACAAGTGCATTATAATTCACCCCATTCCTTAATTATAACTACACGGCCTTTATTTACTCCTACTTGTTTTCTTCAATACCCATGATGCACTGCCTAATTATCTCGACTCTTTAAGCGCTTACATAGTGTTTTCTTTTCCCTTTCTTAAGGACCTTCTCATCGTTATCAGTTTTCTTTTTACTCTTTTCTTCTGTTATGCCCATTTTGATCTGGAAATGAAGTAAGCATAACCTGTTCTTCTTTTTCCTCATCTTATCCCCCGAAGATGAAAATAACCCTGGGCTTCCTGTCGTCAGGCTCTCGTCTCATTCAGAGCGCAATATGGAGGCCTGTCAATCAACCCGAGACCTCTCCATTCTCATTTCCCACATATTTGCCACCTCCCTCACTCGTTTTCATAACTTCCGCAGTATGAGACACCACAGCTAAAGCAATCATCCACCCTCCATCATCACCCCACCCCAATTTCCCACTCACCCCGTTACACTGTGCTATTAATATCACTGTGCTATTAATAATAGCTTTATAAATGACTACATGAAATGGCAGCAGTCCAGGACAAGGACACTTTGATAATCATGATTTTTTTTATATTTATCCCTTTCTTCATTCTTCATTCTTTCTTTATCCCTTTCTTCAGAAACCTAAATGAATTTTAGATTTTAAATGTGTTTTTTATGGGAAGAAATGATTAAACTCCTGCTCTTGGATTATTAGAGGTTACATTATAGAGGCATTTATAACATGCTTTACATCACAGTGCTGCAGAATTCTCGATTCTGATTGGTCAGAACATATTGATTCATTTTTTAGACACTCAAAGCAAATCACAGGTTTATATTAAGGCACTTCCTCTAATATGTTATCATTTCTGTGGTGACATCTTATACAGGGACATGTGCAATCATTGATCTGGAGAAGGTTATTGTAAGGAGATGTTTGGAAGGAGTCTCCAGTGTCAGTGATTCATAATATTCAGCGGTAAAGCTATAACTTTAAGTTTTCAGACACCGGAAAGTATTCAGGATGGATTTTTTTTTATTTTTTTTTGCTTTCCAGTTTAAAAAAGGATAAAAAAGAACATTCTTTAATATATTAAAAATGGTTATCATTGACAAATAGCGATCGCACCAACCTGTTGTTTATTATTTTCCTATGACAGCATGCCCCCGAGTGTTTTGTTCCTGACATATAACATGCATAATACCTTTCTGTAGAACTATATTCACACTGTCAAAATTCATGAATTCTAATTCATTTATAACAAGTCTCTCCATCACTTCATCTCTCTATCACAGCACTCACACATAGGGCATAGCTTACGCTACTTACACACTGTCACAGACGTGCAAAAGAGAGTGATACATCCAAGTGTGTTTAAAATAGACTAAATTCATTTTCCCACAATCCCCTGTTGAGATTAAATGTGAAAAAAGTCTACCTGGAAAGTGCTGAAAAAAGGTTGAATTTTATTTTACTTTTATAAAAGCTGTATGAATCCTGTAATTAGTGTTGTGTGTGTGTGTGTGTGTGTGTGTGTGTGTGTGTGTGTGTGTGTGTGTGAGATACTGGCAGCTGTATATCTCTGCTACTGAAATGCTTTCACACAGAGAACAGTCGTTCAATCAGAGCTGCCCAGCATCAGCTTATAGCTTTGATTCCTCTGTCTCTCTCTCTCTCTCTCTCTCTCTCTCTCTCTCTCTCTCTCTCTCTCTCTCTCTCTCACTTTTATTCGTTATTGTATCTCTTTCACTTTCATTCATTTTCCCTCTTATTCTTTCTAACTCCTACCAGTCCCTGTTTCTCCACATCTCTTAACGTAGAGAAAGCTGTTGCCACAGTAACAGGACCAAGTGTCCATGACAAAGTGTAAAAGACGCTAGTCTTCATGGCATTTTTATTGCTTGCAGTCAGCCTTTATTTGTTTTAAAGTCAACTAAAACTTTACAAAGGCAATACGTGCCGTTTCTTACACAAGTATATAAAATATGCAAAGATCAAGGTCAGAATTATGGTCTGGTTCACGGTTTATGCCTTTTCTTACCTTTTCATTGGTATGAAACTGAATGAAATTCAGCCACATTGCTATGTTCACTCATTTTTTATGTGATCTGGTTTCTGTATTGCATAGGAAATTGCTTGACCTGACATTTCTGCAGAAAACAAAAAAAAAAAGAAAGAAAGCAAGAACGAAGTCTGAGAAGTGCTTACACTTTTACCCTCATCAAGGAATTTTATAAATATGCAAATTGGGAACACCCGCAACCTTACATGCCTTGCCTCTTTCTCCTTGTAAACAGGTGCTGCATGTCGTGCATTTGATATTACAACCTGAGTGGACTTTATACTTAGCAGTCCTGTGTTTAGAAAAATAAAGCCAGGTTTTCAGTTTGTTTCTTAAAATATGAAAAGGAAGTGGAAATTTTTTATACTTTTACCAGGCACTGCTGATAGCAATTAAACTACAGTATGCTGTAATGTATGGTGTGTGTGTGTGTGTGTGTGTGTGTGTGTGTGTGTTTCAGATCGTGGGTGATCGGGGCGATTGCTCTGCTGTGTTTGCTGGGTCTGACCTGGGCGTTCGGCCTCATGTACGTCAACGAGAACACGGTTATAATGGCCTACCTCTTCACCATCTTCAACTCCCTGCAGGGCATGTTCATCTTCATCTTCCACTGTGTGCTGCAGAAAAAGGTAACAAGCCGTTTATCAGTTTGATCAGAGATACCGCAGTAGACACTACTCAGATTACTGCTATATCAATTTGACCCTAATCAGGCATCAAAAATCTCACACTAGATTAACAAGTTAATTAGTAAGTAATGACTCAGTATAATAAGTGTGTGACCACTGTTTACCTTTAAAGCGTAAAGTTTGGGTCCAGCAGGATTTCAACAACTGTGTAGAAGTGCAAATCTTTTGACCCGGCGATTCGCTTCGCCTTCTCTAAATTATGTGGAAGCTTTGCCATTTGCTCAAGAATTCTCTGTTGAGCAGAAAAAGCTGAAGATTGTTCTTTTGTCCAAATGTCTTTTCAATTCATAAAACCCAAATAATGTCCACATAGTTGCTTTTAAAATACATTTGCTAGCATACATTTTTACATTCAGCCATCTAATTCTGCTAGGCGGAAAAAAATTATAATTCTGATCATTTTTATATTATTAGAACTTGCTTGACATTGTTTCTGAAACTGTTTTTATTTCTTTATTTTTATTTCATTTATTTAGATCTGTGTATTCAGATCTGCGCAAGAGAGAATCAAGATGCATATAGGAATCTTTATTTCTCACCCCTTTATAATTACATATTACACACCAACTTTCTAAACACTACGTCATCTCACTCATTTTGCAGATTTCTGTTATTTCTGAATAGCAGTAATAGCCATTTTAAGTGAAATAACATAATGACAATAATATAATATAAAATAAGGTTGGTAGTTTAACAAAATATACTTTCTAACCACAGTCAAATTAAACCCCAGTCATGTGTGCGTACTTTTTAAGAAGATCATATTTTGTATTCTTAGAAAAATCAGTAAATGTCACCTACCTGTTTTGTATGTGTGTGTGTGTGTGTGTGTGTGTACGCGCGTGTGTGTAGGTGCGTAAGGAGTACGGGAAGTGTTTGCGTACTCACTGCTACAGTGGGAAGAGCGTGGATTCTTCAATGGGCTCGAGCAAAAGCTCAGGCTCTCGTGCACCCGGTCGCTACTCCTCTAGCTCGCAGGTAGAGGTCATGACTTTGACACACACACACACACACACACACACACACACACACACACACACAAACACACACACACAGTGTACAGAAAGTCCTGTGAATCCAGCGCATCTTTAACTGTTCCTCACATGCATGACCTTCATAGTTGTTCAAAGCTGTTATTTGTGTTTTCTCTTTGTGTTTTCTCTCTCTCTCTCTCTCTCTCTCTCTCTCTCTCTCTGTCTCTCATCACAAGGTCCACCACCAGCCTTGTATGACAAACTGCTCACAGTTACAGTATGAACAAGTAATTATCTGCTCTCTAATATTCTACATCCAATTCATTACTGGTGCTTTTCTCTGCTGTCCCTGAGCAGCAGTGCAATATTACCGATACGCGCTACATATTCCAAACTGTATTAGACGCTTAAGGCAAGCATAAATGAGTTCGATCTCATGCTTGATTGCTGTTCTACTTGCTTTCTTATAGTGCACTACACAAGAATCTGCATGATTAGCATTTAGCGTGTTGTCAGTGTCTGCGTGTGTGTGTGTGTGTGTGTGTGTGCGTGTGCGTGTGAGTGCTTGGTGATGCAATACAGTGCTGAGGTGTCTCACCTTAATTGCATGTGATGGGAATTGGTCGTTATGGAAGCCGCGTTCGCAGAATGAATACACGCTTAATGATACACACTTCATTTAAAGGAACAGCGCGGTGAAAAAATTATGAAATTTACAGTTTTCCCTGAAAATGTCATCATTCTACCAAGAGAGGTTTGGTATCCAAGTTTTGTTTTGCCCTGAAGCTAAAACTTTAATGGAAGTCTGTCTTACCCAAAATGTTTTCTGTAAACACACACCCAGGTCATTATACAATACCTGATTCGAAAAGCATCATTAGGTAAGGAATTAAAAACTTTAGGGGGCGTGAGGTTATAGGAAAATAGACAACGATGGGGTGAAGTGATGCGGCCCGATGCTAAGAGGTTTACAGTTACCACCGTAAAGTTGATTGTTTTCCAGTAACCGTCACCCCGAAGTGTTTCCTCTTATACCACTTACATAATAATATAATATAAAACTTTATAGTTACGTCTAATGTTGTGGAACCTCAACAAAACTTAGTTACAGCTTTGCCTTTAACTGGTACAAGGCACTGAAGGTGGAGAACATCTCATAATAGAAAACTTCACTATATCAACAATGAATCACAATTTTTAATTGGTTAGAATTTGTATAAATATAAACCTTGCAGTCAGAGCTGCTGTTATAGAAAATGAATCAATACTTTCCGACCAATGAAAACTCTGTGTAGCACAGCTGTGTAGCATAAGCGTCTGTAAAATTTTAAAATAATTTTGTCAAAAGTATGTCTAGTTTACCTACAGTGAAATTTTGTTTATGCTTATAGATTACACTGCTGTGTCTTGATACACATCATCAAGCCTGTAACGTATTCCTCAATGACTGGACACGGCTCTGAAATGATTTGTGAGAGATAGATTTCCAGTTTATAACTAAAGAAGCTGTCGTCAGACACCAAACACGTCTGCCTGACTACATTTGAGGTGCTGTGGGATCTTGTGAAACAGATGTCACAGTCTGGTTTGTTATATAGTGTAGTAAATCATCGTGAGTAGTTCGGAAGAATATAGTATTTTGTTCATTTGGATTTCTGAAGGCTTTATGAAATCCTCTCTACCAGTAAGAATCCTATAAAAATCACCATATAAGGGCAAATGAGTCTCTGTGGATTGACTCCTGTGGATTGTTCCTCTAACATGAAACTAGAGCAGCTTACATGTGCTGTGATGACTCCAGATACATACCCTGAGATTCTCAGACATTCTCTGACAACCCTGCCTATGTGTAAATATGTAAATCATACTCCCAAACACACATGCATATACATGTCAAAAAGCATGTGAACCTGACTCGCGACTCAGGCCCGCTCTGATAGTCCGGTGCGTGTGTCTGTGTAAATGTCAGTAAGATGAGTAATGTAGGCTGGATGATTGCATCCCCTGAATTCCAGCATCTCCTCCTGAGCAGTGATGGATGGCAGAGCGACTGGGTCCACAGCAGTATTTTAATCTTTAACCTGCCCGAGAAAAAAAAATATTCCTTTCATCACAGAGCAGGAGACGACTTCGGCTTCATGTCTCATTCATATAAACACTAAAGCACGGGCAAAACGTACCCATAGCAGTGAAGACTTATTCACAACTCCAAATGAAACGAAACTGGGTTCATATTCTAAAAATGCACTTTAATTTTCTATTTAATTCATTTGCATAACTTTATAGAAGGCTTTGTGTACAATATTGTGCAATATGTTTGATAAGTATTAAAACAGAAAAGTCAGCATATACTGTATATAATGCTGTATTGAAATATATATTTATATAGCAGAATGACAATAAAGCTCAACTTGAACTTGAACTTGATATACAGGGATGCATTGTAATGCATTATGAGTACTGCATTCATAGGATGTGTTACTTAATTGTCTAATAATTTATTAATTGTGGTTATTATTTGCTAAAACTATTAGTAAATGCAAATATATAGATTATTAAACATTTATTAAGTAAATTTACAAGTAAGCAATGATCAACAGTTATGGATTTATGTCTAATAAATCCAGCATTCATAATGCATCATAAATGCATTATAGGCATATACTGTGTACTATACATTCTACTGCACAAGTCTTTATAAATGCTTATACATAGTTACAGTTATAGACATAATACATCATAAAATACGAGTATATTATTTAATATTGTCCGGCTACATAATGCATTATAGTTTGTTCATAAGAACATCGGAGACACTAATCTCGTAATGCACTTCAACACAGGGTCTGTATAATAACTTCAGAAATCAGCGCAGATATATGGTAGCACTTTCTATGAAGGCCATATGTATAATGACCTATGAATACATTCATTACATAATGCATTCATAAGGCACTTTGTTATAATTATTTATGAAAAGTCATTACAGCTTGTAGCATTGTTTGTAATGCATTTATAAATTGTTAAAAGAATGCATTAAAAGTAACAATTATAACATTATATCACCATTGTATCTTCTCATAATGCACTATGCAAAGTGGGCTTGATGATATAACGTGTTATGAGCACTAATTATAATGCATCATGTTACTGATATATAGTACCTGATAAAGATATCTATAAAGTATAATGCATTTTCATAAATAATGATAACAATGTGTTTCATTCCTTAAGAAAGCATTATAGCATGATATGATTGTGTTCATATTTTATAGATAGATATTATCCTCATAGAAAGTGTGATTGATAGACTCTATACTAGAGCTTGTTGTAGTGCATTAGAACATTAGTGTTTACAAAATTCTTATAAACTGTTATTATGCATTATAATTGTTCATAAGAACACAAGAGACCCGAATCGTGTAATGTGCTACAACACAGGCTCTGTATTATAACTTGCATTACATATACTATACCAGAGTATTTTATAGTGCATTATAGCATTAGTGTCTACAAAATTAGCATCCATAACTCATTATGAAATTATAATGAGTTATAGATGCTACATATAAGCATTTATTTCGGCTTCTGTCAGACATTATAAAGTATTATGTCAGGCATTGTAATGTATTACATATTATATGTAAAATGTTAGAAATGAATTTTAATGAATTATATATATATATATATATACTGTATTCATAGGTTTTGTTCCCTAATTATCGAATAATTTTTTTATTTTGTTAATTCTGGTTGTTTTATAACCATTAATAACTGCTATACCATAGATTATTAAACTTTTACTTAGTAATTAACAAGTATGAGTCAGCCATCATTATTAGTTATGGAATATCGGAAATAAAGGAAAGAAACGTTTGCTTTATAACTAAATTAAAATAATATAATAATTCTATATATTAATTCTACTAATGCTACTATGATAATATGACTATTAGTACTGTAATACACACTAGTAATTATTTGCTAAATAATTTATAAACATTAACATTCTGTAATTGGACCATTATTATAAATTTGTCAGTGAGCTTTATAATGTGTTTATACTATTTAATTTGTGATGAATAGGCTAATGAATTTTGCCAAATTAAATCTTAATACTAATTATTAGAGTTTTTAGTAAATTTCTTTGACTTTTAAGAATTAGGAATAAAAAGATACAAATATCAGGTCATCATTTTCCATGAAATAAAAACCCAGTTCTGCACCTCATCATCTGTTCTTGTTTATTTCACCGTGTTTGAGTGTACAGCAGAAACAGCTATATTGACTCCAGTTCTCTAAAAGCCAGTGCTGTAGGTTCTATGCAGTGGAATCATTTCATCTGTATTCATCCATTGTCACACTATTGGGTCATTACCCGGAGCTTTGACTGCATGAAAAAGCACTATCGAGATGAAAATGTTTGTATCCTAGAAACCATTTCCCTCAATAAGCACTGTATTAGTGAAGCTGTGTCTCTACCACGCATGATGGCTACCACAAACTGTTTATACTTGCTTTCAGCAATGCACCTGAATGCTTTTTCTATTCATTTTCTTGGTTTAAACCAGCTGCTTGACTCACAGTAGAGCAGTGCTGTTGTGGGATAATGTGTGGAGTAACAGTCATTGCAAGCTGGAGACAATACTGCTGACCTGATGCTCCTGAATGAATGTTCTGATGTGTGTGTGTGTGTGTGTGTGT